>CM061921.1:260198767-260390185 GCA_031002005.1 Vandiemenella viatica
CACACAGTCATCCGAGAAAACATAGTTGATGTCAGAGCATTGTATGATTGCTGAAGTTATCATTGGGAACAACTTTTTCCAGCAGTCCCTGTCGGCAAGAACTCCCATAAAATTTGCGAGCGTTTAAGGGACTTGTGAATGTAAATGATTTATAACCAAAGAAAAAAATAGTTTCTTAGAGCTAGATAAGAGCTTATGTATTTTGAAAGGAGATTTAAGTTATGCCTACGATTAAATATTCAGCTGGACTTCCAAGCAGAAGTTCATCATCTTTAAGTGGGAACTTTAGAGCAGGATCTCCTTTGCCAGCACCTATTGGATACAGGTATTTTTAAACTTGAGTCTAGTTATTTAACATATTGTTTAGCTATTTGTTGTAACGATGTCACCAGTGAAAAATTATATATTATTGCAAAAAAAAAAAATCAGGGTGATGGTCTAACCTTCTTTTCACCTGTGTTTAATTATCCTTCAGTTAAGCTCACTGGTTGTGTTAGAAATACACATTTTATTAATTCCCACCCTTCTGGTTTTCAGCTTGCATATAGCATGATGTTTTTAATACTTTCCTGATATCATTTTCTATTCTGATGTTGGGTCGGGTCTACTAGATATCGCGATTCCGCTACAACAACATTCAGTAATATCGTCGGAATACTGCTGTAGTCAGACGCAAGGCGTATTATTTTCAAGCAGTAATTCCATTGTAATACAGCCTGGACCATTATTTTCGAGCAGAAATTGGTTGTAATACAGCCTGGACCAGAATGAAACAGTTAAATGTACTTAGGAAAGAATTTCTAGTGGCGTCTTGCGTTTGACCACTGCAGTATTATGATGACAACTCCTGGTGGAATCGCGTTCTCCAGTAATCCCGTTGTGTCTACTGGAGATCACGATTCCACTACAGCAACATTCAGTAATATCATTTGAATACTGCAGTAGTCAGGCGCAAGACGTATTATTTTCAAGTAGTAATTCCACTGTAATACAGCGTGAACCATTATTATTAAGCAGAAATTAGGTTGTAATAAAGCCTGCACCAGCATGAAACCGTTAAATGTACTTCGGAAAGAATTCCTAGTGGAGTCTTGCATTTGACCACTGCAGTATTATGATGACAACTCCTGGCGGAATCGTGATCTCCAGTACAATACATTCACTATCCATTGATCCCAATATAAGAGACTAGCTCTGTGGGATGTGGAAAGTTGTCAATTTACAGATAAACAGTTGCATAACAAAATAATAAGTACACCAGTAGACATACAGTCATAGCATACATGGTACATTAAACAATTCCATAACAAAATAATACATACACCAGAAGGTGTACAGTCATAGCATACATGGAACATTAAAAAATTCCATGACAAAATAATAAATACACCACAAGATGTACAGTCACAGCATACATGGTACCGTAAACAATTGAATAACAAAATAAATACATACACCAAGAGATGTACAGTCATAGCATACATGGTAAATTTATTATGTAATCTACATTTACACAAGCTACTGGCAGTTATTTTTTAGATACCTTAGAAATAAATTCTTCGACAGAGTAGGAGTTGTCAGTTAAAAATTCTTTTAATTTTTTCCTGAATTTATTCTTATCATCTGCTAGACATTTGATATGTGTTGGGAGTTTATTGAAGATATGTATTCCTGAATATTGGACCCCTTTTTGAACAAATGACAATGACTTGCAATCCTTGTGAAGATCATTTTTAATTCTAGTGCCATAATTGTGTATTTTACTATTTGTTTCAAACAAAGTATAATTTGTCACTACAAAGGACATTAATGTGTATATATACTCAGACACTAATGTTAAAATCCCTAACTTCTTGAACAGCTCTCTACATGAAGTTCTATTGCTATCCCCAGTATTCCCCTGAAGTTATTCTGTGTCAAACCAACCAATGGTTTGGAACTTGCCTTAGAATTTTTTTCTTTTGTACAATGGTAATATTATAAAACTTGTCAATAACTACAAAATTTCAGGTTATTGGATTTTAAGCATTTGAGTTATTGATTTTCAAAGGAGCAAAAGTTCCACAAGTTTGACATTGCCTTGAAACATTTAAACAGCTGTAGCTCAAATGTGCTTGACATAGAAGTCTGATGTTGGTGTCATTCTGTTTTGTTTTAAATCAGCTGGAATATGACTATATATATATTTTCTGGGGATAACTGGAAATTGTGATTTGTACATGTTAGGAATTTATGCCATTTTACCGAACTAGTTAATCACAAGACATTGGGATACTTTCCAAAATAGTTCCAGCAGTATCTTGCAGGTCCAGGGTGTATTACTACCTAATTGTTGCTTGAAATTATTGATCCAGAGAGTGTTACAACATAATAACTGCTTGATAATATGCCTTCTGATTGAATACAACAGTATTATGACATCATCAGTTGATGCAGAGGAATGTTGAGCCAATGTTTGAATTTTATATATATATATATATATAAAACCCTTAGAAAAAATAATTTTTGAAACACCTAAAAAACATCCCTTTTTATTTTTTGAAAGATAATATGAGGGGAAGGGTTGCACGACTTTCTCCGCCTATCAAAAATGGGTACTAACCTGTTTCGGTTTGCTGTTTTATATGATGTGTTTTTCATGTTCTCCGCTCACATTTTACCAGAAAGTCACCACAAATTAAATTTAAAGTGGTGAAATGTGAGACAGCTGGACAACTATGAAATGCCATTAGGGGAAGGGTGGGGGGTAACACACTGGCCTCGCATTTGGAAGGACATAGGTTTAAATACCAGTCCAGCCATCCAGGTTTGGATTTCCCATGGTTTCCCTAAATCACTCCTGGGGAATTCTGGGATTGTTCCTTAGAAGGCCATAGCCGAAATCCTACCCATTCCCTGTCCCCACTCACTTCCCATCTCAAATGACCTCAACATCCAGGCATAAAGCCATTAGCAAAAAATGGGAGGGGGAGGAGTACTGAAGAAATAATGCAGATATTGTCAGTACAGGGATCATATCAACCAAAACTGTTTTGTTGAGTATGGCCTGGACCAGAAGAAAAAAAATTAGCGAAACTTCTTCCTAGATGTCATTCTGTGTCATCAACCTTGTAAATGCTGTATTTGTTTACAATGAAAGCAGTTGATTCCCTCTATTGATATAACATGGCGGGCATACCTGAAAGAAAGCACTGACATATTTTTACTATGGAGATATGCTGTAATGCTAAGAACACATTAATTACAAGGTATGAATTAACTAACATTTCAAGAATTTTATACTAATTTCATCATAGATGCATCACTCTCACATAATGTGGCATTTTCAGTTTAATTTTGTAGCAACTGTTCCATAAAATTTAATTGGGGAACAAGAAGACATCATATTAAAGTAGTAAATCCGAATTCCAAGAGATTACCTACCATTTATTGATAGGTGGAGAAAAATGCAGTCCCCACAATATATTTTATACACATTAGTTTATTATTAGAGTGCCAAATTTCATAATGGCTGGATTGGCTTAGGGTGGAAATTAATTTTTTTACAAAGGTTAAATTTGAAAATCAGCTTTTCTTCAAGTTGTTCTCAGTGGTGATCTGGAGCAGTTAGCCTGACATAAACGTTTAGGCCTTAGTTATAAAGAGAATTGAAAACTTGTAAAGAGTGAATCCATTTTAGTTACTTACTTTTTTTGTATATAATTAATTAACCAGTTGTTTAAAACATTCAGAGCACATATGTTACCTTTTTAATTTGAAGTATTTGCTACACACATTTAATTTGCTGAGAGTCGTGAAAAAGTTTAGGTTATTTACATACAGTAGAGTCTCGCTAATCCGAACCCCGGTAATCCGAACGTCCGGTTAATCCGAACATGGCAAAGCATTACATAGTCTTAATATAAAAAATGGTAAAAGAATTAAAACACCCTGAAAATACAGTTCATACGCTATATAATTGTGTGGTTAACTACTGTACATGTACACAATTTTAATTTATACAGAAAAATTAGCTAGAAAAGATTAAATTTAAAAAGTGCGTAACACTGAAAGAAAAACTGTCAAACTTACGATAGTAGTTACAACGGTTAGAAACACACATTTCATCCCTACTTTTTAGAGCACAGAAACTCAGTAATTGTTTTTTGGCGTAATGAAGACAGTCTGTTATATGACGCAAAGTTGCGCCATCGTCTGATAAACATTAAATCAGCTGGTGTAGCAGTGGTCTGTTGCTCCATATAGCGTAGCGCGAGATCAAAGGCTTCTGCCGCGTCAGTGTGTGACACCAACTCTCCTTTGTCACATTCCGTCTCATTGTCACTTTCGTCGTAACATTCCACTTCTACCTGGTCTTGAGTCACAGCAGCCACTAAATCAACGTCAGTAAGGTGCTCCAGTATTGAATCATCCGCTGCCATCGATTCATCTACGTCTGCTTCACAGGCTTCTTCACATCCAGGGATTGTCTGTACCATTTTTAGGAAACTATCCTCTTCATTTTCAGCTGGTATGTCCTGTAATTCAAGAGATGTACATAGTTTTCTCCAAGATTTTCTGAAATTTTCTGTCATGCCTCAGCAGCCCAATAAACAACATCCTTCAGATTTTTGATTTTTGATTTTTTCAACTAAAGGAATGTTATCATCTTGAATCAGCATTCTTAAGAATTGTTTTCTGTAAATCAGTTTTAATGTTTGTAGTACGCCCTGGTCCATCGGCTGTAGAAGTGGTGTAGCGGCGGCAAAAACTTCGCCACGATTTCTCCGTCACATAATTCCTCAGTGCTGGGGTGAGATGGTGCGTTATCAATCAAAAGGATAGCACGGGGAGGCAAATTATTTTCCTTGGAAAACCGCCGGACAGAGGGAACAAACTTGTCGTGAAACCATTCTTTGAACAGCTTACCATCCATCCATGCTTTTTTCTGGTCGCGATAGTATACAGGTAGGGATTTCATGTTGCAGTTTTTGAAACCTCTGGGGCTAACAGATTTGCCGATCATCATTAAAGGGAGCTTGTGATTACCAGCAGCGTTGCTGCACACTAGTAAAGTCAGACGATCTTTGCTCATTTTAAAGCCAGGAGCTTGGACTTCTGCTTTTGATGCCAGGCTTTTTGTTCGCAATGCCCTAAAATTAAGGCCTGTCTCGTCAGCATTATAAATTTGTTGGGGAGAATAATTTCCCTCTCTTATCAGTTTATTAAATTCATGCACGTATTCCTTCGCTGCATCATGGTCAGAAGAAAGCGTCTCTCCAGTAATTGTTAGCTGACGAATCCCATGACGTTTTTTAAATCTGTCCAACCAACCCGTAATCGCATTAAAAGACTCATCACCATTCATTAATTTGTTTAGGTAAACAGCCTTTTCCTGAACCATTGGTCCACTCATAGGAGTTCCCCTTTCTCTTTCCTGTGTAAACCAAAAGAAAAGAGCATCATCCACTTTATCGTACTGGGACTGTTTCAGAGTCTGCTGAATCTCGAGTGTTTTTCCCGAAGACGTTGCGCAGCACTGTTCAAGCTTCACTCGGTTCTTCTTCCAATCACAAATGGTTGCCTTACCAACACCTAGTTCCGTCGCCAGCTTAGATACATTCTCACCACTGTCCAATCGCTTCAAAGCATCCAGTTTTTCTCTGAGCGTTAACGTCGTATGTTTCCGTTTACTCATGGTGATAACACGCTAGTGTACACGAATTTTGTAAGTGTGTTAGCGATCGATTGCTAAGATTAACTCAGCAGTTCGCGAGCCGTCTGAGAGTGCACTGACCACGAACACTTCAAACATCTCAACAATAAAGGGAGGGAGTGAGAGTGAGCCATTGTTCACCCAGTTGTTCCCAATTGTTACCATGCTGTACCTACTTTTTTTTTTTTTTTTTTTTGCTGTCGTCAGTCCTTAGACTGGTTTGATGCAATCCTCCATCCCTTCCTATCCTGTGCTAACTTCTTCATTTCTACATACCCGTTACAACCCACGTCCTCAATTATCTGCTTCATATATTCTAATCTCTGTCTACCTCTACAGTTCTTACCTTCAACTGTTCCCTCCACTAACAAATTAACCAATCCAGCATGTCTCAAAATATGACCTACCAGCCTGTCTCTTCTTTCCGTAAGCTTCTTCCATAAACTTCTTTTCTCACCCATCATTTCCAAAACTCGTTCATTTCTTACTTTGTCTGTCCACCTAATTTTCAGCATTCTTCTGTAGCACCACATTTCAAATGCTTCAAGTTTCTTTCTTTCCGGTATTCCTAAAGTCCATGTTTCGCTACCGTAAAGTGCTGTGCTCCACACATAGAGTTTTAAGACGTTCTTTCTAATTCCTAGATCAATATTTGAAACTAAAAGGTTTCTCTTTTTCATGAAGGCTTTTAACATCATTCCTGCTTCGGCCATCGGTTGTAATTTTGCTTCCCAAGTAACAGAACTCACTCACTTCTCCTATTGCATCAGATCCTATTTTTATATTTAATCTGTTAGTATTGGTATCATTTCTGCTACATTTCATCACTTTTGTTTTACTTTGATTTATATTCAGTCCAAAGTCTTCCTTTAGTATTTTGTTCATGCCATTCAATAACTTCTCAATATGCTTGGTATACTTCATTGTAGAAATTAGTCACTGTAACTCCGGCTAATCCGAACAAATCGGTAATCCGAACAAGGCCCGGTCCCAATTAGTTCGGATTAGCGAGACTCTACTGTACTTTAAAAATCCTCACCTCTTTTAACTGTTGATAAGACAGCTGGTCCCTTGGGATGTAGAAAGCTGACTCTATACTCACTTGTAATAACATTTAGGATTACTGGAGGTGGTGATTCCGCTAGCAATTGGCATCATAATACTGCAATAGTCAAACGCAAGACTCCTCTAGAAATACTTTTAGCAATGTCATGCCCATCAAGTATGTATTACAATCTAATTACTGCTTGAAAATAAAATGTCTTGCAATTGACTATGGCAGTCTTATGATGTCATTAGTTAGCGCGGAAGAATGTTGTAGAAAAATCGTTATCTTCGATAGACCCCAACATTCTTTGCAAGAATACATGCTAGCCACCAAGAATCTTTATTGAATCCTGACTCAGTTTTTGCGGAGTCTTTCGAAAACAGTTCTGTCATATGTTCACCACAGCAATAATGCTCAACAAGTAGCCAGTTTTGAGAGATTGGGCAAAAAGAATGTAGTTTGAGTACCCATGGTACTTTTAGATTCATTATATCATATTAACAGTGTTCCTTCAACTTTTTCATAATCAGCTGTGCAGCACTCGAAGCCTATGCCTGGAAGTAGTTAACAGCAAAATCGAATGATAGTTTTGGAGGAATGTAGTCTTCACGGGTGTGCAGCCGGATGGTGTTTTGAAAACACAACGTTTCGACAACCAGCTCGGTTGTCTTCATCAGGTGTCCGGTGTCTACAGGTTGACGAAAGCTGGCAGTCACCGTGTAGACTGGTTTAGCCTCCCAGACAGACCTCCTAATATACCTGTCGGCGTGGCGGAAGACCCACTCTGATTGGCCGGAAGCGGTGGCTTCATATGCGGTCCGCTACGGCGCTCGACTAGTGCCGTCTCCGCCTCCCCACCCAGGAGTGCTGGCAGTCCGTGGTACCGGTAGGCCCGCTCTGATTGGACGTGGGCGCAACTCATTCTGCGGTCCGCTGCGGCCCCCGACCGGCGCCATTTGCTCCCTCCACGCCGCGCTGCGCCGATCCGTCCCGCTCCCGTCGGAGATCCCTAATAATAGGATTCCAGGCTTCACTCAGATGGAGCCCTCCATCCCGGTCTGGGAGGCTAAACCAGTCTACGCGGTGACTGCCAGCTTTCGTCAGCCTGTAGACACCGGACACCTGATGAAGACAACCGAGCTGGTTGTCGAAACGTTGTGTTTTCAAAACACCATCCGGCTGCACACCCGTGAAGACTACATTGCTTCAGTACGCCGGGAAAGTCTCCACGCGCACGATAGTTTTGGAGTCAAAATTTGGTCTTCATGTAGCCTTTTGTATAATTTCTTTAATAGCTTTTTTTTTTTAAAAAAAAAAAAAGTTCCACTAAGTCCATGTGAAATAGCAAAGAACTGCCCCTCAGTCTCAACTGCAAAAACCTGTTTAGTGGAAACATAAGTTGTGAAATTTTTTAACTGTGACACTCTACCATCATTAAAGTAGATTTTCTTATGGTAAAAACCTAAAGATCAGTGGCATAACTATACCATTGATGCCTATGGCAAATTCATCAGATGGAGCACTCCGTCAGTGCCGGATCTAGGGAGAGGGACAAAATGGGGCACCCAATTTATGGGAAAAATGTTTTCTAGCTCCACTACTGCCCCGGGACAGTCTAATAATCAGTCTGCATTCTTTTGCAATATGTGTTTCAAACATTCCTTCTGTTCCTACATAATGTCTTCTAAGTCATTTATTTTGCTCCTTAGTGAGCGTGCATAAACCACGTAGCTCCATTTTGGCCTCCTGTGAAACCCCCTCCCCCCCACGTAGCTCTTTTTTCCCTTTTGATTCCAGAAGACATTTTGTACTGTTTTCTCTTGTCAGACACCAAGCGGGGCGGTGTAACGGTTAGCGTTCTCGCCTCGCATTCGGGAGGACGGCGGTTCGAATCCCCGTCCGGGCATCCAGATTTAGGTTTTCCATGGTTTCCTAAATCACTCTAGGCAAATGCCAGGATGCTTCCTTCAAAAGGCCATGGCCGAATTCCTTCCCATTCCTTGCCCCCTATCCTTTCCCGTCTCTAAAGACCTCGCTGTTAAGAGACGTAAAGCAGTTAAAAAAAAAAAATCTTGTCAGACTATTGTAAATTACATACGGAGAAATTAACTGAGGGAAATAAATATTCACATGCTGTTGTGAGTTCTGTTCCTCATTTTAACTGTGAAAAATGTTATGAAAGGAAAGCTACGTGGCCTGGCTCGGAACCCCCTCCTCCCCCCATGTAGCCCAACGTAGCCTTTCAGCCAACCCCTCCCCTGGACCGAGCCACGTAGTTTGTGCACGGTCCCTTATTGTAACTTCACTTGATAATTCACAATTTTCTTCAATTATTTCAGCACCATTAAATTCTTCGTCTTCTGCATGCATTTGTTGCATCATTTGTAATTTTATATCTAAAAAAAAAAACTCCAGAAGCATTTACCATTTCTTTCTCAAACTTCACAATATGATCAGTTCCATCTTTTGTAAACTTCATTTCTCCTTTCCCACAACCAATAATGACTTGATATTTCATCAGCCAATCCATTCCCAGTATGAAATTTATGTTTTAAGTCTGGTATACCATCTATCTCCAACCAAATTTGTGTTTTTAAACATTTGCTCACCTTTTCTGTTGCTCCCATAATTTGTATATAATTTACAGGCATTGCTGCTACCTTGTGCCTTTCAGTCACATTCTCATGTAATGCATCAATTAATGGCTGTTGTATTTCATCTTCTACTACTTCGTAGATATCTTCTATTAATACATCCTTTGTGACTTCTTTGTGTGACTATTCAACCATTTCCTCCTTCCTCAGATCCAATAAATATTCTTAGGTTGTCAATGTTAACTTAACGTCGGCCGTCCTCTCTTGTACTTTGCAACAACAGTTCCTCTTCTCCCTTCTGATCGTTGAATTTAAATGGCTTTGGTATCGATTTTTCACGCAGATATATTTGCTTCTTCATAACTACCCTTTACTAAACTTCCAGATGCTCCGCTATGCGATACGTCTGCATTTTCTTCCTCATCGTAGCTTCTTAGGGAGCGTGCATAAACCACGTAGCTCCATTTTGGCCTCCTGTGAACCCCCCTCCCCCCACGTAGTCCTACGTGTAGCTTTTTCCCTTTTGAATCCAGAAGACATTTTGTACTGTTTTCTCTTTTCAGATGATTTTAAATAACATCCGGAGATAATTAATTGAAGGAAATAAATATTCATCTGGTGTTGTGAGATCTGTTCATCATTTTAAATGTGAAAAATTTTGTGAAAGAAAGGCTACGTGGCCTGGCTCGTAACACCCCCCCTCCCCCCCATGTAGCCCAGCGTAGCCTTCCAGCCAACCCCTCCCTCCCCTGGACCCAGGGCCGGCGTTAGGGGGGGGGGGGGTAAGCGGGTCAAATGTACCGGGGCCCGCTCGTCTGATGGAGGGCCCGGCCACCGATTATAGGGGTCCTCCGCTCGACAAGTAGTAGAGCTAAAGAAAAAAAAAAAAAAAAAAGAGTTCGCCGATTTTGGCCTGAGGGAAGGTCACTGCTAAGAACGCTTACCCCGGGCCCCAAAACCCTAGCGCCGGCCCTGCCTGGACCGAGCCACGTAGTTTGTGCACGGTCCCTTATTAAAAAAAATCATTAATATCCCATTTTCTTCACCTTCATTTCTTTTGTTTTCAGCTTCATATTCTTCATCGTCACTGCTTGATACACTTTATTCATCCTCTTTATTTTCTTCGATACTTATCAACAGTTCGCTGCAATTTTCTTCCAACTTTTCTTCTATGCACATATCTTTTGCTAACTAATTTCGCTCCTCTGCTTCACATATTTTCTCTTCAATACCTCCTCCATTGTTCTCATTCCATACGTGATTCTTGTACACTCCGATATTTCTTTACTCTCCCACCTGATTTTGTTATTTGTTGAATTTGTCCCACACTTTCTATCATCAATTAGATTTAAACACTTACAACACTCAAATACTTAAAGTACAAGGTAGGTCCGATAAGTACTTAGCCTCTCTTCCCGATGGCGCCACTGTCACCAAAGAAAATTATTATCGTGTAGTACATTATCTTAGACGGTTATTAAATTTCAGCCAAATCGGACTCATAGTTCTGTTTTGATAGCGTGTGAAAGTGGGTGTGTCCGCGGATTTTAGAAAAATGGAAAAACTGCAATATCTTTCGGTGATTCGATTATTATTTTTGGAAGGAAAATCTTGCAGCGAAATCAAAGAGTGCTTGGATGCTATGTACGGTGACTCTTTTCCTTCGATGGCTACTGTCAAAAATTGGTTTAACGAGTTTCAACGTAATCGCACGTCGGTTTTTGATGAGCCACGCCCAGGTGCCCCGAAAACGGTTACCATGGAGGATAACGTGACAAAAATCCACGACCTCGTACTGGCAGACCGCCGATTGAAGGTGCGCGAGATTGCTGGGACAGTAGGCATCTCAAAAGACTGCGTGTGTCATATCTTGCATGAAAGTTTGGGCATGAGAAAGCTGTCGGCGCGATGGGTGCCACATTTGCTCACTCCGGACAACAAGCGCAACCGTGAGACCACTTCACAGCCGTGTTTGATGCTGGTTAAGCGTAATCCGAAGGAGTTTCTGCGTCGTTACGTGACCATCGACGAAACATGGCTCCACTGGTACACACCAGAGACCATGGAGGAAGGAATATATGGAGACGAAATAACGCTAAATCCATGAAAGCTCATGAAAAACTGCTCTCCTACTGCGTATGCGCGGTGGTCATAGGGATCCCCCCAAACATTGGGCTGTTTGAACTGTGTCAACTGCTGAGAATATTTCATTTGCTAATATTCTAAAGTTTTCTATAAGGCCAAGTTGTGTTGCATATGGTTGCACAAACAGACAAGATAGGAAACAACCTGGAATAGCGTTTCATAAGTAAGTCACATTGTAATTATCGTTCTTGATGTATCTGATTAGGACCTATCGCTATAGATTTATTTTCATTGCTCTCAATAGGATCATATCGTTCTCAAATTTTTGTTGGTCTAGTGTAGACAATTAGGGATTACTGGAGATCGCGATTCCGCCACGAGTTGTCATCATAATACTGCGGTGGTCAAACGCAGGACTCCACTAGAAATTCTTTCCGAAGTACATTTAATGGTTCCATGCTGGTCCAGGCCATATTACAACATAATTTATGCTTGAAAATAATGGTCCAGGATGTATTACAACGGAATTACTGCATTAAAACAATACGTCTTGCGAGTGACTACATCAGTATTCCAACGATATTACTGAATGTTGTTGTAGCCGAATCGCGATCTCTAGTAGACCCGACAATTAGCATATGTCACTACTTCGCACCTGAAAAGCTAGCCTTATTGTAGACAAGTGTTGAAAATTTAATTTAAGCGGGTCAAGTTTACATCGCGACACAGTGAATATGTTATTCTGTAGGCTTTACTCAAGTTTGTTTACACTAAAAGTGTACTATGAAATTAATTGTGATAATTTGTGATGTGCGAATTACTAAACGTGATTAAATAAACGTTGTTGCCCGAAATGTAGTTCGCGATGGATTTCATGTGTTTAGGTGTGTCTACAAAGTTTGATTTTGTAGCGGCAATATTAATGGAAATGTTGGTAGCTTGAAATGCGGTGTGTACCAGAAGAGAACAAACAATTTATTTATTATTAGTTGTTAGCTTCTGACTTATGAATGCACTGATTTAGCTTGCAAAATTATATAGGCCACTAAAAGCACAATATCTTCTAAGTAAGCTCAGAAACTATGAGGTCTTTTGAAGTGATCATTTTTTTAGAAGTTCTAAACATTAACTTAGGCTATTTTTTAAATTTCAGATTTTGGTGACGTTTTTATTCTGGTCCAGTCCGCGTTTCAACCTAACCACAAGGATTAGTAAAAAAATAAAACACCCAATCTGCATGTGCAGCAAAATTATCTTTTGGTCCTGTCTGCATCATAACCGGCAGTTCTATCATTACGGTGGCACCACAATCTGATGATGAATTCTTATAGAACTCAACGAAACAAATCGAAAATAAAGAATAAAAATTTTTAAAGCTCTCTTGGTTTTCGAGATATAGCATGTTAAAAATCAGTTATAGATATAGATCCTTGTAATTTTGGTGACTTTTTTTTTTTTTTGTTTCAGGCCGTATTTCAACCTAATAACAATCACTAGGAAGAAAATAAAACACCTATATTGTATTTCCACCATGGAGGAAGGAAATATATGGAGACGACGCAAGAGACCTTCACCACGCATTGAAGTGAAGCAGGGCGGAGGAGGAGTGGGGGGGCATGGCCGGAGTGGAAGGGGCATGGCCGCTTCCATACAGGCACGGGGAATATGTACAAAAACCTCAAGGGGACTCGAGGATAAACGTAACGCCGCAATCTGGTGATGGATTATTATGTAACTCGGTGAGACAAATAAAAAATGAAGAATAAATTTTTTTGTTATCCTGCTTAGTTTTCGAGATATTCTGTCTCAAATGTGAAATGATTTTGGTTCAAATTCAGAAGAAAAAAATTGGTCAAAATCAAATTTGATGATGGATTCTTATTTAAAAAGACGAGACAAATGAAAAATAAAGAATAAACATTTTCGATATATCACCTAGTTCTCGAGATATACTGTTATCAAAAGTGAGGTGTCTTGAGTTGAAATGGAGAAGAAACATTTCGCAAAATTCAAATTTAATGATCGATTCTTATGTAACACGACGAGACAAATCGAAAATAAAGAATAAAATTTTTCGGTATCTTGCTTAGTTTTCGGGGTATACTGGGATTGGGTTGATATGCGGCCTGGACCAAGAATTAATTCTGCCAAAGCTACAATGAATTACATGCAGAATGGATATTTCCGTTTTTTTACTATTACTTGTGGTTAGGTTGAAATGCGGCCTAGACCAGAATAAAAATAGTTATCTTGTTAACATATATCATAAGCTTAATTGGAAATTGCTGGAAGTAGTTTACATCGCGATATACGTTTCGTCACTAACTTGGTTCTCATTAAATTACTAACAGTAATAGATAAATTCTTTGTCCCTCATGGAACAACGAAACCATTCTGGTACAGACTGGATTTAGACCTAACCACAATCTCCATTAAATTGCCATACAGAATCAAACTATGTAGACATATCCACACACGCGTATTTGACTCGCAAACTGTATTTGCAGTAACAACATCGTTTGCTTCATCAAGATTCCTAGATTGCATAGCATAATTTAACACATTTAATTTCATCATACAGTATAAACTGCAATGTGACGAAAGAAAGTGCAATACTAAATTCACTGAATTGCGATGTACAACACACCCCGTTAAATCTCATTTTCAACACTCGTTAAAAAGTAATGCTAGTCTTTTATGTGCAAAATAGCAAGGTATGCTAATTTTCTACAATACACCAACAAAAATTTGAGAACAAAGTCATCCCATTGAGAGCTATGACTAAATATTTATATAAAGACATTGAAGTTTGTAATTCCTACCGCCCACTTCAACAACGAAAATTAGAATTCAACTTACTTATGAAATGATATTCCAGGTTCTTTCGTATCTGGCCTATTTGTGTAACCGTACGCAACACAAGATGGCATTATAAAACACTTGTGCACATTACAAAATGAAATAATCTCTGCATCTAACACAATGTGAACTTCGAATTTGTTTGGAAGCGCAATATCGCCGCTGCCGCCACTGCGCATGCGCGAGAGTTTAGAGCCTTCTTCACCGATTTAACGTCACTTCTCCTCCATATATTTCCTTCCTCCATGATTTCCGCAGTGTAGATATGATGGTTTCGGTGATTTTTTTTCTGGTCCAGGCCAGATCTCACCCTAACCTCCTCACATTTGAGGTACAATATCTCGAGTAAGCGAAATATCAAAATAATTTATTCATTATTTTCGATTTGTCTCATTAAGTTGCGTACGATTTCATCATCAAATTTGTATATGGCGAAAGTTTTCATCTGGTCCAGGCCGCATTTCAACCTAACCACATCAATTTTAAGATACAATATCTCGAGAACTAAGCGAGATATCAAGAAATGTTATTCTTTACTTTTAGTTTGTCTCATCGAGTTACATAAGAATTCATCAAATTGCGGTGTCACGGTTATCGTTGAATGCCCTCATAACCTAACAACTTCACTTTTGAGTCAGTATATCTCGCGAACTAAGCGAGATATCGAAAAATTTTGTTCTTTATTTTCGGTTTGTATCGTCGTGTTACATAAGAATCTATCATCAAATTTGACTTTGGGGACATGTTTCTTCTGAATTTCAACCAGAAACTCCACTCTTTTGAGACAGTATACCTTGATAACTAAGCATGATATCAAAAAAATTTATTCTTCATTTTTGTTCTGTCTCATCGAGTTACATAATAATCCATCATCAAATTGAGGCGCCACGGTTGTCTTATGTTTCCATGAGGTTTTTGTGCCTATTCCCTGTTTTTCTACGTCCAAGCAATATGGCGGCCTACCCACCCCACTTCTCTGTACCGGGTTTCACTCCAGTACGTGGTGAAGGTCCCTTGCGTCGCCTCCATATATTCCCTCCTCCATGATCAAAACAATGGACTTTACCCTGCGAACGTGCTCCGAAAAAGGCGAAGACTGTTCCATCGGCCGGAAAGGTGATGGCCACCGCTTTCTGGGATTCACAAGGTGTGATCTACACCGACTACCTGGAGAAGGGCAAAACGTTCACAGGGCTTAGTATGCCGAATTGCAGAAAAAACGGCCCCATTTGGCGAAGAAAAAAGTGCTCTTCCACCACGACAACGCACCGCTCACACCTCCGCAATCGCCAGGGCCAAATTGGTCGAATTGGGCTACGAACTGCTGCCCCATTCACCATATTCACTATATTCTCCAGATTTGTCCCCGTGCGACTTCTTTTTGTTTCGAAACTTTAAGAAGACACTCGCCGGGCAGAAGTTTGAGTCGAATGAGTAGGTTATCGCCGCCATGGAGGCTTACTTTGCAGATCTCCAGAAAACGTATTTTTCAGACGGGTTAAAGAAGTTGGAGCATCGCTGGGTCAAGTGTATCGAGCTAAAAGGAGACTATGTTGAGTAATAAATCCCCACTTTTCCAAAATTTTCCTTTTTCCTTTTGTAGGCTAAGTACTTATCGGACCGCCCTCCTACGCCATACTGTCTGGACCTTCACAGTTGCAGATTCAAGTTTTCCACTCTCTTTTCATCATTTCTTTGAACATTATCTTCTCTTCTCAAATAGATTGCTTGATTATACTGTGGTCGCTGGTTCCCATGCTTCCTCAGTGTATTATTCCATGGGGGGCCATTGTTAACATTGCCTTCAAACCGTCGCACATCTCCTTTTCCCTGCTGATACATTTTTGTGCTACTTCTTCCGTATTCACCATGTTCTTTTTGACACCAATTGTTCGGCCTATTGTTAACTGATGATCCCGTTGCTTATCATTCCTTCGCTCAAATTCTCTGTTGCTATCAATATTATTTTCATACACTTCATTGGACCAATCCATTCTCTCCAATATATCTCCCATTTTTTGTTCCAAATGCTGAAGTTATTTCATCATTGATTGACAAAATTTCCTCATACTTCCATCTTGCTTGTTGTACAGTTGACAATTGGAAAAAATCACTGTTTACTTATTCTGTCTTCTTGGTGACCAATACTTCTCAGTAAAGTCTTCCAAAAAATTATTTATAATTGCTACATTTTTCCATGACAGTGCAACCCCATGAAAATGCTTCTCCTTGAAGTTTACTTTTAACATACCCGATTTTCTTCATATCCGGCTATTCTATGAGCATTTCACTTGGTTAAGTTTTTATGAAATCAGCTGTATGTACTCCTCAACCTGGTTAAACATTGTTTCAGGCAACTGAGTTGATTGTATGTTGCCATATTACCACCAGTCACTGTAGTGGTTTCCACTTTCACAACCCTTTTCTCTAATTTATCCATTCTTCCCCATGCTTGACCAATTTCTGTCATCATCCTATTCATCCCTTGATTTAAATTCTCATGATATGCAATGAATTTCTCATTTAATTGCTTAACTACATACTTAGCAATTTGGTTCACCATTACTATATCCTCTTAAGATGCGTTTCCACTTGAGAGTAGTCGCGCAAGAATCTCTCGAGAGCTACTCTCAGGAAGTTGTCCATTTGAGAGTAGATTTTGGCTAGCTCTACTCTTGAGAGCACTCGGTGAGTTGCTTGCCGGGACAGTTCTCGCAATAACTCTCAGAACACTGTCCACATTAGAGCAGAGGAGAGTAGTTAAGAGGGTGACGCACAGTAGAAAAGTCATGTCAGCTGTGACCATACTGTCTGCTATTGCTAAAAAGAGGTAAAAACTGAGTAGTAAAAGCTGCTGGGTTAAGCCTTGGATAAAAAGGAGAAGTTTTTATGGAGCTAACCATACAATGACACCGGAATTACAGATCAAAGATGCGCATCAGTTTAGGAACTTTTTTAGGTTAATGAGCTGTGAAGTTGAGTTTATCATAGAATTTGTTGGATCCACCATTTTCAAACAGGACACTTTAATGAGAAAATCTATATCAGTACATGAAAGAGTTATGGCTACTCTTCAATTTTTTGCATCAGGTAAATTTACTTGTTGCATAATACATTGTTTTCCTTTTGAAATTTTCATTTTTTACATTGCCTTGACATAACTACACAGACGGAAAAAAAAATCCCAACACCAAGAAAGACTTGTGTTAGATAAACGAAATTTGGTAGGCGTGTTTATACATCTGAAAGATGACATCGATTCAAATTTCACGCTTCGCGCATAAGTGTGGCGCTAGTAGCGCTACTCAGAGCTTGCAAATCAGGTTTGCTTTAAATACGCGCTGTAAAGTTTGTGAACGTTATTTACCGCTGAGATTTGACATAGTGAGTTGATGTTAGCCAAGAATGCCTTTAAGAAGACGAAGAAGCCATTATCAACAGCTCACCGAGTTTGAACGAGGTCGTGTAATAGGGCTACGAGAAGGTGGATTTTCTTTTCGCGATATTGCAGAAAGACTTGGCCGGAATGTATCCACTGTGCATGATTGTTGGGTGCAGTGGTCAAGGGATGGTACTGCCTCAAGAAGACCGGGTTCCGGGAGGCCACGTGGCACTACTGAGAGGGAAGACCGCCGTATTCGGCGTACAGCTGTGGCGCATCGTAATGCGTCTGCGGCAGAAATTCGAGCTGCAGTTGGTACCACAGTGACACAACGAACTGTTAGAAATCGGTTACTTCAAGGACAGCTCCGAGCCAGGCGCCCTGTAGCGTGCATTCCACTGACTACAAGCCATCGCCGTTTGCGACTCCAGTGGTGTCAAGCCAGAGCTCATTGGAGGACGGAGTGGAGATCTGTTGTGTTTTCTGATGAAAGCAGGTTCTGCCTTGGTGCCAGTGATGGCCGAGTGTTGGTCAGAAGGAGGCCAGGGGAACGCCTGCAACCAAACTGTCTGCGGCCTAGACACACTGGACCTACACCTGGAGTCATGGTCTGGGGTGCAATTTCCTATGACAGCAGGAGCACTCTTGTGGTTATACCAAACACACTGACTGCAAATTTGTACGTCAGTCTGGTAATTCAACCTGTAGTGCTGCCATTCATGAACAGCATTCAAGGGGGAGTTTTTTCAACAGGATAACGCTCGCCCTCATACCGCTGTTGTCTCGCAACGTGCTCTACAGAGTGTAGACATGTTACCTTGGCCTGCGAGATCACCAGATCTGTCTCCAATTGAACACGTATGGGATATCATTGGACGACAACTCCAGCATCATCCACAGCCAGCACTGACCGTCCCAGTATTGACAGCACAAGTACAACAAGCATGGAACTCCATACCACAAAGTGACATTCGAAACCTGTATGACACAATGCATTCACGTTTGCAGGCTTGCATTCAAAATTCTGGAGGTTACACCGGCTATTAATTTAACAGTATTTCACATTTGAAATGCATTTTCTTGAGCTTAAATTAACCTGTGATCTTGAAAATTTAATCAATTAAACATGTTAACTTGACAAATGCATTGTCCAAATTTCATTACTCTACAATAATTTTTTCTTGGTGTTGGGATTTTTTTTTCCGTCTGTGTATTTGGGGATTCCTATTCAAGCCTCTATTACATTAAACTTACCAAAATAAGTTGTGTTGCAAACACAGTGAATTCCGGAATTACGAACTTCAGTGTATTGAAGTATGTCTACTTACATTAATAATTTTTGTCTGCTCCACTTCCACTTTTTCTATTTTTAATTTTTTTTACAGTACTTAAGATTTTTGAAAAATGAATAAAACCTTAAAACTCAACTTAGTCCACAACCCGAAGTTTGGTTGGATCCTCCTGAAGGAGGAATACTAAGCCATTGTGTCAGAGGTATGATGGCCAGTTACTTTCCTCTAGGACCTACAGTTTAGCTTGGAATCCGAACCACAGAGCTTTCTGGCATAGCTCATATGATCAATCACAATTCTCAAAATTCCTGCACCTGCCGGGATTTGAACCTGGGACCAGAGCAACGATTGTTTTGAAAGCAAGCGCCTTATACACTGAACTACCAGACTGCTCTATAAAATCTTATGAAATTGTATAAATGAATTGTTCATATTCCTTAAATTGTGTAGCTTCTTTTGAACTTCATCTCCTGAAAAAGAAAATGTCTCTCTGTTTCCTTCGAAACATTTGGTTTTTTAATTTTGTCACACTAATTGGCACATTTCATATTCCACAGCAATTCTCTCCCTACATACATTTTAATTAATTCCTTTGTTTCTTCTGATGACCGATTTTTACTCATCTTGTTGCTACTTCTTTCCGAGCTCTCAGCTTCTGCTCTCGGACTTTCGAACAGTGTTCATATTCTGCAAACTACTCTCAAACAGCACAAGAATGATGTGTTGACTTGCAAGCAAGTTGATTATTGTCAGCTCTCAGGCAGTAGCTTGCCACTAGCCATGAGCTACTCGCAGAGGTGTGTCCACTGGTGAGTTATGCTATTGAGAGCTTCTCGCCAGTATTTATTCTCAAGTGTACATGCACCTTTAGTAACGGGCTATACGTCAGTCCACTAAAACTAACTCTTTCTTGCACTCTTCATTGCTATCAACAATAGACTTCTTAAGATCATCATTGACAATTTTCTGGTCTTCCACACTGTCTTTTATATGACGACTCACAAAAATGATTCCTTGTTTTACATCTATTTTGAAATTTTATAATTCTGCCCACACCTCTTGTTTACAATATTCTACTAGCTTACCCCCCTCCTCATTGTTTGCAGGATTTCTTGTTTTCTTTTTACTTTGCATAATTCTTCCTGTAATTTCCAGTTTCATCTCTTCTATTTTCTACTGTATACCTTCTTTTATTTATTTCTTTATTTCTTCATTTCTTGATATTCTTTTCTCATTCTTTTCCCCATTTCTTCTGTTCTTTCACTCTGCAGAATTCTGTTAGCAATCTTCTTTTCTATATCTCCCATTTTTTTTATTTTTCTGCAGTATTTAGAATTTGCTTAAGGTCTGTATTCCCTTCTCAAGTATCATCTGTTTGACCCAGTTCTGGTGACAACACACTTTCTACCAAATTTTGTCCCCCCCCCCCCCCATCACCATTAGTTTCATTACCTAATTCATTATCCCTTTCACTATTATCAAGACTTCTTAATTCCAGTTGAGCCTGGCAATAATTTTCACTGCCTTCCTCCTGGCATACATCTTTAACTTGGGAACTAAAAGCCTCAAAGCTATCAGTTTCCCAAATGAAATTAATCATCATCATCTCCCAAACTACTTCCAGCAATCATTCTTAATAATTCCCTGCACATATTTTCCATAATGGTGTAAACAAGTTACAAGACCTCTAAAAACAAACATTTTAGCTACACAACCAACACAGTTAACTAATAAAAATGACAGTCACTCCTTGAAGGTACAAGCCAACACAATAATTGTACGACTCCACTCAACAACTCTGATAAACATTAAACAGAATTCATACAAACCAAGAGAGAGAACAAAATTCACTTATAACTAATCATTTACAGTTATTGTGATGCATATGAAATGCAAAACTAATGATCCATCTGTAACACCACTGAAATTGAGCAAACCATGCACATGTGAAATCGCTAAACCATACACTTAACTAATTAGAAATATATTTCCCCCATCTTTATTAACAATGGGTTTCCACAGCTTTCAAATCTAAAATTAGATACAAGCTGTAGTCAGTAATTTTGAACTTGATCTTTTAGTTGTTAATCATCAAAATATTTCCTTAAAATTATTTTTGAACACACACATTTTATTTTTTTTTTCAATTTAATTTTCTCAGCAATTTGAATACTTTTTTTTTTTTTTGGAAATTGAACTATCTTTAACACCAAAAAACTGTAATCGTTAGTTTCTTGTTAAAATTTTATCTTTGAAATTTACTAATTGACTGAACTGACTGTCCAAAACAAACGCTATTTATTCTTCTTCTTGTTGACTTGGATGTTTGTTGATCTTGCATCCCCAAAGTAATTGGATATGGTACTTGCCAGGTTAAGGTTGTTAGGCCTGAAGCCCACAGGGACCTGGTACACAAGTGCCAGGTACAGGTTTGGCAAACCAGCAGTGCCTGAGCTGGAAACTTGTGAGTGCCGCAAGTTTCCCACACTGTAAACTCCTACCATGCTTCAACGACCAGCAAATGCCGGGATGCTTCCTTCAAAAGGCCATGGCCGAATTCCTTGCCCCCCATCCTTTCCCGTCTCTAAAGACCTCGCTGTTAGAGAGTTGTTAAGCAGATAAAAAAAAGGGGAATCATGGCTCCATCACCCGGATTGCGAAGATGGAACAAACCTCTATAAAAAAAAAAAAAAAAAACCCTCAACCTCAAGGTTTGACATGTGCCGAGGAGGTGAATGGGTGATGAGGGCAATCACTTGCTAGTGTGTGACCTCAGGGGCATCTGCGCACCCCTGTTGTATTAGCCTGGTGGGAGCACAATGGATGTATGTGCCACCGGACCTTTCCTCCTTACTCGTGGGGCCAGAATTCAAGCTAAAGTTTCAAAAAAGAAACCAAAACCAAATAAGCCCGTACTGCAGGATAATCTAAATACACCCAGTTCCATGAAGCGGGTGAGGGTTGATAGCCCCCCAGCTTCTGAAATTGGCACTAATGGAAAGGCATGTTTGCTTGTGAATGCCTTTGTTATAATGCAAAGCATGGAAGGTTCATTCGAAAACGTTTCTCCGTTTTGTGTCCAAACAGGCTTAGACGGTCTTGTACGGACCATGAACTATGTAAAGTAGCTGAGGAACAGGATCCTGCTGCTAGAAACGTCCACCAGTAGGCAGGCTACACTACTCCTTAACCGTGTGAAGCTCGGGTAGTTCACTATTACTTGCGAACTCCACAAGTCCCCAAACTGTTGTAAAGGCTTAGTCACCTGCCATGACATAATAGACGTAGGGACTGAGGAACTCTTTAAGGAGTGGGAAGATCAAAAAGTGCTCGAGGTACATCGGATATCATGAAGGGTGAAAATACTGGTGAAATGAGGCAAAAGAAAAAGATGATAGGCATTTGAGATATATCACAGAAAAGTAGATGATTTTTTACAGATATTACTTCACTGCTTGTCATGTAGAGAAGCCTGTAAAGTTTAGTGACCTTAGTTTTTGTTCAGATCGTCTGAAAAATTAGTGCTTGCATTGATGTTGTTGGCTATTACAGTTGTAATAGCCTTTCAGTGTTATAATATACATGATATATTCCTAGGTGACTCTGTAGTGGTAGTAAATTTGAACATATCACCTTTAATATATAAGTTGGGTATAAGTTTTTAAGAAGTATGTTTTTGGGGTGTAAGCGTAGTTATAAAATTTAGAAATTGGTCAGTGCTTAAGACTGAGAGAATTAGTGATGCAGCCAGGGTCACTTGATTGAACCATCCCTGTATTTACCTGGAGTGATTTGGAGCAACAATGAAAAACCTAAATGTGGATGGCTGGATGTGGATTCAAACCAGCATCCTCCCAAATGTGAGGCAGGAGAGTTACCGCTCACCTACAACCAATTTCTTTCAATTTCACCACAAAACTACCTGTTACAATAATAGAATAAAATGAAATGCTCTAGTGTAACAGATTGGAACATTTGCTTCGCCCATTTGGATAATTGTATATTGTTAACAAATTTTTAGTTTGTGTCAGATGATAAAATGGGTTACAGTTGCAGTGACTTAGAATGCAGCACATAGGCCTAGTATTTTTTGCCAGTGGAACTGTTTTTTATTTTAGTCAAAATGTGCCTCAAATGTTTAATGGCAGGACTCAGATACCCAAAATGTCAAGTTACATTGAACGAGGAGTTTGTCTGGAGTCTGGTTTATCTTTGTAATAGTATCTGATTTCTCAACTGAGCCAACTTCTTTGATAACACTAGAATAAATTAATTTTGGTGCAATATTATTTGTCGATGTAAATAGTGTTTTCTGTGGTAGAAATAATTTTTATCGTGATGTAGCTGAATCTCCATTAGTCAGTTAAATCATGACCTCAGCTATATTACTAATTATCCCAGTTTAAGCACCAAGAGTGTTGGGTGTAGTGTTGCAAATAAAAAAAAAAAAAAAAAAATCAGCTTTGTGAAAAAAATCTACATTTGTTTTTTTTTTTCAGAAAACAAAATATTTGATAAATTATAGTTTTATTTATGGAACTTACATTTTATAAGTGTGTTTTAAATATTATTGATTCAAAAATGTATAGGTAACATAATTTTATTCATCCTCTATGTCAGTACCACATTCACTAGTATCACCACCACCAACACTAGTTCTGTCGGTGTTGGAATTTTCTGTTTCTTCTTCTGTCTCCTCTATATCCATAATTTCAGAAGTAGTTACATTTTCTTTTACTGGTTGTTCTTGTATTGTACGCAAAAGATTTTGAGATTGCAATTTTAAATTGTGAGCAAAGTACACACTGAGCTTAAAGACTGCGCCGATAGTTCTGTATTACGGTCTTTTAAGTTTGAATTTAAATCTATTATCATACTAGATAGGAGGTTTATTTCTTTTCAATCGTTGGTTTACACCAACAGTTGCAAGGAAACGATTCATAATTACTGACAATTTAATGAGTCAGTACCACTATACGCTGAGAGTTTAACAAGTATACGAATATAAGGAAAGCACAATAAGTGATAAAAATAGGCAAAAAACCGTAGATAAATTTTAAATTCCTAATTTTTTTGAAAAGATCCATAGTTCTACAGATAAATTCGTAGGACTGGCAGCACTAGTTCAAATAGTGAGTATCAATCCAAACAACAGGGAACGGGGTTTCCTTTTCGCGCAACCTTGCCTCTTCGAGAAGTCCCCGTTCATAAAAGAAAATTTCAGTCAATGTTGCCAATATTTTTGTATTTTTTTTTCTACTGAACCAGAAATAAATAGATTTAAAAATTAAGATAAGTACTTAGAATAAACTCTAAAACAGTCATATTAAACGATAAATGCCTTACAAATTAGAGATTTAGTCGTTATGAAAAAAACGTGTCCCAGAAAAAAAAACATGTTTTTTTTTTTAAGCCAGGAAAAAACAGTTTTTTTACAACATTAGTTGGGTTAGTGTAACTATATGGCCTCGCATTTGGGATGATGTGTGTTTTGAATCCTCATCTGGTCACCCACATTTGTGTTTTCTGCGATTTCTCCAAATCACTCTAGGGGAATGCCAAGATGGTTCCTTCAAAAGGCTATGGCCAAATTCTTTCCCATTCCTTGCCCCCCCCCTCCCCCCACCCCAGTCCTTTCCTGCCTCTAATAACCTCAACATCAAGTAGGTGTAAGCTCATGCAACTTGTATTTCACTAGCCACCATTTTTAAAAGTACATTTTTTCTCTCATACTCAAATCATGTTTGGCCATTTCCAATTTTTTGCTATTCAGTGAATTTTCTGATGATAAATAGTTGCTAAAGTGACTCAACACTCCACCTTCAAGTTTTACAAGCATTGAGGTAATTTACTTTGGTTTTCAGGACTTTATTATAAAAAGTGCATGTTGTCTGACTGTTGGGCATTAGTCGACTAACTTTATATTGTCACATGAAGTAAGGAACAGTATTTAAAAACATAAAATGGTGAACTAAAGAGTTTTCACTCAGGTATTGAATTGTTACTGATCGAGTCTGTGATTTTTTGATAAGAAAAATCCAGTCCCCAGTCATTTAATTATTTTTCCAGGTTCACTTTCACAGAATTCATTATTCATGTGTAATGAGTGTTGGTTCAAACTAAATTCCTGGTTAAAAATGGGATATTTCTTCAAATAGTGTTTTTCTCATTTCTACATTAACTACTGCGTACCTTGTTTAAGTGGATAAACATTGAATATTTTTGACTTCTTTGGTCAGAAGGCAACGTTAACTGTGATTCTGCAAGCTGATTAGTCATTTATTCATGCAGATGGATACTGTGATAATTTAATAACCAATTCCTGTCAGTTAATGATTTATCAGGGATAGAAAGCACATCACTATATGTTACTGTAGATTGGACTTGAAAGGGGACTTAAATGTTACATTAATTTAAGCAACAGACCTCCAAAATATTTTGAGTATTGCTGTAAGTTTCACTTTATGTTTAGTACTATTTTGTTGAATCTAACAACAATACCTCTTTTGAGTTTTTTTTTTTTTTTTATTCTGCTTGCAGAATGGACTGCATGAGTGCAGCGGCAAAGCGCTACAAGTATCTTCGCAGACTGGTGAAGTTCCATCAAATGGATTTTGAATTTGCTATTTGGCAGATGATTTATCTTTTCATTTCACCACAAAGAGTTTATAGAAACTTTCATTACAGAAAGCGTAAGTTCTTTTTAAAGTATATTTTATTTTGCTTTGTTTCCAATTAAATTAAGGAGGTGGCAAGCAGGGTTAAAGTCATCTGGTCTGAAGATTCAATGTGAATATTCGGTGAGTTTTCACATTTTCACTGTTTTTTTACAGCAAGTCATTTTGGGTCACAGAACTCATTGCGAGTCAATTTAGTTAATAGGGTACATGTGTTACTGATCACTCCTCATTATATATTCCACTGGTTGTAATTTATTACAGGTCTGATTGAAAATATTGGAAGTTTGTCTTATTACATAACCTCCTGCTTACATCCTTGGTTGATGGATTTAAATTTCACTAACAAAAATATCAGTAAATTTACTGGCTTAGTGATTTTAATATAATTATAATTTTGAGTAAAAACTGTAAGTTTTGTTATCATTGTTAAGAATTTGGTATTTTGATGTTTTGGATGATATTTAAGCTAAACCATGATTTAATTGGAATAAAAAATGTCAAACATTATCACTACCTATTTTATTTTCTTAACTCAGCAACATAATTATTTTGCTGCTGCCTAGATATTTGATTCTATTGTTCATAGGGAAAGCATTTTTTTCTCTGTTTATCTACTGTCCCTAATATGTGAGCTGCTGTTATAGTTTATGAAATCAAAGTGAATTACAGGCATTGGTGGTTTTCTTCATACCTTGTAGAAATTGTGTCCTTAAAGGTACTAGTTAGCATTACAAGAATTAAAATATCAGTAATTAGATATGTATTTGGATTATTGGTCAAGAATCGGATTTAATATCTGAGTCACAAATGAGATAGTTACAAATTAGGACAGATTGAGAAAGAATAAGTTGCTTGGATTTCATTGTGAGATGGAAAGTAACAGGAGAATAAGACAAGCACCAACAACAGACCTTTTATGGGTAATCTTTTACCTGTACAAGCAGATGCAAATGCAGTCTGACCCATCATATAGCACATTTGGCATAGGCAGCAATGCAGAGTGGATTGAGCACCACCCAGTGCAGTGGAATTTTGTAGTAACTGCATTTCTGTGTCATCAGAAAATGATCCCCCATGTTCTATCAGTTCTGAATTTATTGTAAATTTTTCTGCCCTTTTGTTCCTTAGAATTTTATTTCTCAAGGTTACAATATAAGTCTGATACTTCTCATAGTGGCCACCAACAATCCTCATCTATCTTGATAGAGACATAGCGCTAGTTGCAACTCGGCCTCTGGTGGCTGTATGAGTAGTTATTGAGATTGGCCTTATGACGTGTGGTTGAGTGTCTTAAAATTTACGAAGAGTTCTCTAGCCCATATATATCTAGTATATCATGTTTTTGTTTTTAGGTATTTAGTTGGCCCTTTTTATAATTGTTTTAATATGATTGTACATTGATGGAAAAAAATCTAGTTGTGCTAGATAAACAAAAGTTGGTAGGTGTGTTTATACATCTGAAAGATGAAATCGATTCTAATTTCCTGCAAATCATATTAGAGTGGCACTAGTAATACCACATGAAGATGCATATCACGTTTGCTTTAAATACAGGCTGTAATGTTCATGAGCATTAGTTACTTTTGAGATTGGGTGTAGTGACAGTGAGTTGGTCAAGAATGCCTTTACGAAGATGAAGATGCCACTATCAGCAGCTCACTGAGATTGAATGAGGTCATGTGATAGGGCTACAAAAACGTGCATTTTCCTTCCATAATGTTGCAGAAAGACTTGGCAGGAATATCCACTGTGTACGATTGCTGGCAGCAGTGGTAACGAAATGGTACGGTTGCAAGAAGACCGGGCTCCGGACGCCCACGTGGCACTACCGAGATGGAAGACTGCCATATTTGGCCTACAGTTTTGGCAGATCAGAAGGTGTCTGCAGTAGCAAGTCGAGTTGCAGTTGGCATCACAGTGGCACAACAAACTTTTACAGATCGGTTACTGCAAGGACAGCTCTGAGCCAGATGTCCTGTGACATGCATTATACTTACCACTAACCATAGCCGTTTGCAACTTGAATGGTGTCAAGCGAGAATTGGAGGATGGAGTTTTGTGTTTTCTGATCAAAGCCAGTTCTACCTTGGTGCCAGTGATCGCCAGTTGAGTCCCTGCTTTCCACCTGTCTGCACCCTAGACACACTGGACCTAAACATGGAGTTCTGGTCTTGGGAGCAATCTCCTATGGCAACAGGAGCACTCTCAATTTCCCATGCACCCACTACAAATTTGTACGTCAGTCTGGTGATTCAACCTGTTGTGCTGCCATTCATGAAAAGCATGCCAGGGGATGTTTTCCAATAGGATATTGCTTGCCCCCTTACCGCTGTTGTAACCCAACATGCTCTACAGAGTGTCGACATGTTGCCTTGGCCTGCTTGTTCACCAGATCTTTCTCCAATCGAGCATGTATGGGACACCATTGGACAACAACTCCAGCGCCATCCACAACTGCCATTAACCATCCCTGCATTGATTGACCAAATGCAACATGCATGGAACGCCTTCCCTCAAGCCAACATCCGGCACCTGTAGGACACAATACATGCACGTTTGCATGCTTGCATTCAATATTTCTGGGTGGTTACACCTGTTAGTAATGTACCAGCATTTCACATTTGTGATTACTCTGCTCGCGCTTACATTAACCTGTGATCGTGCAACTTTAACCAATTAAATATGTTACCTAGATAAATGTATTGCTGACATTTCATTGCTCTACATTAATTATTTCTTGGAGTTGTGATTTTTTTTTCCATCAGTGTATTTGGGGTTTGTAGTCAAAATGCTACTATACTTGCAGTATTTTTTTATATTAATTTTATAATGGTCATGTTGCCATTGTTTTGAGTAAGCAAGTAAGTTTGTATCATGGTACAATGGCTTGCAATATAATCATCAGCACCAACTTTCAAAACTATTTCTTGGATCAATTAATCTTGTCTTACATACAAAGCACACTATTACATTTTAAGGACTTGCCATGTTTGCATCCATGTTGTTAGTAAGCAATTCATAAATCTTTGTTTATTAGAGAGTGTTTTACACCAAAACTATAATCCTCCCATGTGTTCCAATCCTTAGTGGCATAAAGCAGGCACCAGATAAGTATATCATTTCCTAGTTCTTGTCACTGTGATCCAAATACAAGATTGGCATGAAAAGTTCTCAGCATTGACCATAGATGGTGATGCTGTCAGAAAACTATAAAATGTAAAATTTTGCCTGGTTATTGTTTACAAGCTAAAGTTGCTACACTGTTCTGTAAATTTGCAGATATACACAACATGTCATAAACAGCATTGCCATCTGCATGTCAAGGTGAAGAATGTTTAATATCATTCTCATATATTGGTGGTAGAAGTATTTTAATTTAATAACAGTGTAGCACACACCTAAGTGGCAATTTCTGTACATGCCTATTCACCACCCTAATACAACTGCCCTTTACAGATTTTAATTTTAACGTCCTTCGGTGTAAATTTTTCAGCTCCTCCCTTGGTAATTTATACCAGTCCCTGACTCCCTTATCTACATAAGAAAAAATTCCACTATCTTATGCCTGAAATCAATTACCAGTTTTTGGTCATTGTAATCTTTTCCCTTCCATTCACTACTTTTAATTCTTCTACGAATATTCTTCCAATTCTTATCCCGAATATGCACCTTAGACTCCCAGAACTATTCTCACCCTCCTCCTGTCTTCCAATGACTCATATACAACCTCCCTTAAATGTAAGTTACTGATTGTGTTCTGTGGTAATTTCCACAAATTAATCTACCTGCCCTCCTATGAACCCTTTATACTGAGCATGGTGGGTGAACGGTTAACATTCTGGCCTCGCATTCGGGGGAATGAGGGTTCGAATTCCCATCCGGGCATGGGCATCCAGATTTGGGTTTTTCATGGTTTCCCCAAATCACTCCAGGTGAATGCCGGGATGCTTCCATCAAAAAGGCCATGCCCGAATTCCTTCCCATTCCTTGTCCCCAGTCCCATCCCGCCTCTAATGACCTTAGCCGTTGACGAGGCGTAAAGCCGTAAGAAAAAAAAATTGAACTCTTTACAACTGCTGTTTTTTTTTTTTTTTTTTTTTTTTTTTTTTTTTTTTTTTTTTTTTTTAATTGCATTTGGCTATAAAGGTCATACAGCCAGCTCAATGTGATTTGTTGCTATCAAGTATTGACACATGGACACTACAACACGAACAAGACATTTACACACACAACACTTATACAACCATGCCCTCAGCCGGACTCGAACAGGCGACATTCGGCACACGGATACTGCTGTATTTGATACCCAAAATGAGGCTCTAATATTGATGGTCTGACCATGGTTTTGTACCCTAATTCTGTCACTTCCCTCGTACATCCCGTCATCACCCTCTGTGGTAATATAGGATTTGGAAACCTCTGCCTATCATCTGCCCAATGTGTCTTATTGAGTTTACTATCAAATGTTATGTGGAGGCACAAAAAGTAATTCTTCCTCCACCCTATAATCATAAATAACCTTTATATTTCTATCTGTGTTCCTGATAAGCTGACTATATTTGGCATTTATCTTCATTCCTTCTAGACATATCTAGCTAGATGTCCTGTCCAGATCTCTCTTTAGCTGTTTAATCACCTCTTTTTTAAATCTTATTACCAAACAACCTAACTTCTGGCTATAAACCACCATAACAATAATTACACTAGGCAACGATTTTTATGCCTTTGTGGTACACTTTTTGAAAAAAACTACTGCACCTGTAGACGAAAAATGAACGTATTAATTCAAAGTCAATTCTAGATGTGTCATCAATCATTATTTTTGCAATAATAATAATAATAATAATTACAGTAATTTTTATTAGTAATATACGAGTACATGCATGTAACGTATGTAACGCATTGCCGCTGCCATCTGTAGAATTTTTATGAAAATAATTTTAATCGAAAATAATGTTGCCACAAACTGAACTGTTGAGAGAACCTTACTAAATAATTAAATTATATGTACAAAATAAAGCACTCCTTATGGAGGGAATGAAAATGGTTTAACGGAGAAACACACTGCCTCCATTTCAAAATGTGAGAGATAGTGACTCCATGGCCAATGACACCGAGCCATAGATTAAACTAACTTCTTTCGGTAAACAGTCTCAAAGAAAGCTGTTTTCATCACCATAAAATATTACACATTTTTCTGTATTGTTCTCCTCTCAACTCGAATGTCCAGTATTGTGTGATAATTACGTCTCTGTCGGCAAAGTCTGCTGGAGTTCTGATATTTGGAAATGTTGGATAATCAGCCAGCCAGCTCTGGACTGCATTTATTCTGTGTTATTGCTATCAAACTGTGTGTCATGACTTTTTGGTGTAGTGAAATCACGAGTTGTGCTGAAAATATTTGAGGTTTATGACATTATTCAGATTGAGTGTAAGCATCTTAGAATTTTAGCAAATTCTAGCATCCCACCTTTAGGTATTAGGAGGAAAAGCTCACTCTTTAGTAAAAGATAGTTTCATTTCGTGTACAGGTTATGAGAGCGAAGCTTTATATAGCATGAAGATACTGTAACCAACCAAACTAAATAAACCCTTTTAGGAACTGTAAAAGTACTCAAAAGTAAATAAAAGCCCGAAAGTAAACATTCTATAACAGAAAGAAAACATTAGTTTGGGAGGAAATAGATTAAATCACTCAAAGTCAATTTCAGATAATAAGTTTTGCCATAAGTTTACATCACAGTTTCTAAACCAATTTGAGTGCAGTAAAGACTTCAGTAGTTGCTAAATGCCGGATATAAACTTTGGATAATAATAAATAAACTTTAAACCAACCGAAAATTAAATAATCATTAATAGTACAACTTTGGAATTATGAGCATCTACTTTGGAAGTATTTTATCATTTTTAAGGGGGTAGATACAGTTATTGCATTGCAAATATTGAGTGTTTTGTTATTTTTACCCCTACTGAAGTATACAAGATAATACTATGACATTTTTATGCAGAGATATAGATGCTCTGGCAACAATGTAAACAGATATTTGAGTTAAAATGTAGGTTGATAAAGTCCCAATTGTCAATGAAAATTTAACAATGCAAATGTGCATATTATCACAGTTTTCGTTATAGAACAGTAAGTATTCAATATTTTGCATTTATTTTGATTTAGAATTATAGCTATAATACACAGTTATAACATTCTCTAGAATCATCAAAGTTCTCTTTGTGTAAATGTTTTTATTAAAAAAGTATTATATAAACAGCTTTTCGTTCAAAATATACAACAACAAAAAATCATAAATCATTCAATTTTCATTTTTCTTCAGATCTTCTAGTCCATGCTGTAGATCATGGTATGGTGAGTGTTCACTGAAAATTAGAAGATAATATGAGCATTACACAAAGAGTTACCAGGGAAACCATTTTAGAAATACATGAACCGAGAAAATCAACTTTGAAGATTAAAAATCTTCTTACTGTATAAGTTTTTTGAACTAAAACTGCCCAGATGAATAAAACACTCCTTGCTCCTCTTCTTTCCTAACTTCATTTTGTAACTTGAGCCTCTTCCTTGCTTTTCTTGATTCCTTCGTGGAATGTTTTGCCTTTTTTTGGGAACTGCTTATTCTCCGCATGTCTTCATTCCTAAAATATATTATCATGTTGTGGCCCACAGGTACTTCCAGTCTCTCAAAAACCTTTAATCTGCCATCCATACCATCATTGAAAGTAACCACAGCATCATAAGTCCCAATTTGTACTATTCTCCTTCCATAAAAGCCAGTCTTTGGGCAAACTTTCCAAATTTTTGAGTGGAGTGACTCATTGGGATTTTGAGTGAATCCACCCACGCACCTTTTTAACAATTTTTGGTCACAAAGATCCTGAAAGATGGGCTTAATTGCTTCCATTACTGCAACTGGAAGGTTGTTTTTATGCTTATACAATTTCAAATTATTTTCATGTCACAGAAGTATGAGAAAGTTGTATCGAAGATAAAATTAGAAGTCACAAAAGTCAGTTACCAACAAACAACTGAGGTGGGCATGGAATTACCAAATGTCGCCCGCACATCTCTATAGATATTAATCAATAATTCTGCAGCCAATCAAGATATTTTCATGAAATTTTCACATATGTAAAGGTAAAGAAATGAAGAACATTATGGGTCTATTTTTGAAAAATGTGATTTTTTGGCCATGATTACTGTATCTACCCCCTTAAACCGATTTACGAGCAAGAAAGTAACTCAATATTTAATAAATCAACTAAATTAATTTTCTGTAATAATATTAACACCTTTTACTAACCTTAAATATGATAATCCAAAATAATCCAGTTCAACTCACAAGAGATTCCTAATATTTGGCATTTCACTGTTTTCACACACTTTCGAGCAGAACAAAGTAGTTTTAATGAAGTAATAATGAAATTAAAATATAAATTCACTAAAATTTCATAGTTTCTGAATGTTTAAATAACTTAAAACAATTTTTAATACTTCGTTAGATGCACTTCACTTTTAACATTTTTTATCTCAAAATCCTAGAGAACATTCGAAATAAAAAGTAGATTTCCCGGAAGACCTAAAAATCTAATATCACATATAATAATTTCAAGTAATTCCACGTAATAGAACCGATCCTATAGAGATCTTAAAATTTATTTCTCATTGCAAGCACGTGCATAGTTTCGAAATTATTTACAGCTGTTTACGAGAACATACAGAGATGAGACAACTTTCAGAATGCGTAATTTAATTCAGAGAATCTCTTGGTAATTTTATATTTCGGATAAAAGTAATGGAAACAGAGTTATTAAATTAAATCTGAAATAACATTTTTTAGTGAATCTTACACACTTTGTAATTAAACTATCCGTGCATCAATTTTAATAAAAGTTACACCAATAAACTCAGGAATTTTAGTAGAACACGGTGATAATAATATTATTTGTGTAAATTGTAGTTCTATGAAAATGACGAAATAAAGAAGCTTCTCGAACAATAGTAATTCCCCAAGGTAGGAAAATAGTTCACTCCTACGCTAAGATCTTTTAAACCAGATGCTTAAAGTTAATCACTAAATATCCATTATTTCACTATTAAGAAAGTAGAAACACTGTCACACTTAAAGTTTCGTATAATTGTTTAGTTACTGAGATATTTCCGGCCTAAATTTCCTAGGTGTTAGCAGAAAGTTGCGTTTTGGCTCTGACGTCAGCGAGGGTATATAATATGACGCCATGTTGAAGCGACATCTTTTCGGGTCTGGAAGCTGTGCTAGCATGACGTGCGTGTGCGCTGGTGAGGTTGGTAGCTCAAGTTTTGGGTTGGTACTACCGGGTCGGCCATCATGGAACTTTTGGCTTTGGGCGCGGCACTTGTTTTCTTAACATGAACTTGTGATCTTCATCAGGGGTCGGTCGGTCTAATCTTCTCTCCACAATCTGCAAACTTGGGAACGAGTGTTCGATTTTGCCTAGTCAACTTTAAGAATGCTGTTTGAACTTTTAATTTCATTTAAATAAACTTGAAGAATTTTTGGGAAAGTGAACTGTTTTATTTCTGTAGCTGTGGTACTACCTTTTCAATATTTGAGGTCATCAAATATTGTGGCGACCTTTAAGCATTCTAGTTGAATATCCCGGCAACATGGTCAAAGCAAATTAACATATTCAGTAAGTTTTCATCGAACAGTGAGGTGCTATCAAGAGTTTAAGTTAAGGCACTTAGGCGATACTCAACCCCGGTATCGGCCTATGTCCTTACATGAGGTAAGTGGAAAAAGAGGATTATTTTCATTTGACAATGTTCTTCAAGAAGAGCAGTTTCTGTGTTGTATGCATGTAATATACGACGTGTATTTTCTGCCCATCTAACCTCGCTTTAGCATTCACTGTCCAGAAACGTTAAGCAAAACAGAAAAATAATACGCGTCCACAGTTCGTGCAAGTGATATGATAAAAGAGCTGGAATGGGCTTCATTGCAAGACAGGAGGAGGGTGAAGTGGATAATGGGAGTGTACAAGGTGTATATTGGCGATGAGGCATGTCAAGATATTGGTGTAGGTGTGAAAAGTAGTGCTTGGAAGGGAAAAGATGACCATGACCAAGCTGGCACTCGATTTCAGGCACAAGGGAATATTCTCTTTTTTGGGTAAGGGTGTCAGGGATTGGAATAAGTTACCAACGGAAATGATGAATAATTTATCGAAAACGTTGAAAGAATTTAAAGTTAAAATTTGTAAAGGGCAAATGTAGGTGGGTGCAGGAAAGGAGGAAGATGGGTGTGTAGGGAAATTGCCACCGGAGCATGCGCTCCATTGCAATTTAATTAAATATTATTATTATTATTGACTGTTATATCTGTCATTGTTTCTACAAGAAATTGTATACATCATCCAGAAGAAAATTTCACAGTAAATATGCATTACAATATGGTCACATGTTCTGTATCTAGTGTAAAAATGTTTGAAGATGAAAGCAGATGAAAACTTTAGAAAATTTCTCAACAAAAATGAAGTTTAAATTTTTGTAAGCAATTCAATTACTATGCTAACATTTCCATCATCTGGTGCATTCTCCTAGCTGTTCGTGCTTTATATTACACACATTCTGTTATTCTTCACTTACGTAGAATGCAGGTAGAATACGTAGTTCAGAATTCAATTTTTTTCCGCCCCAGGCAAACATTCTCGTCACTCTAATGACACTACTAAAGTGCAGAAGTCAGCAAGAAACTCAAATGAGAAATTTTGTGTATGATTAAAAGCAAATTAAATTGTTTCTTTCTTAAAATTATTTAACTATGTCTCTTCTTATACATATGCCCAATTTTTTTGGTCAAAAAACTGAAACAAGGTTTTTAATAATAGTTTGTGAAGTTTTAAATATTTATATTCTAATTATTATTATTTAATTTCTTTAATAGTATATAATATTTCTTATAAAAAAACTTCACGAGCCACCACAAAGCGTTCTTTTAGCTAGTTCTTTAGAATAATGAACAGCACTGATCCCAGTAAGCTACCCTGTGTCACTCCCGTTTTCATTCCCACATCCTTTCATTTCCTACCCTAACTTTTTAGTCTCTACATTTTAAGAATTCTTCTACCCATCAAATCATTTTTTCATCCACTGCAGTAGTTTTTACCTCATTTACACCATTTTATGGTTCATTCTGTTAAATACCTTCTCGAGAGATCTAGTGCTGCACTAGAAATTTGGCCTCCCTTATCCGCGTTGTCTGAAATATCCTACATATGGCCCACTAACTTAGATTTACATGACTAACTTTGCCTAAATCTATGATGCTGGTTTGTAAACCAGTTTCTTTTTTCACGGACATTTCTGATGTGGTTACACATCAATTTCTCCAATAGTTTCCCTACCACTGATATCAAAATAATTGGTCTGTCTTTTATGGACTAGTACTGCTATTGCACTTTTCCAGTCCTCTGGTGAGTAGCAAGTATGCAGATTAAATCGACATAATATTTCACTATATGGTACAATGTAATAACCTGCTATCCTTTATACTTCTGTAGTAATATTATTCACACCAGCCCCTGTATGTTTCTTTAGCTTAGTTCCCTCACCGATCTATTTCTAATTTTTTTAGTTTGCTCATTTATGTGGCGAACATTCTCCTCTGGTTTTACCTCTCCCATCCCTGAATGATAGTCCACAATAGATTCACTAGATCAGTTAAGAGAAACATAGAAATTTCTACATGCATCATTCAGTGGTCTCCCTCCATCAATAATACTCTTCATAAAACTACTTTTAGCTTCCGTCTTTGCTGCTATCAATTCCTTGTTTAGTTTTTTCAAGTGTTCACTGTTGCCACTGATTTCTCTTTTCTCTTTTGTGTTCTCTTTTTACCGACCTCTTTTATTTCCTCATCTCCCTATTATAGTATATAGGTTCTGTTCTTTTCATGGTCTTTTTTGTTTTGAACTAAACATTTATTCCTCCATTCTTAATATTTCAGAAAATTGTTCCAACTTCGACTCCATACTACTTGTGCTCTCCTTTCACATACTGAAACTTTCCCTAAAATATCTCTTAGTTCTAAAGTATATGGCATTTCGTAATTGCACCTATATTCTCACCTTCAATTTTGATCACAGGCTTATTGTACCTTCTAATATCTGTTAGAACTGTTTCTTGGCCACTTAATTCTTCTATAACCTGGGACCCCAAAAGCTTATTATACGGAAAGATGTCTAACACGATATGCTATACTACTTGTGGAATGTCTCCTTCCATCACTAAGGAATTGGCAAATTTCTTACTCCCTTTGTTAAGAATCTTATTTCCTTCCCAATGGCACCTTGTATATTTAAGTCCTTGCCAATAATGACCAATTGGCACTCACATTTGAATTTAGTTTCTCCACAAGAATCTTATCTTCATAATTTTTTCTTCCACTATGGTAAAAAACTAGGACTTTAATCTTTTATTTTGTAGTACCCTATAAATACACTGAAGAGCCAAAGAAACTGGAATAGGCATGCGTATGCAAACACAGAGATATGTAAACACTCGGAGTATGGCGAGGCTGTCTGCAACACCTATATTAGACAACAGGTGTCTGGCGCAGGTGTTAGATCAGTTACTGCTGCTACAATGGAAGGGTTATCACGATTTAAGTGAGTTTGAACATGGTGTTATAGTCGGCACACAAGAAATGGGACACAGCATTCCTGAGGTAGTGATGAAGTAGGGATTTTCCCGTACGACCATTTCACGTGTGCACCATGAATATCAGGAATCCGGTAAAACATCAGATTTCCAACATCGCTGTGGCCGGAAAAAGATCCTGCAAGAACAGGACCAACGATGGCTGAAGAGAATCATTCAATGTGACAGAAGTGCAACCCTTCCGCAAATTGCTGCAGATTTCAATGCTGGGCCATCAACAAGTGTCAGCGTGCGAACCTTTCAACAAAACATCATCGGTATGGGCTTTCAGAGCCAAAGGCCCACTCATGTACCCTTGCTGAGTGCACGACACAAAGCTTTAAGTCTCACCTGGGCACATTGGTCTGTTGATGATTGGAAACATGTTGCCTGGTCTAACGAGTCTTGTTTCCAATTGTATCGAGTGATGGACATGTAAGGGTATGGAGACAACCTCATGAATTCATGGACCCTGAATGTCAGCAGGGGGGTATTCAAGCTGGTGGAGGCTCTGTAATGGTATGGGGCACGTGCAGTTGGAGTGACATGAGACCCCTGCCTGATACGTCTAGATACCACTCTGACAGGTGACATGTATGAACACATCCTGGCTGATCACCTGCATCCATACATGTCCATTGTGCATTCCAACGGACTAGGGCAATTCAAGCAAGGCAATGCAACATCCCACACATCCATAATTGCTACAAAGTGGCTCCAGGAACACTCTTCTGGGTTTAAACACCTCCGTTGGCCACCAAAACAAGGACATATATGGGATGCCTTGCAACGTGCCGTTCAGAAGAGATCTCCACCCCCTCGTACTATTACGGATTTATGGACAGCTCTGCAGGATGCATGGTGTCAAGTCCCTCCAGCACTACTTCAGACATGCCATCTCTTTATTTATTGTGGTTCCACTGTTCTACATACCCTCTGATTTTGGAGTGTTTCTAAACATTCCTTCTGGCAGCTGCAATTTTAACAAACAATTATTTATTTATGGTTTGCTCTTTTCTATTCACTTGCTAAAATCTGTTACTTTACTGATTATTTTTCTGCAGTTCTTCAGTAACAATTACAGTGCTATTAGAAAGGAAAGTAAGTAAGCAAATTTTGTTCAATAAATCTAAATGGGAAGTGTAACCTGCCTGAACCAGTATGAAAACTCCTCACCTGAAGGAAATGTAAAAAAGAACTTGTAGACCACTTACCTTTCTACATATTTTAATTAGTCTCTTGATACAAATAGTGTACATCACTACAGTTATTTAAGTGAGTTTGTACAAGTGTTTTGTGCTTTATTGCAAATGCGTATTTATTACGGTTGTTCAAAATTTGACTTGTGAATCAAAATCTAGCATTAGCTTTTCCTAAGACTGACATTTTATGTGATTGCACTTTGTGGTGTAATTATTATTATTTCCAAATAAATGATGGATCAGTCATTTAAGTTATTAAACAGTTTTATTTATCGTTTTTGGTAATTTTTTCTTTAATTTTTACTGGTGTTATATTGGCCCTTATTCAAATTTTGTGTAATTTGACATTAATTGCAACATTTAGAAATAATATCAAGGTCTCATTGGATGATAATAATAAACAACATATCTTACTTTGTTATAGGGAACACATTCCTCATGAGGTGTTAAATTACTATTAACATGTCTCCAAGCTCACTTACAAAAATTAACTTCCTTACAGAATATCCAATGTAACATTTACATTACTAGAGGCTTTGCCCTCTGCAGTGATACACTATGGCATTCAGTTTAAAAACTTGTATATCCATTCACAACTCTGTTGCAATATTGTGCTTTGAGTTTTCATAAGAGGCGATTGTGCTGTACAGTGTCAAATAGTTTATGAAAACAATCGTGTTTCTATGCTTGGTCACCATCTTTCATTGTGTCATGAGAAAATAGAACCATTTTGGTTTATTGCAATTAGTGTAAAGCTACATTGATGTGGAGGATGTAATTTGTTTTCATATCAAAGTTCATAATGTTTGAGCATATAACATCCTCCTGGATTTCATCACTTACGTATGTGAGAGATTATTTATTGAATTGGAGTTTCCATTTATTAAAAAAATAATGGAAGTTTCCTTTGACTTTTTCCAACTCTTAAAGGTTCTTTTCGTTTCTTACATTCTGTGGTAAATGATAACAGAAAGAGTTATCACTCTGAGAATGCTCTAATAAGTTGCCCTCTCCCATCTCTCAGCCATCTGCAGAATCTGTTGTTAATGGATTAGTTTCTAAATACAATATTTTTTCTTGCCGTATTTACAATATAAGTAACAGGATAAACGTGACATGACTTCCATTTAGTAATTTCTTTAAGTAGTTAAATATTTTAGATTTGATCCAACTTATATTAATTTCTCATCTGCTATGTATTAGTGTCTGAATAATGAAAAGAAGAAGGCATTGTTTATCATATAGAAAGAACAGAATCACAGAAACATAAAATATATCATGGAAAAAAGTAAACATTTCAGGTAAGCTCCTTAATCAGTAAGGAGTTTGTTTTGGTACTGAAGCCACAGAAAATTTATTTCAGTTTTCTGCAAAGTCTCAGTTTTATGCTCTTACACGTTTATTTAATCTTTGTATCTATCTAATGTTAAAGTTTTTCCATAATAAACTATTATTTTACACAATCTCATCAGATACAGATTATGAAATGTATCTTTCAGAACACTGCACAGATTTTTCCAAGGTAACTACTATAATACAGGGCGTTCGCCGGAAAACGCTACCCTCCCAGTCTGTTGCCGTCGGCAACTTGCTCGGTCAGTGGAGCCAGCAGCTTCCGCCACACGGCACCGTGAATCACCGCACTGTTTAACACCGTCGCTGCCCCAAAAGTACAGTGACGCAGTAAATGGGACCCTTACATTGTTAAGAACGGTTTCTTTGAATTGTAGCTAGTTTGTGACTTCAGTCTCTTATTAATCAGTGTTGTGAATAAACGTTTCTTTGCAGTTTGGCTGGTTTGGGGCTTCATACTCTTACTAATCTGTACCGTGTTTGAGTGTGAGTAAAATTATGGTACGTTACAGTTTGCAACAAAGAATATTTCTCTACGATACATATGTGAAGAAGAAGTCGTTTAAAAAGTGTCGCAGTAAATTTCGTCGCGAATTTCCTGGCTCTATACTGCCAGCTAAATCAACAATTCTGCATCTGGTTAAAAAAGTAAGAGAAACGGGTTCATTTTTTAACAAAAAGAGACTGTCGGTCAACCGTATTCTCACATAGGAGAAAATTGACGATATCGCTTTTCGACTAGAACAGTCACCCAAAAAATCATTAAGTCAGTTAGGGCAGCGTGTGTCTCGAAATATGTTCAGAAGATGTGAAATGTGCATTACACAAGAGTGTCAACACTTCCAGCATCTTTTATAAGGTAAGCTAATGAATTATGTCACATTTAAATGCTTAGCACATACAAGTTTATGAAGCGTAATTATTATGAAATAGTCCGCGGCCGATGGTCGAACAATGCCGGGAGCTGACCGCTCGCTCGCCGCGAGCAGTTTCTTCCTTGTAGCGCTAACAGTGGGTTGCGTTTCCCGGCGAACGCCCTGTATAATACATGAATTTTCCATGGATCCCAATATGAGAGACTGCCTCTGTGGGATGTGAAAAGTTGGCAATTTACAGATAAACTATTGCATAACATAATTGATAAATACATCTAAAGATGTACAGTCACAGCCTAAGATATATATACTATTATATCAACTACCTTTACACAAAGTAGTGGTGATTATTTTGTAGATACCTAAGAAATAAATTCTCCAATAGAGTAAGAGTTTTCAATTATAAATTCTTTTAATCTTTTCCGGAATTTAATCTTATCACCTGCTAGATATTTAAAATGTGTTGGGAACTTATTGAAGATACATATCTCTGGACCCTTTTGAACAAGTGACAATGACTTGTAAGCCTTTTGAAAATCATTTTTACTTCTTGTGCCATAATTGTGCATTTATTATTTGTTTCAAACAGAGTATAATTTGTGTCTACAAAGGACATTAATGTGTATATATACTTGGCCACCAATATAATATTAAATGCACAATTACTATACAATGTCAAAAGAAGCATAAATTAATCCATTTGTGTGTTAGAAATACTCATAAGTTTCATACAATTACTCCCAGATATTATTTACTGTGCTTGCTTTTAATTACAGAAACCAAATCACAGTTTGCAAGGGATGATCCAGCTTTTCTGGTGCTGTTAACCTTTTGGCTGTGTGGTATGTATAAAACACAGTATAAAATAGATATATTGACAAGCTCAACCCACTTTAGATATTTGTAGATAATGTTGTTCCTAAGATATTTTACTGTTAACTTGACATGAAATACCTATTTTTGCAGTAATATGGATTACTGTGGCTTAATGGTTGGTTGGTTTAATACAAGTTTATGGTCATTGTATACAAATATTAGTTTTCATCAAAGAATGAATTGCAGAAAATAATTGCTACTGGCAAACCAGCACTATGTAAAAGAAGTGAAAATGAAGAAAATGTTTCCACTGCATTACAATTGTGGAAACCTGCTAGAATGGCTGTACACATTGAAGTATCACTGGAAAACACTGGGGAGGTACAATGAGCCCTGGTTCAAACCTTAGTTCTGGCATCCTTATTACAGTTTTTAGGGTTACATTCCATAATCCCATAGGAAAATGCTTGTGCTTCATAATTACTAATTTCACTAACAGACTACACTTTTCACATGTTCCTCTATAAGCGTAGTATCCACAAGCAAGGCTGACGACAAACACTCATTAGCAGGCGATCAAACTACCTCTCTTACTCCCTATTGAGAAAGATAATAAATTACAAACTTTAAAGAAAATGGGTAATCCTTCATTTTTGACCACCTTATAATCAAAGGGACAGAAGTTTTAAATTTAAATGACATTATTTTAATGTTATAGAGTTGAAAAAATTGGAGAAAGAAATATTGTTGGAAGTTATAAATATTAATGTAAACTGGTTCTGTGTTCAACACTTTGAACCTTGAACAGCATAACAAAATATTTAAAACAAGTTCCTCCTAATTTTATGTGTGTATAAATCAGCAGCAGGAAATTTTAAGCACTTCATAAACAAGTTTCTTAAAATTAAAAAGAAATTAATCTAATCTTTAATTTTAAAAAACTCACCTAGATCATTCAATTTTTGAGTTACAATCATCAGTAAGGGTTCCAATACTGTCAGGTTCTATAGGAAGAGTAAGCCTGAACAGTACAACACCAGTTTTCACCATCTTCTTTCTTTCTTCTACAAGCAATTTACTATTCTAAACACACGCACCGTTATGTTCATGCATATGCACAGTAACACTTACGAACACTTTCAAACAGGGGAAAGCAACAGGAAACTACCCTAGTTAATTTTCTGTGTTAAGTTGCTGTGGAGGGGTAACACCATCCAGAGTGACTTCATGTGACACAAAGACTGGATATAGTACAGAACTGTAAATAAAAAATAAGGAATCTTTAAATTCAGAAATTATTTGTCTATCAAAAATTGGAATTAGATCTATATCAAATAAACTAAGTTTATTTGCTGGCGTGGTTGTAAATAAATTTTAAATCTTCTACTAGTATTAAAATATCTGGTAACTCAAAAAGAAAATTTTATATTAAGTCTAGAAATAGTCATAATTGAAGCAAGATGTAGGCAGTGTACCAAAATTAGCAATTTAAAAATGTTTCCAAGAGCTTATTGTTTCAGGCAAGAACTGAAATGTCTGCAAATAAGATAAGTCATTGGCAGATTGTTATAATATACATATTGTTATTGCTATAAGTAATAATGTCATCAATAGCAATTTAAGAAGTTGTAACTTTATCACAAGGTAACTTCTCAACTGAATACGTATTTAATAATTATTACTTTTCGGATTGGAAAATTTCTTTAAACTGTGCTAGAAAACTTTTTGCATTACTTGAGTATAAATACATTTTAGTCTCACATTCTATGAAAGTAGAAAAATAAAAATTAAATCTCTAAAATTCAAATGTTCTAGTTGTTATGAGAAAATGTCATGTAGACTGATAAAATATTCCACAGAAATAGGTTTTATAGCTAACCTGTGAAATGTATATTTCCTCTTATGTACATTTCCTGATAGACTAAAACATACATTTTTAAATTGTATGACACAGTGTCTCTCCAGCGTTTACTTTTCAGAAGAAGCAGTCAGTGTTAACTGACAATATGTATCTCTCATAAATAAAAAAATAGTAGGTCATCTAGCATGGTTTTTTAGGTTGCACCTTGCAGCATATATGGCTGTATATGTATTGTGAAGGTGTTTTATTAGATGAGTTATTTGCATTTGAGATGAAGCCAGCAAATAAGTTAAAATCGTACTGTTCTTCAGAATGAGTGATTAATAGTATTTGTAAGAGAATAAATTCTTCATTACAAATGCTTTATTGTTGATTTTTGACAAAATACAGTAAATAAAATTTAAATTTATCCTGCAGAATTTCATCAAATATACTTATCAATTTAAACAATTTATAAAAATAAACTCCATTAAAATTTTAAATTTTCTTGTTTATCATAATTTAAACTGGTGCATGTATGATACTAGTTTAGTTAATGTGCATCATGGCCACATTCATCATTCATATGGTTTTATCACAATGTTACCTGTATAAAAGGAAGTCTGATAGTTCTTGACTTAGACCACATTTGAGCCAAGTAAATCCACAATCTGTTTTTAAGAAACCTGCATTTTCTAATAGAAAGTAATGTTAACCAAATTTTTGTGAAACGAAATTTTGTAGGTTGCTGGCTGTATGACTGTTGTTAACATTTATCAAACTAAGATAGCTTACATTGTTAATTTCCATTCAGGATTGTCTTCTGAAATAATTGTTTGGGTTAATTCAATCCACAACAATATTGTCTTCAAATCACAGAGACAAGTGATAAGAATTAAGAGTGAGATGTGTTCTAGAGTCATTGGTATGAAACTTTAAACAGTTAAGATATTGACATCTGCTTCAGAATAAATTTATTCATTATTACCCTTTAATTTTTGGTTTTTATGTGAAGTATCATGTATTTGGAACTAATATCCAAAATGTGATCAAAATCATTACAAATATCTACTGGAGAAAACAGTTGCACTAAAACGAGCTAACTACAGTAATACCCCGCTTTACGCATGGGATACGTTCCGCAAAAAATCACGTTAATTGAGATTCGTGTATATCGGAGTTTACGATTAAATATACTCAAAAGTTAATGCAAATAAGTCATGCTGTGAGTGTGTGGCCTTTCCAGTAAAGTGAAAACAACCTTGCAAAAACTGCATTTGATTCTTCAGCTCCAGTAAACTATTTCCTAAACTGCAACATCCTGTAATATACCTTTATTTTTTCTAAAAGTGGATGAGGTGCAGTGTATATTTAATGTAAAATGGAGAGTAAAAAAAATGTATGCTATGGTTAAATGTTTGTGTCAGGATCAGAAGTGACCAAAGGACATTCATCAAAATATGGTGACAACATTAAGGGTGGATTCCCCTGCCTGCACACAATAAAACTGTGGGTATCTGAATTCAAATGGGGAGAACGGGCACTGAAAATTATTCCAACACAGGAAGGCCAGTAGTAGCAATCACTTGGGAAAATGTGGATAGGGACCATTAGTTGGTGACGACAGACAGAAGGTTAACAGTTTGTCAGTTTGAGTAGATTCCAGGCATTCTCAGATGAGCAGTGGTTCTCATTCAGACAAATCATACATGAAAAAGGTGTCATCACATTGAGTGTCAAACTTTTGAGGAGACAAGTGTCTGTAGAAAGCTAATTCAACAAATTTTTTAAATTATTCGTGGCTGTGTCCTGGGCTCATCCCTTACAATCAAAGCAATAATCACTGCTGTGGTGGCATATCTGATTCTTCTTGGAAGGTATCATTTTTGGGATTGTGGACTGCTTCCAAATTTCCTGAATTAGGTTGGAAACACCTTGTGTACATATTGTAAGCCAGTGAAGCAAATGTTAGGAAATCAGAAGAGGCAAACTGTAAAAGGAATACTGTTTCAGCAGGACATTGCTAGCAGTCACAAGTCACTGCTTGCTGTGTCTGCAATTTATGAAAGTCTTTCAGTTAATACCACAACCCCATTATTAAAGTGATCTGAAGGCCATCATACTTCTCCTGTTTCAGAGCAGTAAAAAACAAGAAGTCTAATGCCCATTTTATGTGAGATTACTTTGTGTGTGCATTGAACGGTTAGAAAAATAGACCAGTTTTTTTACTCTAATAAACTTAATGGAGGGGCATTGTATATAACTGTTGTAAGTTTCTACATTCAGGAATGCTAGGTTTTGGTCCTATTTCAAGCCAGTCAAGCCAGTTTTATTTTATTCCCTGAAGTCACTTCAGGTAACTGTCATAATGTTTCCTTAAAATAATACAATGACTGGTTTTCTGTGCCATTCTTACCAGAATTAATAATGACGGATCTTGCAGCTGTGCTGATCATACTACTAATAAGCAGTAAAACTGTAATGAACAACTCAGGTTTTCACCTGGTAACATATATTTTGGGTGAATCAGTGATTGTGTGGAGAGTATTGAAAATGCAGTGGATACCCACATTAGTTTACAGTGTATGTAATCTATTTTTTCACACTTGACATATTATTTATTTGCAATTTTGATCTCATTTTTGTTACTGTCTCCCTCCTGTCTTCAGCTTTTACTGAGTGGTGGTTTCACTTTGTCTATCCCTTTTGGCACTGTTTTTTTCCTTTACTACTGTCACCATGAACATGTTTTGTTCCATTCATAACACGTTGTAGCATTTTAGCTACAAAAGCAACATGTTCAACAACAATTTCCAAACAAAACAAAATATGTTCACTCATGATGCCAATAGTAATGAGATAGAAACAAATGCCAGATTTTTCATTGTGGTGTAGTATGTTGCACTTCAGAGGTGCCATAAATCCTAATGCATCACTGGTTGTCAAAAATATTGCCTGCCCTTAAATTTTAATCAGTTTTGTTCTTATGCTATGTTATCGTTAGGGCCCGGATTTTTCAAAAAAGCATATGCGCATATGCAAATGCATATTTTGAGGGTTAGTGCATATTTTATGGATATGTGCATATTTTAGCTTTTATTTCATCTCATAACTGAATATCCGATACTTCTGAAGAAACTGTAAAGCCTAATGTACCTGTATGTTGGACATCCTTGGCAACCGCAACAAGTAAGTTAAATTCTTGGAGTAAACAGGATTTTTTGTACTGGCATTCACATGTAGAGAATTTTCTACCTTATCCAAACTCACACAGTGACATGTTTGGAGGTGCTGCAAATGGAAAATTTGTGTGGCGGCGACCTTCTCTACTGCCCTGAGCGGTAACATTCACGGGAAGGGCGGGTGGGGTCGGCAAAATCAAAGAATAGCTCTATTCTCCCTCAGGCGGCAAATTCTTGTTTGAGGAGACGACAGTCACAAGTATTTACCCCCACTTGGAATATTCGTTATCTACCAGTGTGTTTATTCGTGCGACAACTACCGGGAAGGCCAGCGGTTTTCTTTAATCTTTTCGGGAATATTCCCCTAATTGCGGTACGAGCCAGTTTTCCTGAGAACAGATTCCTGGCTTCCAGACCTGAGGGATTCGTACTTTTAAAGGGACGTGTACATTCCTTTCCAAAAACAGTAGCCTCTCAAAGTTTGTGTTGACAGGAGTGTCCGTGTGCTAAGATTAAGTTTCTTTAATCTGACTCCAAAAATGCCTAAAGAAAAATGCACAAGATCAGTTTTAATTAAGCAGTGGATTTCAGGCAACAGTGACTATTCTAGTGACGGTGAAGTTGTGTACTGTCAAGTATGTGAGAAGAATATAAAATGTGAGAAAAAATTTCAACTTGAACAGCATTCTAAAACAGCTGTACATCTCAGGTCAAAAGAAAAGAATAGGAACACGCAACAGCTACTTTTAACTCAGGTATCACGGTCTGTTAATACATTCTCTGCTGACCTGTGTAAGGCTTTTGTATGCAGCAATATCCCGCTGCATAAATTGAATAATCCAGATCTACGAGCATTTTTTCAAAAGTATTGTGTTAATCAAAGGATACCGGATGAATCCACCCTCAGGAAAAATTATTTGCTCTCTCTACACGATTCTGTCCTGGATTCAATTCGGTCTGACATAGGAGGGAACTGTGTCTGGATATCGGTAGATGAAACAACCGATTCATGTGGCCGATACGTAGCGAACTTTATAGTGGGCAAACTATGTCAAGAAGAACCCGGAAAACCACATTTACTTTCAACCAAAGTGTTAGAGAAAACCAACCACAGTACAATTGCAAGATTTATAAACGATTCCCTGCGACTTCTGTGGCCTACTGAATCGGAGAGTGATTGTTACAAGGTGCGTGTTTTAATCACAGACGCAGCTTCATATATGTTAAAAGCTGGTCAGTCGCTTCGAGTGTTTTTCCCCAATCTGATCCATGTTACATGTTTGGCGCATGGATTACATCGCATTGCAGAAGAGATACGTTCTCTATTTCCTTCAGTTAACAAAGTAATTTCAAGTGGAAAAAAAGTGTTCCTAAAAGCACCAGCGCGTGTACAGTTTTATAAGGATCGTCTGCCTGAGGTTCCTCTTCCACCGGAACCTGTTCTCACTAGATGGGGAACTTGGTTGTCTGCAGTGCTGTTCTACCAGGAGAACTTTCATCAAGTGAAAGATGTGGTTACAAGTATTGGTCATGACGATCGTGCTGCGTGTGTTCGTGAAGCAAAGTGCGCATTTGATTGTGATACTGTATATCGAGATATCAATTTCATCCATGTACACTATTCGTCACTTTCTAATGCTATTAAGGGTCTAGAAACTAGCGGTGCACCCCTTCACGAGTCTATTCAGTTGCTTCACAAAACAATTTCTTCTTTAAATGCCGTCCCTGGTGAAATTGGAGAAAAAGTTAAATCTAAACTCAGCAGGGTGTTAGACTCAAACCCAGGTCTGCAAAAGATTCAATCAATTAATACGTATTTAAGTGGAACCACACAATCTTTGCCAGATGAATGTTCCGAACAGTCAGCACCATCGTACAAGTATTGCCCAATAACGTCCGTTGACGTGGAACGATCATTTTCGGCTTATAAACTAATTTTGTCTGACAACAGAAAATCTTTGACCCCTGAAAACATTGAAAAACTGTTGGTAACATATTGTGATTCATCATTTTGTAAGGAATGAAACGTGTATATCAGTGAGTTGACATAAAATAAATCATTTGATAACTGTATATTCTTTAATAGTTAGTCCATGTTCGTTAATTGTTAGTGTATATTCGTTAATTGTTAGTGTAGATTCGTTAATTGTTAGTGCATATTCTTTAATTGTTAGTGCATATTTTAGGACTTTTTTGTGCATATTTGCATGCATATATTAGATGTTTTACGTGCATATATATCCGGGCCCTAGTTATCGTGTATGAGATTTGTTCAAAAAGTAATTATACTTTTTCTCTTTCAAAAGGTAATAAAAATAGGGAGACAACATCGCACTAACTGGAGTAGGGATGGTATGCCAAATGTTGTTTGGCTTGCAGTATTTGGTAGGTGACTGTTGTGGGATATGGTGTAGTAAATGCTCATTGTGATTTCATTGTAGCTGACATGATGAAACATAACATTTGAATAAGGATTTCCTGACAAAAGTTTGGTGATATACTTATTCCATAGGCTTACTTTTTTGTGGGCATGATTGCACTTGTTTCCCCCCCCCCCCTACCAAGTCAAAAACCCAAGTTTCCCAAGATGACTTAATGTACAATATGATTGCAGTACTGGTAACTGTTCCTATAGCGATCTTGCAGAGTGGATTTGATCTAACTGTGTGGATGCAGAAGGGTCGTTGAAATAGAATGGCATTTGAACTATATCCAGTTGGTAACTTTCCTTTTCCCAGAGCAAAGTCCAATACTTTTTATACATTAATGTATGGAGTCATAGATTGCATGTGCTCTCACAGATGTTTTCTTCATTCCTGTTCTAGTGCTACATTGTTATGGCTGGTTTATAATATAATTTAGTGTGGGAGTTAACAGTATGCTGTTTGCATTTTGAGATTGCTTTTCTCCATTGCTTATTCATAGTTACTGCATTAAAGTATCATACATGTTATTGTATTAAGGCAGGAGGACCAGACGAACATACGAGTACTTTACGATATTTTGATAAATAACCTTACTTATGTTGGAAGCAAGAGATACAGCAAGGAGAAAGATGAATCATGTGGGAGGTCTAAACGTGTACACACCTTTCCCCTTGCTATATATCTTGCCTCCAAGGTGAGAAAGGTTTTTCACTGAAATATTGTGAAGTGTGTTTGTGTTTGTCTGGCCCACCTGCCTTTATCTGTGGTGAGTGACGGGTTATTTTCCCTATCCCAATGGCAATTTCATTCTCACCATTATCCAATTGTATTAAAAATTTGATATACATGGTGAAGCAACTACCATATACATAATAATAATACCAACAACAATAATAATAGAAATAATTATAATAATAAAGGTGTTAGTAACAATTGTAAAAGGTCAGAACACAGTATGTATGACACGTTTACAAAATTACAGGTTGTATTAAAATTGTTTTGCATTGAAACTATATATATAAATTTATTTTCTTACAGCTTCTTCCATTGGTTTTGCTATTGTTTTGGCTGTGGATTTTTTGGGCATTCATGAAGTTCCTGTGCTATGTAGTTTTTTATAGACTGTATTGGAGTTGGACTGTTTATATCTACTCTATTGTGGTAAGTAAATAAGTAATTAACAATGTACAGATTAGTTTGTATCAACACAACACAACACAACACAAAACTGTTTAGCAGACACTTAGTTTCTAGTTCATAATTATTAAAGTGCTACTTATATTGAAAAAGTGTTATTAGCTGAATTTTTCTCTTATTTAGTTATGCGTTTTAAAAGTTGTTTTGTTTACGTAAGTGGTCTGGTTTGATTACAATTTAATTTCGAAAACTACCACGTGTGGTTTTACGACGAAATAACTTTAAAATTGTTTTAATATTGGTTCTGCTGCATGGAATGTTCTGAAATTTTAATATGTTATACTAGATTTTTAGTTCTTTCCGGAAATTTACTTTTTAGTTTGGGAAATTATTGAAAACCTATGATTAAACATGTTGAAAGTGTGTTTAATGAAGTGTTTAAAATTTTATTCACTCTGTTTACACCGCCTGAAATTACGGAATTTTACTGAATTTAACTTTCTTTCGGATTATTATTATTATAAAATTACTTTATTGCATCAAAAAGTGTTAAGAATTACTGAAATTATCACGTAACAAAAATCGACTATTTACAACTTGAATAATATTGGATTACCCTATTTCAGGTTAGTTTAAAGGTTCTTTACTATCATAAAATGTTTATTTAGAGCTTATATTGTGTGTTGAGTGGCTTTGCTGTTTCTAAATCGGCCTATTTATTGAGTTAGCTTGCAGTATCGGCTTCTGCATGAAACGGGTTTATCATGTCCTGTAGTTGCAAACTGAAAAATTATATGTTTACTATAAAGCTTACTCCCTCCCTTATGCTCTACAGCTAAGAAAACTAGAATTTACCCAAATTCGAAGGTGGTTACAGGAGGTGGTGGGAGGAGCAACGATAATATAATTGCGAGTATAAGAAAGATTAAAATGGTTGAAAAAACAATAATAGTAATAATAAAAAAAATATAATTGAAAAATTTTGAAAAATATATGAATCTATTGTGATGGGTGTATAAGGGTGAGGATGGAAGATATTAACGGAAATTAAGGCCTGGGGTATGTCTAGTCTACAGGATGTGTTGATATGCCAATTCCCACCTGCAGAGTTCAGATTGGGAGGTAGTGTTTGGAAGTACTTTAATGGCTTTGACTGTGAAGCAGTTATTAAGGTCACGGGTGTTGTGAGTACTGGCATGGTGAGCAACAGGGAGGTCCAGGTTTTGGGAGTAAACTGTTTGTCTGTGACCATTCATTCTGTGGATAATGAGTTTGAGGTCAGGCCAGTGTAGGAACTTGGACAGTGGAGGCAGGTGAACTGGTAAATGAGATGGGTGGTTGTACAAGCGGCATGGCCTATTATGGGGTAGGTTTCACCAGTAGTAGGGTTGCTATAGGTAGTGGTAGGTGGATGCACACCGCAAGTTTTGCAATGGGGTCTCTTACAAGGGAAGGATCCAAACGGTGGTTTAGGAGCATCAGAGGTTTGATATTTATGTACAAGAATGTTTTTTTAGATTACACGGTCTGCTGAAGGTGACTCTTGGTGTGGTGGAAGGATAGTGGGAAGAATGCAATGCATTTCAGGAAAGGATCTAAGAAAATCATAGCCCAGACGAAGAATTTTGTTTAGCGATTCCAGGCCAGGGAAAAACTGGGTGAGAAAAACAGGGTTCTGGTTGGCTTTAGGTTGTTTGTGTCAGTCTGGGGGACAGTCCCTGACTCTTGATAGTAGTTTTTGAACTAGTTCTGGAGGATAATTGCGGTTTATGAGTGCCTGGTTCAGATTGTTGGTGTAGCGAGTAAAGGACTCATGATCCAAGCAGATGTGTTTGCCTCGAATGGCTAGGCTGTATGGAATGGAACATTTTGTATGATATGGATGGCAGCTATCAAAATGGAGATATTGTTGTAGGTTAGTGGGTTTTATGTGGACAGAGGTGTGTAAGTGACCATTCTATACAGAGATGTCTACATCCAGCAAAGTGATGTCAGTCTGAGAGTAGGACCAGGTGAAGTTTAAGGAGGAGAAGTTATTCAGTGGGTACAAGAAGTCAAGAAGGAGGTTTTCACCATGGGTCCAAATCATGAGTATGTCATCTATATACCTGAACCACATGGTGGGTTGTCAGGTAACCTTTTGAAGAAAACGTTCCTCTAGTCTGCCCATGAAAAGGTTGGCATAGGAAGGTACCATGCGAGTGACCATAGCAGTGCCTCGAATCTGATGGTAAACCTGAGACTGGAAGGAAAAGAAATTTTTGGTAAGGATGAATTGAGCCAAAGAAGTGAGAAAATGAGTGGTAGGGAAGGTGTGCGGGGGGGGGGGGGGAGGGAGGGGGGCAACTGTTGAGGTAATGTTCTATGGCACTGAGACCCTGGCCATGAGGGATGTTAGCGTAGAGTGATGATACATCAATAGTGACCAGGAAGCAATCTTTTGGTAGGGGTGTAGGGACTGTTGACAGACACTCTAAAAAAAGGGGGGGGGGTGTCTGACATAGGATGGAAGGGCCTGGAACAAAGATTGTAGGTGCTGGTCAACGAATGCAGAAATGCGTTCTGTGGGAGATCCAAAGGCAGCAACTATAGGACGTCCGGGATTGCCCGCCTTATGTATCTTGGGCAGAAGATACAGGGTGGGGGTCCGGGGGGGTCTTAGGGGTCAGAAGGCAAATGGAATGATGTGGAAGACCCTGTAAGGGACCTTGGAGACTGAGGAAAGAGTGGATTTCTGTGCAGATTGAATTAGTGGGTTAGTGGTATGAGGTAATTAAGTGGAGGTGTCAGAGAGCTGCCTGAGTAATATGCCGGTATAGAAATTTGTCATGTAATTTTCCACTTTGAAATCGAAGAATTCAGTTAGAAAACGCCTACGAAACCAACTTGTAGGAAGAAAGAAAAGTTATTTCGGTTGAAACAATATACATAAAATTTTGAAAAGTTTCATGCAGTGTAAAGATCATTTTTAAATATTATACAGCAAAAGCTGACACATGGCCAAAGGAAATGTTAAGCATTTCGGTCATATTCAAAAATTCATGAAAAGAAACTGTGTTCAAAGTAAAGTTTAATTAAATAAAAAGGATTCCTAGTAAGTTTCATTTAAATCTACTAAGGCATTGAATTGTGATGGAACGAAATAAGTTTTGGCACCAATGGCCCTTTGTTAATATGGCTTGGCTATAAAGCATTCGCCTGGATGAATATTTTAAAATTTTATAGTAAATCGAGGAAAGCACTTAGAGACTTCAAATTTTCACTTTAACCGTTTTTCAGTACGTAGATTTGTTTGATATCCTTAATAACTTAACTAGTCAGATTTTGTTTACGAATTTTATCCCACTTTTGAAAATATTAAACACACTTTATTTGATATCAGATAGAAGAGCAGCAAGTTAAGAATAGAATAAAAGTTGTTTCAGTTTAGTAGCTTTAAAATTATTAAAGTTTTTAACAGGTCTTGGTAACTATTAAAGTTACAGAATTTTTCATAAGGATTAAAGTTAACGCTTTTTATAAAATCTTGCTATTCTCAAAATTTCAGAGTGATAGAAACATTTTTAACATTCAAGGTCAAGATATATAAGTCTATATGAATCTGATCAGTTATTGGAAGCGGAAGTATTGTAGATTCCCACAGCCAGTGAACTTAAATACCCACCCAGAATTTTCCTTGTATTCACTCAGTTGCAGTCGCCCAGTATTCCAGAAACAGTAATCTCGGCACTATGTAGTTCGTTGTTGCTAGTCAGGCGCGTGGTGTTGCAGATAATAGTTTTGTGCAGAAATGATGAACTTTTAGGAGAGCGTCTGCAGAAAAATTTAACACCTCATGTAGCTAACAGTCAGCTAGGGGTTGTGTGGTTGGTCTTACTCAAATGTGTTAGTCGAATCTACAATTATATCTTCAGAGAATTTGTCTGATGCCATTTCAGTTTGTGAATTTGCAAAAATTTTCAAGAATATAATGTGTATCTATCAGCAATAGACTTGTGACTTTTATTTACAACTACCTTTCTTAGTTTGGGATTTTTTAAACTAAGCGGCGACCAAATTATATTTGTAAAGCTAGAACTGAAAATATCCATGGTTATCCACAGTCATAGCAAAGACTGAAGTTATGCACTCACCCTACTGCAAGCTCGGTTCTCACATGAAGTAAACCTTCTCCATTTTGTTCTGTAGCTTCATTACTACAGTCCAGAAGATATTTCAGTTTTATTATGATATAACAATGATAAGAAAAATGCTTTTAGAAAATGCAAACAAGGATGGCTGGAGAAACTAAACCCATCACTTATCACATTTGATGGCAGAAGGGAAGCTAGGAGTTCAAAAAAGATGAACTTATTTTACAATATTTCAGTGTAAAATATATTCATGCCGAGAGATGAGGCAAGTGTGATGGGGTTAGATATGTACACATTTATTTTTTATTCATGGAGGATTTTGTGAAGGGAGACCATTTGAATGTTGGTTTTACTGAAATGCTGCTGAAGGACAAGGTGGGTGAAGGTTCACGATTCTGCAAAATGAAAAGCATGGTGGGGCTGTTAGAGTTGCAGGTGACAATCAGAAATGGAGTTTTATGGTTATGACATAATGTGGTATATTCAAAAGTAGACAGAATTATGGGAGAAAGGTAAATTATTAGACTATGGCAGAAGGTCCTGTAGTTTTCTGTAGGGGACATGGTAGAAATGGGTGAGGAAACAAAAAAAGGTGAGTCAACAACAGCACAAAATCAAAAGGAAAAGTGGTTAGGTGTTAACAAAAAAGGTGGCATGTGTCACTTCAGATGATTAGCCACTGGAGTGTAAAGTAAACCATAATTGGAAAACAAAAGAGAGAATAGGAAGACTTCTAACACACAGAATGAACTGGCCACTTACAAAAACGATGACTTATGCATAATAATGAAACCAAATATAATAATAAAATAAATTTTTAAAAAAATATAGTGGTACACACTTTGACAATAAATTTGGCCACCTCTGAAAAATTCTATCACTCATATTTTGAAAAATCTGACATCAGTGTCATACCAGAACAGTAATGTAATACTGGCTAGCCAGTATTGCATTACTGTTTCTTAGAATGACATTGATGTCAGATTGTGCAAACAGTAACGCAATACTGGCTAGCCAGTATTACATTACTGTAAACTGCAACCATGAATAACATAATCAGCATTTGGCATGGAGGATTTCTAATGCCACTGCCAACTATTGGTTTACATCGTGGTGCAGTAACTGTAGTTATTGAAAGTTATATAGGAGCAAAGGTTGAGATTGGGAAAACCTGAAAGAATATTAGGATGCAACAAGGAAGTCTCTTTAGACTTACGGGAACATTTGGAACCATGCCAACTGATGCACTTATGATCATTCATGTCCATGAGACTTGGAAATAAAAAGTGCAGCATGTTATAGGCCGTGAAAAGGAAACGATGCTAAAGGTTAGAGGTTAATAAAACTGAATTTTAAATGAATGGCAACAGCAGTGGAACAGTTCGAAAACAGGAAGGAGAGTATGTGAAATACTTCCTGACGTTTGAGAGAGGATACATATGAAATATTTAAATTCATCCAAAGGATTAATACATTACCTCACTGGCTGTGGACTAAATCAAAAATATCTGTACCATATTAATAGGGCAGAGAGTGATCTATCTACATGTGGGTCTCCAAGAACACCTGATGATATACTGTTCGAATGTGCATCTGTAGATGACTGAGTGAAACACTACAGAATGAAGCTCACAAGAAAAACTGCTTCAGAATTACTGAAGGACAACCACCTCTGGGAAGAATTGGACAAGTTGGCAGATGGGGAGCTGTATCACTTCAGCATGGCCAGCAACTTGTGAGGCTACCACATACCATCTAAAGAGTGACTCAGGACACCCAAAATAGACGAGAAGTGCTTCTACGGACAAGTATGTGAAAACACTAATGCTGGAAGTGCGAATTTTGGAATTTACAAAATAAACTTCACCATTGAAAATTCAATTTTTGGTTCATAATTGTTGATGGCTAATGATTTTAGTCACAGTCTGTGGTAATTCGCAGTATTGTAACAGTAGTTGTAAGATAATAGTACCATGTTATATAGTATAGAAGATATTTTTTTAAACTTTGTTAATTAAACAATATTATTACAGAAATGAAAAAAATATTTGTTATAAACTCTACAGAATTAACTATCAGCAGGTACAAATAAATATAAATATCAAAAATTATGTCTTAATTATATTAAAGTAAAACGCCAGAAAGACCGAGCGTGGTCGGTGACCAGTTAATGCTCTGGCTTGAATTCAGGATGACACTGGTTTGAATCCGTCGGGGCATCCAGATTTGGGTTTTCCATGGTTTCCCCAAATCACTCCAGGCAAATGCCTGGATGCTTCCTTTAAAAGGCCATGGCTGAACTCCTTCCCGTTCCTTGTCCCCAATCCCATCCTGCCTGTAGTGGACCACGACGTCGATGAGGCGCAAAGCCATAAATAAAAAAAAAAGGTCAGAAAGGAAATGGTATAACTGTAGCAGCTGTGACCATGGAATTTAAAAAGCCACATCCAATGTAAACAGCATATCCAAGCTATGGGTAATTGGAAAGTAAATATGGAGAAAGCAAAAAGTAGTTGATTAAAAATAATTATGGTACTAATTGGGAGCACATGGGATGATTTAGAAACAAGCAAGACAAACACAAGAGGAGGCCATTGGGCAACAATTACTATAATAATTAGGATGGAAATGCTTTTAGACAATGAAAACAAGTAAGGATGTGAAAGTAAAATTCTTGTGGTGAAACATGGTGTGCGAATGTCTTACTTCCTTGCCACTTGTCTCGTCTTTTTTCATGAATAAGCTTTAGACAAAAATATTGTAAAACTCTCTTATTTGTTCATCACTTCATTTGTTCATCACTTCACTCCTAACTTTATCTCTGGCAAATGATGCATTTACTTTCTATATCCTTCCTTGTTTATTAGATGCTGTAGTATACTGCTTCGTGCGGAATGAAATTTTTTATCAAGTTCACAAAATGAGGTGGTTCTCAATTCAAATGTTCAGCGATATCTTTACAAGTTGTTAACTGATTTTATTTTATTATTATTATTAATATTTTCTTCCAAAATGGTACCATATAAATTTCGTTGAGATCTTACCAATGATTTTTTTATTTTAAGGCACTCGATGCCAGATTTTTGTATATCCCTTTAACATTGTCTGGTGGAGCTTTCTCGCAATCAAAATGCGTACCACGATAAGTGCTATATATGCAGTGATGTGTTCGACATTGATATTTTATTAGGGCATTTATATGACAGTTTATATACATATAAATAAAGCAATCTGATTGAGATCCTATTTTACCCCCCCCCCCATCCCCCCCTCCCACTGAGGATCTTAATTCCAGAACTGAAATATGGGAAAATCAGTCCTTGATTACAGGATTGCGAAATATTGGAATTCTGGTATCCATGTTCTATTGGTTGCATACTAATATTTAGCCGACTTGGAATTAGACCTCACTTTGACCATATTTTTGTTAAGATCAAGTCAAATGATCCCTTCACACCTCACACTGCACTTTCGCCACCATGCCACCTTCCCACCTGTCTGTTTTGGTCGGTTGTGGAATGCCAACCCACATATGTAAATAAAAAAGAAAAACCTCATCATTTTTGTGAGAGATTCCTCTTCATATGGACTATTTCGTAATTTATCGTTTATCAAGCTGAGCCAGTGAGCATGAATTATTTTCTGACCTTTCATTATGTGGCATAAAATTTTTGTTAGGTATCATTTGTGAAAGTCTGTGAGCACACTGCTCATCGTTCTCTTGTGAAATATTGGTTGTTTTTTTCTTTCCCTATTTCTTCTCAAACGATCATTCCTTTCATCACTAGTTTCATCTAAATGGTTCTGTCTCAATCAAATAGCATGTTTAGAAGGCCTACCCTCATTTAAAATATGAAACAAACTATAATACCACAAAAATTTAATACCAAATTTGTTTGCAAAAAATAGAAACCACCTGAAAAATGCGCTAAAATTTTAAAATAAGTTTTTACCATGCTTAGAAGAAAATAACAATAGACAATATTTTACATTACTATTATTTAAATTTTGACATTAATCAGTTATTTTCAGAATCTGTGTCAGTGAAGGCAAGAAAAACAAAAAATGATAATAAAACATTAGATTAACTGTGAAGCTTTTACCATGTAATGCAGTCTGCCAGCTTATACTATAGTGCCAGAGATATGCTTTGACCACCAATGAGGCCAAGCCACAAATTAAAATACTGTCTAATTTGTTTCGCTAACCTGGCTCCATCAAAAAACAATTTTTTCCTTACTATATGCTGTAAAATAGTTGGAATTTTTCTACGTATACCCACTGTCACCTCATACTACATATGAAGTGCAGTAATTCATTCCTCACAGTGGAAGGCTGCCCGCTGAGTGACAGCTGGCATCGACTCAAAAAATAACATTAATGTTAAAATTTCAATAATATTAATGTAAAATGTTGTCCATTTCACAGAAACCTTATTGTTGTCCATTTAGATTTATTTTCTTCTAAGTAAGGTACAAAATTTACTTTAAAATTTTTAGTATAAGTGTTTTTCTGAAGGTGGTTATTTTTTTGTAAACAAAATTTAATATACTTCAAAATAATTTTAATTGTCTTTGAGTAATTAATTGTTTTATGTTTGGTACCAAGGGATATCCCACAAAATTAAATTTAAATTTAATTTAAAAAATGAATAAAATATCATGTACAAATATCAACATACAGGAATTATTATTTTCATGCATTATTAAGTAAAACCCACAACTAAAATTTATAAAAACAAACACATTTTTTCTACTCCCCATAAATTGACTGATAGGTAATTTTTATTATGCTTGGCATAACATGATTAAAATGAATACATCAAAACAAACAAGAATCAGCAAATGCAAATGTATTGTTGACAAGTAATTTTTAGCTTGAGTGGCAGTCTCTTAGTCACAAAAATTCTCATGTGTTCTGCCAGATCAGTTCTTCCATGTGTGTCATTTCAACAACAACCTCTGTTGTTTTCATGAGGCGAAATGCTGACACTGCAACAGCAAGTCACTGACAGTGCATGCCTCTTGATTTTTGCTCATATAAATACCTCACGGCTGGCAGACGCATGCGAAGCTTCTGTTGAAGATACTCTCTCATTGGCCAGCACAGGAACTGCCCTGCCATTGGCTGGCGCAGAAGACACTCTTCCATTTGCCGCTGTGTCATCTGGCCTCATACGAGGCCCTGTAACGGACAGTTGCATCTCGACTCTCCTCTAGCATGCATTATTGCGCTGCTGTTGCAGATCTTGGAATATGGGCTTGCATGCTTCACTTAAAAAGAGGCCACCGTCTCTGTTAATGTCATTCATTATCAATCTAATCTCCAGCAATTCTCTGATTATAGAACCCCAGAAATATGCATTGCGCGCCAGTACTTCAGTCTTGTTGAAGTTTACTTTATGAAAATTTTCCACAGCTTGTTCAACTAAAGCGGACTTTTCCAGCTGTAGCAAGTTCAGATGTTGCTGGGGCTCGATGCGGCAATCCTCTATGGTTTTGATTCTTTGGCCGATGTATTTTTTGCCACATTCACATGGGATGGAATAAACTACCGGAACTCGAGGGCCAAGGTCCTCCTCCACCGATCGCAACATGTCTTGTATCTTGCTGGCAGTTGAAAGACACTCCTTATGCCATATCGTGCAAGAATTGTCAGTGCAATCAGGGCTCCCATGTACCAACTTGATCTGTGTTTCAAGTATTAATCTTAGGACCAGAATTGCTTCTCTTGTACGACAGTTTTTCCTAAACCCAAACTAATCTTCACCTACTATCCCTTCTTGTTCTCTTTCCATTCTTCTGTATATTATTCAGGCCAGTAATTTTGAAGCATGTGTTGTTAGACTTACAGTGCAACAATTCTCACATTTGTCAGTTTGTGCTTCCTTAAGAATTGTGAAGATGGGAATATCTCCTGTTTCATAACCTTTTGAAATAAGTTTGAATAATCTTTGGATTCCTTCATCTCGTAGGCATTTCAGAAGTTCTGCAGGAAACACATCAATTTCAATTGCCTTATTTGATTTCAATTTGATCATGGAAAGCTCGATCAATTTCTGTCTTCAAAAGAGGATCATTTAAGTCATCATTGTTGACATTGCCTTCTTTTTCCAATACACTGTTGTTCAAATCACCCTCATCATACAGATCCTCTATGTACTCTTTCCATCGGTTAGCTCTATCTTCTGAGCTTCAAAGAGGTTTTCCATCAGCAGCTTTAATGTTTATACAGCTTTCCTTCATTTCTCCAAAATTCTGTTCTAGCTTCCTATATGCCACATCTACTTTACCTATGGCAATTTCCTTTTCTACTTCTTCACACTTTTCTTGGAGGTCACTTTTCTTTTGATTTGTTGAATTTCCTGTTTACTTGTTTTTTTTACTTGTCTGTATGGTTCTCTTCCTGCTTTATCCTGAGCTGTTTTTTGTGCCTTCTCCTCTGATCCATCAACTCCAAAATTTCTTCTGTGATCCAAGGTTTTTGGGCAGTATGTTTCCTAAAGTTTAAGATTTCTTTACTAACTTTGACTATTTCTCTCCTCAATGTATTCTATGTGCCCTAAGTTGAACTCCTTTCATTGTTATTTCTTAGACCCATATATAAAATATCTTCAATATTTTCTCTTGTGTTAGGTTGTTTCTATTTGTTCACTTCCAGTCTGATCTGCCTGTGTTGTTTCTTTATTCTCTTGAATTTCAGCCTACAGTTCCTAGCTGTCGGATTATAGACAGAGTCTGTGTTAGCTGCTGGATATTTATATGATTTTGTTAGATTTCTCAGTTTTCTGACATCACGTCAAAACAAAACATACACTGTTTTACATGAGGGACCACAGACTGCACATTAAATTAAACCCAATGAAAATCTGACCTGTAGTTTTTGCATGAATAGTGATCAACAAAAATCTGATTCTAATTTGTTAAATTTCTCAGCTTTTTGATGTTATAGCAGCATAAAACATATCATATTTTACTGAAGACTATCATAAATGTACAGACTTTTTCCCGGTTACAGTTTAATTATATGTATCAATAACCACTACTTGCGGACTGGTACATGTAGTCCGCATGCTATCAATGTTCTCATTACATTCTGTAAATACAGTTTTTATTGATACTGTTGACTGCTTGTGAATCATTCTCAAACTCACTTGGTTGAATACTTTCAACATCTCTTGCTGGCAAAAGCTATAGATTTCTGGTAAAACAATTCTGCTGTAATCATTATTTACACTAGTGTGTGGACCTTGAAAGATTGAAGGCATCTCTGCTTTCAATTCTAATTTCACTTAACTTATATGTAATCATAGGTTTTCCTGGTGAATCTGATGCTTGAAGATATCTTGGGCATGCAGCCGTATCAATTGATTGTAGTTCAACAAATTTTCAACGGTGTAATGTGCCATCATTTTCAGGTTATGTCTGCTGGCCAATGTGAGGAGCGCAGTCCAGGATGTGAACTGGACTGCGCTCCTCACACCAGCCAGCAGACATAACCTGAAGATGATGGCATGTTACACCGTTGAAAATTCATTGAACTACGATCAATTGATCCAGCCGTATGGCCGAGAGATCTTCAAGCTTTACTTAGCTTATTTTTTACTGTACAATGCTAATTTTGAACTTCAGTTGATCCTCTCCTGAATTTAACTACTGTTGTCATGGAACTTAGTTGCTCTTCCACTATGCTGCGTTGTGAATCCATCTGCTGAAGGATTGCAAGCATTTGGCTCAATGCAGCAGTTCACTAGATGGGATCAGTAAGGGCACTGATGGTTGAATGCTTATCAAAGATGACTGCAATGATTTTGCCTATTTTATATAATATGTTTTTCACTGTTATTTCAAAGGAGATTTCATATTGTTCACAGATAGTTTTGCATAGCAGTGTCTTTGTTCATTCAAAAGGTGATTCTGTATTTACATGTGAATTATCTTCCATTGGTTTCCCTTTATCAGGCATGGTGGGTGAGCGATAACGTTCTGGCCTCGCATTTGGGAGGATGCGGGTTCAAATCCACATCCGGCCATCCAGATTTGGGTTTCCCATGGTTTCCCCGTATCACTCCAGGCAAACACTGATATGGTTCCTTTAAAAGGCCATGACCAAATTTCTTCCCATTACATACCCCCAGTCCTTTCCTGCCTCTAATGACCTTGATGTTAATCAGGCATAAACCGAATACAAAAAAAAGTTTTCCGTTTGTGTGTTAATTCTAATGGGCTTGAATGAGTATTCCTTTTTTCAGCTTCCCCAATTGCAGTCAGATGAACAATTAGAATGCGACACTAACAACAGAGTTCAGTGAGTGAACATTGTGGCTATCCAGATTAAATCAAAATCCATAAAACAGTGTCAGTCGCACAGTAGAAGCAATAATTTATGGAAAAGACAGAGAAACAAACAACAAATGAATATTGAGATTACAATGTAGCTTTCCATATTTCAGATATTGAAATCTGCTGAAACAATGGCTCCTGAATAAAAATATTAGTGCAACATATGTATGAAGATAAAATTTGCACCACACTATTTCCCCTGGCACTCTGTCTGAAATACACCAGATATAGAAAAAACCTCTACAAAATAGTACTATTCATCTTAAGGGGGGGGGGGGAATTAAAATTTTACACGTCACATTGTGATACCCATTTTGAAATAGCTTAGTAAGCGAGACCTCAAATTTCTGTTGTTGTTACTTTAGGTCACATCAATGACTGGTTTATTAGTGCCCCAAATTGCTATTAATTGGGCCCAATTATTGTCACTACTTGACCAGGTCTAACTTGATAATGGTTGTATATCAAAAGCTTAACAAGGGAAATCAGCATGATGGACCTTCTTATAATTGTTTTTGTTGCTTTAGGGCGCATCGACAGCGGGGTCATTAGTGCCCTTCTTATAATTAATAACTTCAATAATTGATCAGAATAAATGAATTTGACATAACTCAGAAATTTGGCATTTAAAAACTGAAAATTAATTATTTATTATTACTTCAAGTTAAAATAGTATTTGGCACATCACAATCATTAAATTAGTTAAAGGATATTCTTAATGTGGATTAAACAGGTCACATTTTATAGATGATTGATTTGTTGTGGATCACTTGATTTGATGTCACCACATTCTGTTGTAATGACTGGGTCACTGTGTGCTGCAAGGAGGCAATCATATAATCCATTCATCAATAGCCATTGGGTCAACTCAATCCTGGAACTCCTTTTAAAGAAGGCATCTGAACATGGCCTTGGCGTGGACCAGTGTGCTGTGTCACAGAGTCTTGGCCGCGTAAGCTGTGTTTGCAGATTGTGTGTTGACATGGTTGCAAAGGCCATTGTTTTTATACATTCATGGCCCATAAACCACAATTATCGACTGACTCTTGTCACCTCCATATGGGTTCCTATGTACAGTGGTGATGGGACATTGGATTCTCCAATGTTATGGCTACACGGAAGAAACTCCTTACCCCATTCATGCACGTAAGGGGGGAAAAAATTACAAGCAGTTGCAAACATTAACAGAGTGGTGTTTTAAAGAAAACCTTACCCCTTTTGGGGGTCATAAAATACTGGTAAACCTTGCATTTATTCTTAACATTTTTTTTGTCTAGTTTCTCCAGAATATGGCATGTCCCCTCTAAAAGGTTTTTCTACTCACCCAAGCAAACTTAACTTTTATAGTTGTAGTGTAGGTCCATCACAGTATGCTGAAAGCCACTTAGTTGTCCAATTCATTTTCCAGCACATATAAGTTGGTTCTATGAACAAGCTGGCCTTGATTTCACAAAGGCAACACAGTTTCAGTATACAGTCCATGACATGCTCTGTGTCACTGCATGTGGTGAAATGTCTTTTACCTGTGCCCTGAACATTATGCTTCATACCTGTGGCCTGGTCACCTTTTAATTTGCTTCCAGTGTGTAAATTACCACTTATATCTATCCCAGGCAGTTTTACTGAAATACAGGAAATTACAGTGCAGATGGTATCATAGCTGCAATGAACTATTTTAGCCACGGAATGATTTTTTGTTATAATTTTTCATTTGCTAGTTGATCCTAAATGGCTCTAGATGACTGTTTTACTTTTTCATATTTTGGCATATCTTTTCTTTACTGTGTTGTTACACTTGGTAATATAACTATACTATTTTTGTTACAGGTTCGTAAGCAATAAGTTTCTGGTGAGGCCATCATGCAGAGACCAAGATGTGGAGTGGGGTTATGCATTTGATGTTCATCTCAATGCTTTCTTTCCACTTCTTATTATTCTACATGTATTTCAACTTTTGTTTTACAAAGGTTAGTTTATAAAGTGAAACACCAGCTGTTTGTTCACTCTGTAACACTGAATCCTTATGGACAGTAGCAGAAATATCACTCAACTTGATGTTTTGTTTGAGACAGAAATGGTCAGTGTATACAGATTTTAAACTCAACAACTTGAGTGGTTTCATAACAGTATTAACAGCATGTCTTTGAAGGGAGCAACATTTTCCCATACAGAGTAGGTGTTGCGGAATGTGGAAAGTATGTTAAACTAGATTTTCATGCATGCCCGTATCTTCAAAGTTAAGTTTGTTTCTGCTTTTAAATTGGTTGTCTTGTTTATATACTGTTTCAGGCAATATAATTGCAAGGAAAGGGAAAATGACTCATCACTCACCAAAGTTGAAGGCAGCGACGAGAGACGAACATATATAACGAACACACAAATAAATAAACTCAATATTTCGGTAGTTAACCTTATTCATGACATAGAGAATGAGTCATGCACCTCGGGAGTTGTGCACACACCGGGGGTTGCTGCATGACTGGGTGGATTATCAATATGGCGGTGGGACTGAGATATTGTATATAAATCGCAGATAATAAACATAAAAATAAAAACATAAAAAAATGATAATAATAAAGGGGGGGGGAAATTAAATACATAATAATGGAAATATGGGCAGATAAATTTTGAAAAATAAACAAAGGTAATTACTTAAATGACAATAATGCTACTACTACTGCTACTAATAATGAGTGATGCGTCAAAGAAAGGAATTTTATCGGTGGTTGAGGCCAGGTGGGTGTCTGGTATCTAGGATGTTTTGGTAAGCAAGTTCCCATCTGCGAAGTTCTGAGGCGGCGGTGGTTTCGGGGAAAACTCTGATGGCTCTCACGGTGAAACAGTCATTGAAGTTGTTGGAGTTGTGGTAGTTAGCATGTTCTGGTATGGGGAGATATACATTGCGGGTGTGAACTGTTTGTCTGTGGCCATTCATTCTGGTCGAGAGTTGTTGTGTAGTCAGGCCTATGTAAGAACTCGTGCAATGGCGACAAGTAAGCTGGTATATGACGTGCGTGGTGGAGCATGTGGCATGCCCGGTAATGGGGAAGGTTTCCCCTGTGACAGGGTTGGAAAATGTAGTGGTGGGAGGATGCATGTTGCAGGTTTTGCCATCAGAGTTTTCCCCGAAACCACCGCCGCCTCAGAACTTAGCAGATGGGAACTTGCTCACCAAAACATCCTAGATATCAGACACCCACCTGGCCTCAACCACCGATAAAATTCCTTTCTTTGACGCATCACTCATTATTAGTAGCAGTAGTAGTAGCATTATTGTCATTTAAGTAATTACCTTTGTTTATTTTTCAAAATTTATCTGCCCATATTTCCATTATTATGTATTTAATTTCCCCCCCCCCCTTTATTATTATCATTTTTTTATGTTTTATGTTTTTATTTTTATGTTTATTATCTGCGATTTATATACAATATCTCAGTCCCACCGCCATATTGATAATCCACCCATTCATGCAGCAACCCCCGGTGTGTGCACACCTCCCGAGGTGCATGACTCATTCTCTATGTCATGAATAAGGTTAACTACCGAAATATTGAGTTTATTTATTTGTGTGTTCGTTATATATGTTCGTCTCTCGTCGCTGCCTTCAACTTTGGTGAGTGATGAGTCATTTTCCCTTTCCTTGCAATTATATTGCCTAAAGCAGTTTCCTTTTTCCTTAGTTTAATTATATACTGTTTCATGTGATTTGTAAATTGTTTACAGAAACGGTTAGGCTTAAGACAATAGAGAAGAGAAGAGACAGCTGTAAGTTAAAGCAGCATATAATTTTATTATGGTAAAATTATTCCTAGAGATTTTGGCATTATAAGTTTTAAACCATTAGCATGAGTCAGATTGTGTGCTGCTGGGTGGAGGAACTTATTTAGACAGCCTGGGAAATTTTTTATCAGAAGAGATGAAAGTGAGGATAGGTATTCCAGCACATAGTGAATTGTACCTCTGCTGGTTCATTATACTAAATTTTTTTATCTCTCAGAAGTTAGGCTATTTGTAGATGACATAATGTTTAGGACTAAAACATGACTGGATTGTGAACAGCTACGAAAATATCTGAATGGGATATTCAGTTGGGTAGGTAAACATGGAATGAAGAAAAATGACAGAGTCAGCATAAAATGGTGGGGGGAGAGTTTTTTTGTTGATGGCATATCATTTGACAATAAACTTGGTTAGGCAGGATACATTGGGTTTAGAAGTCCTGCTTCTTGTTGGTCAGATGTACCAGGGAAGGGACAACAGAACTGTGGTCTGGCCTTTGCTTGAATATAGGATAGTATGGTCTCGAATTATGGGTATCAAAATTTGATAGTTTGAGGGCACACGAAGCAGGACAGTTAGAATTCATTGTAGAAATTGTACCAGAATAAACCAGTAACCAGAATGATAAAAGAGCTGTGGAGTCATTAGAAGACAGGAGGAAGGTAAAAATTCTGCGTGTGTATAAGACATACATTGATATTAATGTATGGATGGATATTGGGTGAAAATAGCATGTCCATAAACTAGCACTTGAGGCACAAGGTAGTCACAAATTTTTGCTTTTAGGTAAGGGAGTGAATTCATTATCAAGGTAGGTGTTGAACAATTTTTCTCAAATGGTGAAAAAGTGTGTGTGATGCAAATGAGGGTAATTGCTGTAGCATATCTTCATAGCAGTTAATAGTAATAATAATAATAATAAAATTAATGTGAAGCATTAATAATATGAGGGTTCATAACATGATAATACTTCTAATCTCTCTACCGTAATTGCAGTACATAGCACTTGGCACACTTCCTAAGCTGAGCAATGTGGTGGAAGACTGAGTAATCAGTCCGATCAAGAAATTGGGTTGGTGAACTAATATATTGCTGGGGGCTGAGAACTGATACTCAGTACTCTTAACAGAGCCCTTCAAATCTCCTTAGGCTTTAAGTCCAGAAAGCCAGCCAAATCTGAAAAATTTAAAAAGTGCTGCCAACCATAATCAAAGCCTCACAAAATGAAGTCGTAAACTTAGAATTGGAATTCTAAATATATTGATATTAAGCATGAGGGTGGTAAAAGAAATTGCTGTAATAAAAGAGACAAAAATGAACTTGGTGAAGGATATGAATTTTGCTGGAATTGAAACGGACAGCAAAACTATAGTAACAATAATTGTTAATAAAGGGATGAAGAATGAAATGGAAGACTGAAGTATATATCTGGTAAAGTTATAACCTTAATATTAAAGGACAATAGAATATCAGCTAAAATAATGCAAGACCCCACATGCAGGACTAGTGTTGCAAACTGGAAAAAAAAAACAATTTTTTTTTCAACTTTGTGAAAAAAAACCTTTCACCCTTGTTTTTTTTCTAAATTTTTTTTTCCAGAAAACAATATATTTGATAAATTATAGTTTTATTTACAGAACTTACATTTTACATGCGTGTTTTAAGTCTTACTGAATCATGAAATGTCTTTCATAATTATTCATAAATGTATCTATATAGGTAACATAATTTTATTCATCCTCTATGTCAGTACCACATTCACTAGTATCAGCACTACCAACACTAGTTCAGTCGGTGTCGGAATTTTCTGTTTCTTCTTCTGTATCCTCTATATCCATAACTTCAGAAGTAGTTACATTTTCTTTTACTGGTTGTTCTTGTATTGTACACAAAATATTTTGAGATTTAAATTGTGAGCAAAGTACACACTGTGCATAAAGACTGCGCTGATAATTGTGTATTACGGTCTTTTAAGTTTGAATTTAAATCTATTATCATACAAAATAGGAGCTTTATTTCTTTTTGTTTACGCCAACGGTTGCAAGGAACCAATTCATTATTACCGACAATTTAATGACTCAGTATCACTATACGCTGAGAGTTTAACAACTATACAAATATAAGTAATAAAAAGAGGCAAAAAACCATAGATAAATTTAAAATTCCTAATTTTATGAAAAGATCCGGAGGTCTACAGATAAATTTGTAGGACTGGCAGCACTGGTTCAAATAGCGAGTATCAATCCAAACAACAGGGATTCCTTCTCGTTCAATTTAGCCTCTTCGGGAAGTCCCCATTCGTAAAAGAAAACTTCAATCAATGTTGCCAATATTTTCTTTTCTACTGAATCAGAAAAATATAGTAGATTTAAAAATTAAGAAAAGTACTTAGTATAAACACTAAAACAGTCATGTTAAAATATAAATGCCTTACAAATTTGAGATTTAGTAGTTATGAAAAAAAACATGTCCCAGAAAAAAACTTTTCAGTTTTTTTTCATGTTCTTTTTTTTTTTTCAAGTCAGAAAAAAAATCATTTTTAACACTATGCTGGACACGCCCTTAGAAACTGCTAGAAAATAATATATACTGTATTTGTGAGTGTTTAATTCACAAGTTGGGAAAGAGAAATGAATATCAGGGAGTGTTAAAGGCCATAGATTTGGGAATGAGGGATGGAAGGGCAAAGATTATTACTCACGTTTTTGAGAATCTATCAACTATTGGGCATGAAAGATTTCAGAAAAGAGAATGACATATAATCACAGGAAAGCACTAATAGATTACATTATTTTTGACAAAGAATAGGAAGAGAAATCAGTGGATGTGAAAGTCATTCCCATTTTAAATTTGGTGATACTGAGAATTAAAATGCTTTTGGGCAATGAAAATAAGGAACGACAGGGGGAAAAAACCATCACTTACCATAGAAGACAGCAGGTGGCCCATGGCAAAAACACAGTATTTCAGTGTACAACTTACCATGTGTAGAGATGTGATGGACCCATGGCAAGGGCAGATGTGTCTGCCTCGCCACATGACTGAATGGAGATGATCATGATAGGCATCGTGTTGTTGGGAGGGACAAGAAGACATCTAATAATGAAGGGAAAGTATAATTTCAGCAAAAGTCATTCAAAGTGTCCAGAATGTGTTAGTAGACCAATTTCCACTTATGGAGTTCAGATGGGGATTTGTTTCCAGGGGGTACTCTGATCACTCTGACTGTGAAACATTTATTGAGGCTACACGAGTTTTGATAGCTAACATGGGCAGAAACTGGGCAATCAAGAATTTGGGAATAAGCTGTTTGTGACCATTCAATCTGACAGAAAACTGCTTCTTTGTAAGGTTGATATAATAACTTGAGCTGTGGAGGCAGATGCGCTGGTATATGAGATGGGCCATAGTCAAGTTTGGCATGGCCTGCGATGGGTTAGGTTTCACCATTGGGAGGGTTACAGTAGGTTGTGGTGGGTGGATGCATATTGCATGTTTTACAATGGGTCCTGTTACAATGGAATGAGCCTTGGTGTAGTATAGGAACATTAGAGGATTGATATTTGTGAAGACATATATAATTCGAGTTGGGTGGTCTGTTGAAGGTGTTGTGGTTATGTTGTGGGGTGGTGGTAGGAGGATAGTGTTGAGGATGGAACACATTTCTGAGAACGTCATAGCCGCAACAAAGGTTTTGGTTGAGGGATTCCATGCCTGGAGAGAACTAGGTGAGAAAGATAAGATTACAGTGGGTTGAGGGTTGTGCATGGTGTGTGTTTTGGTGTGCTGGACAGGACACAGTGCAGGATATCTATTAATGGACCCATTCTATGGGATAATAATAGGATATAAGGTATTATGTCAGATTGTTGAAGTATCAGGTGAGGGATTCTTGATTCGAGGAGATGCAGATTTGTCTGCCTTGGATGGATAGGCTGCAAGGGAGGGAGTGTATTGTGTGATATGGATGGTAGCTACCAAAGTGTGGGTATTGTTGTGGGTTTAGTGTGGGCAGTGGTGTCTAATGTCAAGGTGAGTGATTTCATTGTGAAACTAAGACCATGTGAAGTTTGGGGGAATTTTCACCACAGGTCCTGAGCCTTAAAGTTAGTTATATAGTAATATTTTGAAGAAAGGTTTCTTCCAACGTGCCAAGGAGAAGGATGGCACAGGAGGGAGCCCATGGCAGCGTCTCTTACCTGATGGTAGATGTGGAACTGAAAGGAGTAGTAGTTATTGGATAAAATAAAGTGAGCCAGTGATGGGGAGTGTGTGTTGAGGTCCCATGTCCAGGTAGTGTTTAAGGTTGCTAAGGCCCTGGAAATAGGGAATGTGTGTTTCAGGTGACATCTCTGATGACCAGGAAGTTATCTGCAGATAGGGCTGTGGAGACTGTCTACTAATGCTCTAGGAAGTGGTGAGCATCTGAAATGTTGGATGGGATGGTAAAGTTGAAACCTATTAATCTACGAACTCATTACATGCATTCAAGAAATAGTAAATTTTTTTTCCATAGTTCCAGCAGATGACAGAAAAACTTTGTCACCTTATAATGGGCTGCATATTAAGTTAATGAATAAAAATATGTAATAAACCACCACCAATTAACCCTTACAGCTCAACACACCCACATTGTCCTAATGTATGCAGTAACTGTGTTAATTCTGTTAACTGCCCTTTCACTGTCAAAGTGTGGTTTAGAAACAAGGGTTTCGTACAGCCTTGTCAGCAGTAACCTGCTGGTCATAGAAAAGAGTCATCTGAGCAAGTGGTAGGGGAAGCTAAGTTCCATTTGTTTTTTTCCGTGCTGAGAAAAATTAGGTACGAAGGAACAATATATACTTACCAACAGCCTGATACCCTGCATGTAGCAGCCCAGCCCAGTTCCTTAGAAACTATGCATTGAACCAGGCAGGTAAAAAGTAACAGGCAGTGAGGTTGCTCTGGGCCACATATTGACAGTAAATTCCTGTGGATTTTCTTTTCTGTCATCAGTATTTCAACTGGTTTGATGCAATCCTCCATATCTTCCTATCTTGAGCTAACCTCTTCATCTCTACATATCCATTACAACCCACGTCCTCAATTATCTGCTTCATATATTGTAATCTCTGTCTTCCTCTACAGTTCTTACCGTCGACTGTTTCCTCCACTAACAAATGAACCAATCCTGCACGTCTCAAAATGTGACCTACCAGCTTGTCTTTTCTTTCTGTAAGTTTCTTCCACAAACTTCTTTCCTCACCCATCATTTCCAAAACTCTTTCATTTCGTACTTTGTCCACTTAATTTTCAGCATTCTTCTGTAGCACCACATGTCAAATGCTTCGATTTTCTTTTTTTCTGATATTTCTAAAGTCCATGTTTTGCTCCCATAACATGCTGTGCTCCACACATAGAGTTTTAAAAAGTTCTTTCTAATTCCTAGATCAACGTTTGAAACTAAAAGATTTCTTTTTTTTCATGAAGGCTCTTTTTGCTAGTGCTATTCTGCTTTTAACATCATTACTGCTTCAGCCATCAGTTGTAATTTTGCTTCCCAAGTAACAGAATTCACTTACTTCTCCTATTGCATCCGATCCTATTTTTATATTTAATCTACTGGTTTTGGTATCATTTCTGCTACATTTAATCACATTTGTCTTGCTTTGATTTATATTCAGTCCAAAATCTTTCTTCAGTACTCTGTTCATGCCATTCAGTAACTTCTCAATATCCTCAGCTTGTTCTGCTAACAAGACAATGTCGTCAGCAAATTGTAGTGTACTGATTTTTTTCTCCCTAAACACTTACACCACATGAAAATTTTTCTTTTACCTTTTTATATTGCTTCTTCTAGATACAAGTTGAATACTAATGGGGATAAACTACAACTTTGTCTTGCACTCTTTTTAACTGATGCATGTCTCTCATGGTTCTCTACTTTTATTATAGCCACTTAATTCTTATATAGTTTATAAAGTATTCTTCTAAATCGATATTTTAGACCTGACTTCTATAAAATTTTGAACATCTTGTTCCACCTAACATTATCAAAAGCTTTTTCTAAATCAACAAATGCAATATCTTGATCTGCCCTTCAAGTATTAATCTTAAAGCCAGAATTGCTTCCCTTGTACCTCAATTTTTCCTAAACCCAAACTGATCTTCACCTACTATCTCTTCTACTACCCTTTTTATTCTTTTGTATATTATTCTGGTCAGTAATTTTGAAGCATGTGATGTTAGACTAATGGCTCGATAATTCTCACATTTGTCGGCTTGTGCTTTCTTCAGATTACCAGAATGAATGTAGTTTTTGGTTTTCTATTCTTTTTATGTGGTTCTGTTATTCATTTTTCCTCAGTTTTAACTGCATTCATCAGTGAACAATACTTTTGTAGGTTGGATAGGTGCAAGACTAAGTATTCAACTGAGGAAACCCATTACTTAGTCTATTTTCTCTATCATTATTTGTAGACACTGCCTTTAAGCATTTCCTTTCTATTATTTCATCTGAACTCGATATTCTTAATTCACTTTTTTTTTTATGTCTTTATGCCTCATTGACATCGAGGTCATTAGTGGTGGGATGGGATTGGGGACAGGGAACAGGAATTCGACCATGGCCTTTTTAAGAAATTGTCCCAGCATTCGCCTGAAATGATTTGGGGAAACTGGATGCCCGGAGGGGATTCAAATCTGCATCCTCCTGAATGCAAGGCCAAAGCGTTTACCACTCACCCCACCATGCTTGGTTTTTTAATTCACGTAATGCCGACTGTCACAAGTATGAAAGCCTGGAGTGGATGCTGTTGTTGCACATGCTCCACAATGTCATGATTGATTCACAAACAGATACATAGGTAATGGTTTTGTGAATATTACAAAATGTTCTTTTTCTTAGAATAAAATGAGTATGGATTTTATATTACAAGGATAATTTTTTATGATGTGGAAACACATGGTCGGAATGAAGGTTGCAATGAATCCTGTGAGATTTTGCTACTATCTCCCAGCAAAAATATTGAAGTTATGTTGCTCTATTCGACTATGATGAAAGAAGTGACTCAATATCCCTATGTGGCATGCAGTTCCAATCAAAGTGTTTCAGCAGCATGCAATTATTTGTCCCGATGTTTCACTGGCATCCATAAAACAGAGATTATGTTGTGTGATTACTCTAACTTCACAAGAACATGTTTTCAAACTATATAGTAGTGCATTTGTTACAGTTCCCCATAATTTAAAAATGTTTTCCAATGGTCACAGACATCTCGGTATATAATGTTTATATAATGAAAACAAGGGAGAATAGGGAAAGTAAACCCAATAGTTGTCATAGATGAAGACAGAAGGGCAGGGAAAACACAAAAAGCTGAACATATTTCACAATATTTTGGTAGTAACCTTAATGATGTGAGTAGATGAGACTCATAGTAAGAGAATCAGATGTGAATTCACCATTAGCTAAATGAAATGTTGGTGTGTGCACATCTGATTCTCTCACCATGTATCTCATTTACTCACATGATTAAGCATTACCTCCCTCCTTCCCAAGCCAATTTCAGACACAAGTGATATGGCCTCTCATACGCTCTTAACGCTATGAAGCTTTTTAATTGTGACATCTGCTTCAATGGTATTATTCTATTCTGATGGGCAAGATAAATGTTTCGAACTGTCTGTGAATTATGTAACTTGTGTTATGCATGATAAGTTTATTTTTTTCATGAAATGGGTAATTTATATGGCGTAAGTTGGGGACTGTACCATCATTTACCTAGGTGATTGCAGGAAACACCCTAAAACTGAAATTGCCCACAGTTAGAACATGGGCCTTTTGTTCCTCCATGATCTAATGTTGTGCTAACAAGCGCACACACATTAGCGAGTACAATTAAGGTTACTACCGAAATATTGTGATATGTGTTTGTTGCTGCCTTCATCTGTAGTAAGTATCATCTTTTATTTTCACTGCCTTGAAACATTTTCCCTCATGTTATTATATGTAAGGTTTATGTGTGAGTTTTGTTTTATCAAAATGTACAGCTGCCACTTTTAATGAGTTTAATTTGTGTCTACTTATTTGTATCACAGTTCACAGAAATATTGTTTTTCAAACAAGGGAGCATGCACAAACTACGTGGCTCGGTCAGGGGGGGAGGGGGGCAGGGGTTGGCTGGAAGGCTACACTGGACTACATGGGGGGAGGGGTGGGTTCCAAGCCAGGCCACATAGCTTTCCTTTCATAACATTTTTCACAGTTAAAATGAGAAACAGAACACAAAACAGCGTGTGGATATTTATTTCCCTTAGTCAATTATCTCCTTACGTAATTCACAATAGTCTGACATGAGAATAAAGCACAAAATGTCTTCTGGAATCAAAAGGAAAAATGCTACGTGCTACGTAAGGGGGGGGGGGAGGGGAAGTAGAGGCAACATAGGGCTACGTGGAGGGGAAGGGGGGTTAACAGGAGGCCAAAATGGAGCTACCTGGTTTATGCACGCTCCCTAAGCATAGATGTAGAACACTGCTGATTACAGATGATGGCATGGAAAAACACGAACAGATAGGGAGCAGCGAATTTTTTGTAACATCACACCTTCATTAGCAAAAGAATCTGGTGTGTACTGATTGGGAATTGTAGTTCCTCTGGTCTTACATTCACCGCACTTCTTGTTAGTCTAGTGATGAATATTTCATTGGTGTGTGTATCTCCATGTATGTGTTTCTTTTTGCTGTCTAGCCATCTGTATTGAGTGAGGCTTGCTAACCTTATCTTTATTTAAATTTCTGATCAATAGCACTTTTTCAGTAAAACCATATTGTTTTTTACTATACCTTTCAACTGGTACAAAAAAAATTAGTTACAAGCACAGGTGGGCACAGTTAATCCAAACGTTAACTTCGTTAATCATTATTCCGCTACTTAAAAATTTAACTTCGATAATCGTTAAAGCGTTAAATGTTTATAAATTTAACCCAAGTTAAAGTTATCCGTTAAAAGTTAACTAGTCAAAAGTTGTACTGATGTATTAGTATTATAGTACGGTAGGTATAACTGCTCTCTATCTCAAGGTGTTATGTACCATGATACAAGTGTGGATTTATTTATAAAAAATAACAAATTGTGGTTACGCTATCGCCACAACAACGAAGTGGTATTCCTGTCTGTTTTTATCTTTGTTGAGACTGTGATCAACATAACACTTGCAAATTGTCTTACGAGAGACAATTAAGGTACTCGTGACTTTATATTAAAAAAAAAAAAAAAAAAAACATGAATGCAGAATGAAAAGCAACAATATTATAGAAAACAAGTTGGACTGGGACACCTGAATATGTGAAAACTGCGACCAGTGAAATTTGCGGCCAACCTAAAATCTACTACCAATGCCTGTTACGGTTACCTTTGTGCCACCGCCTACCTGTGACCTAAAGGCCCCTTTAGACGACCCGGCCTGGTTTCACTAAATCATGGCCTGCATGTTTTTACGTGAACAAATAGAACGGAAGTTAGTCAGCGACGTCCTTTTACATTACACGGCAGAAACTGCCAAACTAGCTTCTACTTTTTTTTTTTTTTAAGACACACAAATGTTTGGAATTAAAATTGCACATCACCTTTTTCATAACTTGTGTATTATTTCTTTGAATTTTTTCGCACTGGTTACTGAAAGTTGAGTTTTTTGCTGATCTGCAACACTGTTTGCAGACTCCAGTGCGATACTAACTATCGATCAGGCGGCCGGTCATCCACTGGCACAGAATTTCGTCCGAGTAATGCCCGATTTGACGGCCGAACAGTTTGTCCGATTAACCTCTTCCGACACACACTGCCGATCCGTCACTGTTGCTTCAACACCAACTGAACGCGATGTTTTTACTAAACGTATAATAACGACATACATTTTGTAATAATAAATACACCTCATTACAGATAATAATGTTGATTTGTCAATAAGATAGGTTATGACGCTTTTTAGTTTATTTACGTTTGCAGAATTCACAATATAAAATAGTCGCGCCCCCGCCGGCTGAAAATGCTCGGCGCGCTGCCGCCAAGATTTTAGCGGGCGGTGCCCACTACTACACCGAACATACGAGCAGCGCTGCCAGTACAGCCAACTTATATTATGCCGCTGTCTCTTTGAAATTATACAGAATGAAACCCAATTTTACAAAGGGGTCATCCATTGATTACATACGTGAGTGAAAGTGCTGGGAGCAAAAAAAAGTCCACGAAAAGTAAACAATGTATACATTGATAAATTTTGAATAACAAAAAGGAAATAGATATGCAGGACGTGTTGCCAACTCAATGAAACAAAGGGCAAACACTTTCAAAAAGGTGCTGGAATGTACTTTACTTTTAAGTGCTCATTTTTGTATCCAATTATACAAGGCAATCTGTTATACAAACAGGATACAAGAGGTAAACAAATTATACAAGTTTTGTATCCAATTATACAATCTGGCAGCCCTGCATACAAGTGGTGGCGTGGCGCACAGTTCAAACAAACGAAAAGACGTCAACAACCTATGTAACGGACTAAAGTTAATGGAAGTCCAATTTAACGGAAGTTAAGAAGACCGTTAATGATTTTTTAGAACTTAAAAGTTAAATTTTCGCAATTTTTTTAACTTCGTTAATTAACGATTAACGGATTAACTGTTTTGTGCCCAGCTGTGTTTACAAGTATAGCAATTTGGCCATACTTAATTTTGAAATTTGTAATCTTATTTATTGTAATTTACATAGCTTTGTGAACTAGGCCCTTACCAGCATTAATTCATCAAGTACCATAAAAAATAATGTTTATTCCAAAATTTAATTAGATTGCATAAAGTAAAAACAAATGGTTTGTGTTAATTGTTGAAACATTTTTTTAATTAAATGAAACCAATTCTTTGAAATTTGCTTTTATTTCTGTTTTCCATTGCAGTTTTAATAAGCCAAGACTGGTTTGTCGCAAGGTTGTTTGGCAACTCCCTGTGGGTTCTTGCACTTGGCTATTATATTTATATCACCTTCTTGGGCTACAGCAGTGAGTATCTTTGAAAGTTATTCATTTCAGTTGTGTATCTTTTCTATAGCCTATGCTCATTCAATCTGAAAATGTTATTTTTTTGGTAAATGAAATTAGTTTTTGTAAGAACATATTTACAACTTCTTCCTACAGATCAATCTATTTCACCATTGTACTGTCATAAAATTACTTAAAATTATTATTAATATAGCAAAGCAAAGAGAAAATGCACCCATCTTTCACAAAAGGTAAAGGGAGCAGGACAGCAGCAGTAAAAAAAAAAGATATATATATATATATATATATATACATATATATATATACATATATATACACACACACACACATATATATATATATATATATATATATATATATATATATACACACACACACATATATATATACTCTACAAACACAAAATATTGCAGTCTATGCCCTTCCGCATGAAAATAGAAACTGGTGACTAAGCTCACACAGGCACCCACAGTCTATAGCAGGGGTGGCCAACCCAAATGATCTCGCGGGCCACTACTTTGGTAGTACATCATAACTCCGCGAGCCGCATATAAAATTATATATCCCCACTAGGGACATTTTTTGGAGTGAAAAATAGAAACATGAGTTATTATTGTGTTTAATATTATTCTTACATTTAAACATAGATAATATAATAATAATGATACTAAACGCGCATTGTAAAGAAATATATAACACTAAAAATAAAATATTAAAAATATTTTGTAAAAGTGTGATGAATCTCGCGGGCCGGAAAAATATTCTAGGCGGGCGGCGGGTTGGCCACCCCTGGTCTATAGAGTCACACGAATGGTAGTTTTGACAGTTAGGATAGGAGTGGAGTTGGTGGGAAGCAAAAACAATATTAGTATGAAATGTTGATTGCAGGAAAGAAATTAACCAAAAGAATCAGAATATTGTTTTTTTAATACATTTTTGCATCTTCCTATTCTTCACTGAACTCTCAGGCCCAATGTACTATAATTTACATCCCCCAGTTTCCTCCTTATACTCTCCAACTTGTGCTGTGTTTCTCTTTATTTGTACCCCCTATTATGAAATCAAACAGCCTCACTTGTCATTTAATTTTTCACACTATCTGTCAATTCACTTCATTAACAATGTGCTTCTATAGCACCATGTTTCAAATGCTATAGTTTTATATTTTTTGTTGACATCGCTGGGCCAAGATCTGTTTTAATAACATGTTTTGCTTGATTCTTTCTAAATACTAGATCAAGATTTGATAATAAGAGTTTTCCTTTGATAGACTCTTTTTGCTAGCGCTACTCTATTTTTTATATAATAATTGCTTTGGCCTTCACTATTAATATTACTGCTTCTTGTATTATATCAGTTCCAATTTTGATACATGTTTAATGTGTTTGTGGCCATTTCTGCTACATTTAACGACCTAGTCTTGTTATATTTATGGTTTCTCCAAATTACTGTCTCAATTTTATATTCATGTTATTTTTTAAACTGTAACATTCAGATTCATTTTCAGTACCATGGGTAAGAGTTTTGAATGTTGTTTTCCCCAAGACCATTATGGCGTTGCTTTGTAATTTCTTACTTGTCCATAGAATTTTTAAATTTCCCGAGCAGTGTAAATCCAACGGAGAATATGCATGTAATTCAAATATAGGTCTAGTATTTTTATTTGAAAGCTTTATTACTGTAGAATTACAACTTTAACATTTTTTTCTATGTATTCACTTTTTATTTATAGATTTTAATTAATCAAAAGTTTTCAAAATACAGGGGAAATTTAACTTCACAAAATGCAATGCTATTGGTCAAACTGAATTGTGATGTCAAAATTGAAGATCATATTGTCAACGAAGATGTAGTTACTGGGTGTTTTTTCTAATTTTGTCCTTGTGTTTAAGTTTTATTGTAATTAATTAGTATAATTGGTGAAGTATTGAATTCTTGTGAGAATACTCATACAATAAATAATTACTGAAAGCACATTTTTAAAAGCAGTCAGTTAATCATCCAAAAATATATTTATGGTACTGTCATTTCTTCAGATGCTCCTGAGCAAAAACAAAACAAAATGTCTTTTAACTACCAGAATTATTGACACACATTGTCAATAGTTAGCATGGTATAGGCAGTAATGTGACTGCCCCATGATGACCTGGGTTCAAATCCCCTCAGTATAAAATATTTTTATTTATTTTTATCTTCAGAAATTGTTCAGGTGTGCTCAGCTATATTTTACTTGTAGCAAAAAAGGAACAAATAATTTGTATGAAATTTTGCTTTAAGAATTGAATAAAGTACAGCACCACATTAGAAATATTGATTGTTACTTTTGACTAATGTTCTGTGCATAAAACACTTGTTTACAAGTGGTAGATATGTTTTGAATGAGGGCTATCAATACATTAAAGATGACTAGAATTATGGGCATCCCAGCACATCAACAATTAATGACTGTTAAAAAAGTGAGGAAAATGATCATGGACAGTCACAAACTCACTATCAGAATGTTTTTGGTATGACATGTTTGGTAGCAAAATTTTTTCGAAAATTGTTGAATTTCGACCAAAAGCAGTACCAATATTGAATGAATTCGGTTACAATCCACAACTATGTAAATGGGTCATAACTGGTTACGAAACATGGATATACCAGGTATGAATTCGAAGAAAGGGACACAATGGCAGCTTCTTGAAGAGCCAAGATTTAAGAAAACCATGTCAGCTTCAATCAAAGATGAAGGTCCTGTTCACTGTGTTCTTCAATTTTAATGGCTTAGTGTGTCACGAGTTCTTAGCACCAGTTCATACAATCAGAAAGGAGTATTACTGGAAGTTCTACACTGTTTGCTTGAAACAGATTAAAAAAGTGGTAAAAGAATTCATAACTTGTTCATGAATTTTTGGCCAAAAAGAAAAAACTGTCATGATGCCTCACTCTCCGTATTTACCAGACATGATCTCCTGTCACTTCCTCATATCCCTAGAAAAGAATATAACCATTATAGGATGACATTTTGCCAACATTGAAGAGATAGACTGGATTCATGGAGGCATTTAAAGCCATACCGAAAAGTGAATTTGAAAAGTGCTTCAGGGAGTGGGAAAAGCACTGGTACCCAAGTATATTATATCTGAAGGGGACATCTTGTACATATGTAGCTAGACTGAGTATTGAGCTTTATAAGGATGTACGTTTGACCATGAAACATGTCCTATAGACACACTGTCTACTGGTCAGTTGCTATTGTAATTCTGCAAATTTTTTCACATTTTGTCAAAATATTTAGGCCTCTGAAAGTAGCAACTGCTTACAGTTGAACCGATTCATCGACAGTTGTCATACTGCTAATTCATATTTTACACTCCTGGAAATTGAAATAAGAACACCGTGAATTCATTTTCCCAGGAATGGGAAACTTTATATACACATTCCTGGGGTCAGATACAACACATGATCACACAGACAGAACCATAGGCACATAGACACAGGCAACAGAGCATGCACAATGTCGGCACTAGTACCGTGTATATCCTCCTTTCGCAGCAATGCAGGCTGCAATTCTCCCATGGAGACGATCGTAGAGGTGCTGGATGTAGTCCTGTGGAATGGCATGCCAAGCCATTTCCACCTGGCGCCTGAGCTGGACCAGCGTTCGTGCTGGTCGTGCAGACCGCGTGAGACGACGTTTCATCCAGTCCCAAACATGCTCAATGGGGACAGATCTGGAGATCTCGCTGGCCAGGGTAGTTGACTTACACCTTCTAGAGCACGTTGGGTGGCACGGGATACATGTGGACGTGCATTGTCCTGTTGGAACAGCATGTTCCCTTGCCGGTCTAGGAATGGTAGAACGATGGGTTCGATGACGGTTTGAATGTACCGTGCACTGTTCAGTGTCCCCTTGACGATCACCAGAGGTGTACGGCCAGTGTAGGAGATCGCTCCCCACACCATGATGCCGGGTGTTGGCCCTGTGTGCCTCGGTCGTATGCAGTCCTGATTGTGGCGCTCACCTGCACGGCGCCAAACACGCATACGACCATCATTGGCACCAAGGCAGAAGCGACTCTCATCACTGAAGACGACACGTCTCCATTCGTCCCTCCATACACGCCTGTCGCAACACCACTGGAGGCGGGCTGCACGATGTTGGGGCGTGAGCGGAAGACGACCTAACGGTGCGCGGGACCGTAGCCCAGCTTCATGGAGACGGTTGCGAATGGTCCTCTCTGATACCCCACAGGCAACAGTGTCCCTAATTTGCCGGGAAGTGGCGGTGCGGTCCCCTACGGCACTGCGTAGGATGCGACGGTCTTGGCGTGCATCCGTGTGTCGCTGCTGTCCGGACCCAGGTCGACGGGCACGTGCACCTTCAGCCGACCACTGGCGACAACATCGATGTACTGTGGAGACCTCGCGCCCCACATGTTGAGCAATTCGGCGGTACGTCCACACGGCCTTCCGCATGCCCACTATACGCCCTTGCTCAAAGTCCGTCAACTGCACATACAGTTCACGTACACGCTGTCGCGGCATGCTACCAGTGTTAAAGACTGAGATGGAGCTCCGTATGCCACGGCAAACTGGCTGACACTGACTGCGGCGGTGCCCAACCGCTGCGCAGCTAGCGCCCTTCGACGGCCAACACTACTGTTCCTGGTGTGTCCGCTGTGCCGTGCGTTTGATCATTGCTTGTACAGCCCTCTCGTAGTGTCCGGAGCAAGTATGGTGGGTCTTACACACCGGCGTCAATGTGTTCTTATTTCAATTTCCAGGAGTGTATAAAACGTAACTTTAAATCTTACTTTTTTTTCCACGTTAAATCCTGTTATCCCATTAAAGCTGACTGTATCGATTTAGTTAGATATTTGTTTGTTATATTCAAGGAAGAAAAAAAAAGGTTTAAACTGGGAACAGATGGTCCAAGCTAAATATTTTTTTCCCAGTGTCAAATTAATTGCCATGTTAAAATTTTGGTTGTATTGTCATGAACTGATGTTTCAAATATCAGGTAGGAAATTCTGGAAACTACTTTGAAGTATATTTACCATTTTTCTTGTTATATGGTGTTGACAGCTGCAACAAGAGAAAACATGTAAGGTAGACACACGAATACTATATTTCGGTATGAACCTTCTTCATGCAATAGAGAATGAGCCATTAGGTTCTGGACGTGTGTGCACACAGAATGTCACCCCATTACTGGCTAAGTGGTGGGAGAAATGGTGGAGGAACTACTAAGGAGCAGACTATTAATATATCAGCAATGTCAGATAATATATTGCAGGCGATGGTAAAATGAATATATATAACAAGGGGTACCTAGTATTGTTAAAATATGTAAGTAGGACAAAAATTAATTAAAGTAAAAGTGATGGGTTAAGTGGTAGGATTTTATTGGTGGTTAAGGCCAGGTGGATGTCTGGTATCCACTATATTCTGGTACGCTTGTTCCTATCTCCGGAGTTCTGATGCAGTGGTGCTGTCGGGGAAAATTCTGATTGCTCTCAGTCATTGAGGTTATTGGAAACGTTGCTATTGGCATGTTCTGGTATTGGAAGGTACAAGTTGTGGGTGTGGACTGTTTGTCTGTGGCCATTCATTCTGACCGAGAGTTGACGTGTGGTGTGGTCTATATAGGAGTTAGTTGGCATATGATGTGAGTACTTGAACACTTGGCATGTCCAGTGATGGGGTAGGATTGGAATACGTAGTGGTGGGTGGAAGCATGCTGCAGATTTTACAGTGAGGTCTTTTGCATGGAAAGGATCCATATAGTGTTTTTGGAGAGTCTGATGGAGGGTATTTGTGGACCAAGACATTCTTAAGATTGCTAAAACATGTACGGGGGATGGTGGGTAGAATTTTTGGAAAGGAGCAAAGGAAGTCGTACCCTTGTCACAAGATATGGTTTATGGACTTGAGGCAGGAGAAAAGGCAGGGCTATGGTTGGTTTTTGTGCGTGACATGCAAGAGTGGTTACATAGGGTGTGAGTGATTGCATGAGAGATCTGTTTATGTACGTGAGGTAACAATGGGGAAATAAGGGCTTGGGATAGGTTCTGAGAGCATTGGTGGAGGGAATGAGCATCAGAACAGATGTGACATCCATGGATGGCAAGGCTGTACGGGAGGTACTGTTTGGTGTGGAATGGATGACAGTTATCAAAGTGTAGTTATTGATATAAATTAGCAGGTTTGATGTGGAAAGAGATATGAAGGGCGCCCTGCCTGAGTGTGATGTCCACATCGAGAAATGTGATGTGTGAGTGGGAGTAGGACCAGGTGAAATTGATGGAATTGTTGCTATTTTAATGGAATGAAGAAATTCAAGGAGTTGGTTTTCACTGTGGGTCCAGATCATAAATATATCATCTATGTATTTGTATATTCATCTCGTTCTTTATTACATGAAGAAGGTTAATACCGAAATATTGCATTTGTGTGTCCGCCTTATGTGTTTTCTCTCGTTGCAGCCGTCAACTTTGGTATGTGATGGGTTAATTTCCCTTTCCTTTATTATTTCTATCACCTAGTAGCTGCTTCCTTTTTCCTTGGTTTCATTGTTATATGGTGTTTATAAAATTCTTTCATTATTTTTGGCCTCATTATGTCGTTAGTGTTGCAACATCTCATTTAAATTTCTTTTGTGTTTCAGTTCTGCCAATCCTGCAGAAAACTCATGTACTTCTGTATCCACTGACGCCTCTGTTAATGGTGTATATAGTATCTCTTACAATGGGCTGGAACATCTTCCAGACAATGATGAGTTTTTATAAATCCATGTTGTTGTGAACTACCATGGAGAAAATATTTACAAAAATTTGGAGCGATGCTACAGCAGTATTGAAACTGCATCAAGAAGACTTAAGTGTCCTATTTCAAATATGTAACATGAGGCTGGTAAGACTGGAGATTTTCTCGGCGTTGTAAATGAATAAAATTTTCTCGGGTAACTAGCCGAGTTAGTCCATCGTTTAACCACGACGTTTCGGCGGTCACAATCTCTGCCGCCATTGTTAAGTCGTGGTTAAACGATGGACTAATTCGGCTAGTTACCCGAGAAAATTTATTCATGAGGCTGGTGTTACTAAATAAGAGAGATGAACAGTATAATGTATTTTTCAAGCAATACTGCAACAGTGTAGGAGGAATAATATAGCTACAGTTGTGTGATCATACTTAATGATTAAATATTTTGTAACAATTATTAAAATGCATATGATTTTTAAGTGTGGTAAATTGTTTTTCATAAATGTATTAAAATTAATTCAAATGATCTGTTTGAGTTTGGGCAGTGGAAAAGTCTAACATAAGATGGAATGTGAATATAGTATTACACAAAAACACTTTTACTTATATTATGTGAAATAATATACCAAATGCTTTACTTTTTTTTTATTTAATCCTTTATATAAGATACTACAGTTCCTGCTATTATCTTACACCAGTTAGATCATCTCTGTCCATCTTTAACAATTTTAAGTCCCTTCAAGCTTGACATAAATTCTTCAAATTTTACAGAGCAAACCCTTAGGGTCAGATGCAGGTAAGGTTCATATTTCAGTCAGATCAGGTTACATGCCATTGATCTTTACCTATTAAGAAAGTTATTATTTTGTTGCTTTTAGAAGCTGTGCAATTAATTTTTGGTTTAAATTGATCTTAAGAGCTCCAACAGTGACTGAGCTCAGAAATATCAGACCCAAACCAAACAGTAATCTGAAATTAAATGCAAATGATGTACTTAAGTACTAAACTATTTTAAAAAAGAAACATTAAAATTAAATTTTGATAAAACTCATTACATTAGGTTTAAAACAAAAAATTATGTGCAACAAGATTTACATATAGATTATAAAGATTAAAAATCTTGAAACAAAGAGTTTAAAATTCCTTGGCATTCAAAAATATTATACGCAGTTGTCCGGACCATATATTTCTCCTTTGCAATAAGAACACTTTCAATATAAGCTTCACAGGTTTTAAGCCAGATAGCATCATAAAAACACAACGTTTCGACAGCTGCCTCTGCTGTCTTCATCAGTTGCGGAAAGCTTCAGGTGTTGCCACCTAGACTGGCTTAGCAGAAGTCCGTTACATACAAAAAGCAGTGGCCAGACACTAAATCTTCTGGGGCAGCATTGCCCACAGAGTGTGGGGTTTACCCACATCTCCTTTGATATTAGTTCTTGGTTGTCTTTTCTTTGTATGTCATCTTCAGGCATGTCATTCCCATGGTGGTGGCATAATTTGCTATGACTTCTATCAGTAGCATTGATTATTGTTATAGAATGTGCATTATGGCACTAAGGCTGTCTGGATGCTTGCAGTTCACCTGAGGATGCAAATGGTGAGATGCGGACTGCTTCTTTGCCACCGCGGGTCACTCCATTCTGGTCACTGCTGGTCGCCGGCCGGTTTGAATCTTATTATGCGGTGGCACCGGCTTGTCATTGAGAGGCATCATCTTGTTGGCGCACAGGTTCCTTTTCACTGAGCAGCCACTGTAGCAGGCTGGGTGGGGCCCATTGCAGTTGGCGCAGGTTGGCACCCCGTCTCGCGGGATGCTGTAGTCGGCTACGTTGTGGCTACCAGCACACCTGTAGAAGCGCTCCTGCCCAGTGCAGTCACATACCAGATGTCCATAACCCTGGCAGCGAACTGCAACAGGCCCCACCCAGCCTGCTACAGTTGCTGCCCAGTGAAAAGGAATCTGCATTCCAACAAGACGGCACTTCGCACCGACAAGCCAGTGCCACCGCATAACAACATTCAACTCGGCCGACGTCCAGCACCGACCGGAATGGAGTGACCAGCGATGGCGAAGAAGCAGTCCACAACCCACCATCTGTGTCATCAGGCGGACTGCAAGCATCCAGACAGCCTTAGTGTCATAATGCAGATTCTATAACAACAATCCATGCCACCACCATGGGAACGACACGCCCAAACACACAAAGTAATGACAACCAAAAACTGATATGGAAGGTGTTGTGGGTAAACCTGCAAGAACTTCCTGACACTCTGGGGACAGTACCGTCCCAGAATATTTAGTGTCTGGCCACTGCTTTTTGTAAGTAATGGACTTCTGCTAAGCCAGTCTAGGTGGTGACTTCTAGCTTACAACACCTGAAGCTTTCCACCCCTGATGAAGACAGCAGAGGCAGCTGTCGAAACGTTGTATTTTATGACATTATCCTGCTGAAACCCGTGAAGCTTACATTGAATCAGTATACAGGGAAAGTCTCCACTTACACACAAGAACACTTTCTCTAACAGCAGATCAGGAATTAAATTACTTTCATCCAGTCATGTCCTGGTATAATTTTTCAAAAAGTTGTTATAGTTCATGAAAGAGCTGTTACAATGCTGTGTAGGTTAAAACCAAGAACTACTTGCAGACAAATCTTTAAAAAACTCAATTATTCTTAAAATGACTTACAAGCAAATATATTGGTTCATGAACTTCGTTATAGAATATTTATCTTGTTTACATCATCTTTACAGCCATATAGTTTCAATACAAGAATTAAAAATAAATTGTACCAAACACAAATGTCATTTTCATTAGTTCAAAGAGGATTTAATTATTCTGGGAAACATCTGTTTAATATCCTACAAGTATAAAACAATTTGTTGATAGTGTATTTAAAGAAAAACAGGGATTATCTTACTGGAAAATGCTACTCATCCAAGAAGTTGCAAAAGAATTAATTGTATCTAATATGCCATTTGGAAATTTCAGCTGTAAAAATTAGTGATTATTTTCTTTTCTTTTTTTTCTTTGTAACATATAATTATTTTGTTCACTTTGTCCTTTATCTTGTACGTCTATATGTTGACCATGACATTTCCACATCCCAGAGGTTCTTCCTCACTGCAACAAGGCTGATAAATAATAAATTACTGAGTTGCTGTGTGTCTTGGTTCTTAACTTGGGAAATATAAGTTAATGTTGGGGATTAAAGTAAAGTAAAAATATATGACATTATTGGCCACAAGACCCCCAAAGGGTAGTTCGGACACCTAGTTACAGAGTTTCTATTTACCTCCTATATGCCTGTGTCGTGGCCACCCTACCCTAATCCGGCAATCCTACAAGGTAAAGGAGACATACACTTTTATGTGGGATCCTAACAATGGAGTATCCTAACACACTTCACGTGAGCGTAGAAAAGCTCTGTCACAGGTGAAGGTCAGTTTTAACCACCGTAATAATTCCAGCGGAGATCAGTATTTGAACAGGGGTTCTTCCAATTCACAGTCAGGCACCTAATGAAATGTGTCATCAAACCGCTGAGGGATTAGAGTGACAGAGGTGAAGCTCCACAATAATTATGCAGTCATAGGCCAGGATAACACTCTACTAGACTTTGATGAGTGTAGTCCAAAGCCAATTCAATTAAGATAGTCAAACTGGTAGATGGTCAATCTATTAATCCACAGAATATATGAGAAATTAAAATTCTGACTGTCGAAATCGTAGAACAAACCTGGTCATTTGTATTGAACATCCTGCCATTTCATTTTTTGTGGCATTTGATATACTGTAAACAGCTTGTTTATTTAACTATTTGTGTATAAGATGGTCAGAAGAACATTTATTGAAAACTAGAGATGCCTGAAAGTTATCTGTAGTAGGGTCTCTGTTGGCAGTGCTTAACTGTGTTCTTATGAGATTAAATGGCTGTGTAAAGCAAGCATTACAAGAATAACAGGAAGCAGTCATCCACCACACTCTCTGAATACTGGAGAACAAGATGTAATTCCATATTTTATAGGAGGAATATAAATTACAGAAAGGCTGTTTTGTTTTATTTAGACATAACATACAAACATATCAAATGGAAAAACAGTAAAATTTACTGTTTACACAAAGATGCATTGGTCAACAGTATGCTGTTTATGGCAGTAGTTTTAGCCTTTGGCTGGAAGGTCAATATGGCATTAGGAATTCTAGTTCGATCTCTTACTACTGTTTGTTTATTGATTCTATCTTTCATTGGCATTTTTTTTAACTAATGACATTTGTTTGATAACATCACTAAGTCTACTCCACTAGACCATTTTGTTCCCAAAACTAAAATCTATTCTACAGGTTTGTAAGTTTGAGTCCATCAAGGACATTAGGCACTGTGCAGCATCTAAAAGATGTGTTCCTGAATTGTTTTCTTTCATTGCAATAATGCCGAGTCAAATGTGAGGTCTTGGGAAGCCTACATAGTAGGGATTGATTGGTGACTAAAAAAATTCCATGTAAAAAGCCTGTCATCTTTCTGGCCAGATCTTGTATCTGAGTATCGGGTGATAAGTTTATGTTTGGACCAGGAAAGTGAAATTGTAGGACCTTGCCTAATACTGCACTTAATTCCTTGGTTCCTTGTGAAAAATTGTCCAAGATTACAACAACCTGGAACAAACCTTTACTTTATTGTGAGTGCTGACAACAGAGGAGATACAGATTCAATCTGAAGTGGAGACAATGGACATTCAAGTTGTGATTAAAAGAAAGAGAGTTCAGCAAAGGACATTTAATAGAATATGGTGATGTTTGGGAAGTGTGTGCCTGCCTACAGAAAAGCAAAAAAAAAAGTAGGCTTCTGAATTTAAATTGGGATAAACCAGCAATAAACTTGATCCAATGGAAGGTACGGTGAAACAGTTTCTCAGGAAAATGTTGACAGCATACATGTCAGAAGATTAATAATTAGAGAAGATGTTGGTCATTCCAAGATTATATTGTGACAGAGAACTTGGAAATGAGAAAAAAAAATGGCCTTGTATAAATAGAAATAATTCAGTCTAGCTGTATTTGAAGTCAATCCAGTACACATTACTGAAAAATTTGTGACTGTGGATGTGATCTCGGCACACCACATTGCACATTGCAGTATTGAGGCAAGTTGTTGTCTTCATGACAGTACTCCCAAGCATAGGTCATTGCAGTGGCTGCATTTTATTATTAAAGATTTCCTCTCGTGCAACCTGACCTAGTCCCCCTCAACAGAACCTGATGCAATCTGATTTAAATATATATAGATTTTGTGTTTTATGTTACCAGTACCACTAAGGTCCATTCCGTTTTCATGATATACCACTTATATTTTGAAAGCATGATGAAAGAGTGAATTAGTTTGCTACAGCCAGGAAAAAGAAGCGAGGTAAAATGTCGGAGGCATTTATATCAATTTATTTATTTTCCTATATACATCATAGTTGCTCCTAGTATTTGATCCTTTTTTTTTTGCTATTGTTAATACTGATGACTGGAGTTTGCAGGTAGACTCCTCTGAAACTGGCAGCAATCACGCTTAGGATATTCTACCCAGGACAAGCATTTCCTCTGATGTTTGATATACTCACTGTCTTAGGACTCCTGACATGTTATCATCTAATCTTAGGTCAGACTTCTAACATTTATTAAGTTTCCTCATTTGCAATATAATTGGTAAGAACTAAAATTGTGTGCAGTTACAAATTTCTAAGTTAAAGGGTCAAACATTACAAGACTGTGGTGGAAAGATGAACAAATGAGTGGTTGCGTAAAGGTTCTGTCTTTTATTCCAAAGGCATGAAACCCTAAAATATGAAAGAAAAGTCAAGGGTGAAATTCTGTGAATAATTATTTCTTGGCTTGAAGTTTATCAATATCAGGCAGAGCCACTCGTTATCTTGAGCAACCAGTTCTTCATGTGGAAGAACTGGTATTGGTGGAGAAAACCTGGTAACAGATACAGGTTTTACAGCACTGCCTGTTTCAGCTTATATCTTGTGGTGACTGGAACTGAGACTGATACTAATAAACAAATGGTTGTTTCGATTAGTATAGTAAAATATGATTTTTTTTAGAGAGAGAGAGAAACTGCATTTTGGAACAGAAACACCCCAGATCTTAGCCCTAGTATAGGATCGTGTGGAATCGCTGAAATATGGAGAATCTCAGGGTGCCCAAATTTCCAAAACAAATATGTATTTACTTTTATCACATCCAGTATGGAGGAATAATTGCTCAGTAATTATATGAGGGTGATTCAGACAGTAACATCCGTATGGCAGAAAATAAAAAATCTGCATAGATTTTTTTTTATTATTATGTACATCTTAAAACTATAGCTTTTCTCTATTTTTCAACATAGGCGCCATTTAATTTTAAGCATCTGTCGTAGCATCTAATCAACAAGTTCCTTCTTTACAGAGTACCCAATTTTTTCCAGCATTTTAAATTTCGTTATCATCAAAGTGCTGTGACACAAGCCACTTCTTCATGTGGGTAAAGACATGAAAATCATTCGGCTATAAAGGGTATGATCACAAATGTCCCATTTATCTCGAGTTTTTTTTTTTTTGCATTGTGCGGATGAACATTGTCATGTAAAAACACGGCACCAGATGTCAGCACACAGCGTCGTTTGTTTTGAATGGTTTGCTTAAGTTTATTCAGAGTTTCGCATTAGACTTTGTCATATACCTATATTATCTTCGATATATCTTCGTAAAATGGTTTAAAAGAAGCTCATCATATATCATTGACCTAGTAAGTCACTTTTAGAATCAATTTCTTGGTTGTAAAGCACTTTAGAAGGTCGAACTTAGACAAAATCTTAAGTAAACAAAGTTTCAGGAAGTCAAAAATGTTTTGTTTTTTTCGCACCACCCATTCTACAATAATTTTTACAGGCACAGAAGAAAATTATAATCAATTTGAAGTATGACATTTATAGTCAGAAAAATTTATTTAAAAAGTTATAGCAGGATTTAGGATAGTTGCACAATGTGGCGAGGTCTGGCCAAAAATTTGTCTCGTAAAAGAACAGCCCTTAGTTTTCAAGATATCAAAAAAATTTGATATGTCAACAGACATAGGATGAAAAGATATGTAAAAATACGTACAAATAGACCTCTTAGACAAACTAGAAATATGTTTTATTTTTTTAGGGAAAAATAGTCATCTTTGAAATAACAGAGATAGATGCATAAGTTAGGTTCAAATTAAAGGAAAACATTCACTGACTATGAATATTATTCTAGTTTTGCAATTACATCATGATTTAAGGGCTCCGATGTGATACATGATGTCAGAGGGTGAAAAATTATCAGTAGCAAGTCAACAAAAGGAAAGGACTGAACAACCACTTTAGGGACCAGACAAAAATACTAGGAGATAGGGGATTTTTTTCTAAAGAATTTAATGTTGATCCCAGCTCCATTAGAGCTATAGTCTCTGAGAAACAGATTATATAAGATTTTGGTAATTACATCATGATAGGGAAAGTAATGTGCTGTTTCAGTTTAACAAGAATTACTCATAAAGTATGAAATATTCAGTAGAGCCATACATGTCAAAAGATTAAGGAAATTGTAAGAAATATTTCTATAATAGAACCATCACAGGGGAGTAAAGATTCTGAATGTAATTAAGTTTTTGTGTTTTGTAACTTAAAAAATTAATACCTTCTAAACGAAGCAGATTTTGGCAGAAGTACTCCTGGAATGAAATGATTAGAAAAACAAAGGCTACAACATATAAAAATTTCAAGATGATTGGAGCAAGTTGACAGATAACAGGGAAACGTCCAAAGGTCAGTGTGATGTCAGTTTGGCCGGTTATAAAAAAAGAGGCCGGGGCTCCTTGTTCTCAAGCAGGATTCTGAGATGATAGTATAGGTGTGTTGAGAGCTCTGTGATATGCAGTGTGATGCTGGTGGGAGACTTTGAAAATTTTCATTAGATGTGAAACGTGGGACAGAGAAAAGTTTTGAAGCTTCATAACTTCAGTCATGAAGCTTTAGTCATGATGGAGAACTTTGTTTCTGTGGTGTCATAGAGCTGCTTTCATACTTGGGGGTTGTGTTATGGAAGACTGCCACTAGTGAGTGACTGAGTGAGTAATGTCGATCTGCAGTTTTCACTTCATGGATCTGATAGCTTCAATGCCTTATCTAGCATACTGGTACCGAATTTTGAATGTAACACGTATTTCCAAGAATATAAATGTTTATATTAAAATGAACTGTTAAATTTGTATTTTCCTTTAACTATTAGGGATACATCAACAGTTTGGCAGCCATATAAAAGAACTGATACAATCAGTAGTAGGTACCAAGCATGATCAAGTTTAATGTGGAAAGTTGTAAGCAACCTCCTTCAGCCATTTCCATTAACAACTTCTGAAGTTATCATCATACCATGATCCATGTTCCATAAATCTGACCAGAAAAATTCTTTAGTGTCTTGAAAACTGTAGCCATAACCTCCTTCGCTGGTGGTGGACTTTTTTCTGCTTGCATCTTGCATGGAGAACTGGTATGACTCCATGCCATTGACTTGTTACATCTTTGCGTTTACTTAAACCACCCATGTTTCGTCACCCGTCACAATTCTCTTCAAAAAATCTCCATCTGTGTATCAATTGAAAGGAAGTCTAAGGAAGAGCCCATTAGTTTGGTTTTTTTGATATCTGAAAGACCTTTTGAACACAAAACTTCCAGTAGCCTAATTTATTGGTGACATCCTTGAACAAAACCATATGAGAAATTTGTGGGAATTGTTCTGACAGCTGAGTGGTGGTGAATTTTCGATTTTCACAAACTTTTCTGTCAATTTTATTGACGAGATCATTACTCACAGTTGAAGGTTTATCACTTCTCTCTTCATCATGAATGTTTGTTCTTCCAGTTAGTAAAAAAAATCGGGCCCATTGTTGCACAACACTTTCAATTATAATGATTTTGCAATATACTATGCATCTCACATTAGGGATTTTCTATTACAGCACTCATGTTTTGAGGTTGTGACAAGTGAATGGGTGAAAAAATACTCTCATATCTGGATGTTTACTTACTCAGAGAACACGCTGATGTGACATTGTAGGCGCTTCCACTACTACCCATGCTACACTACAGCGAACCACCCTTGTATCACCTGGAATGGTTTACAATAAAATCTTCTTTGTTGTCTGCCATCCAGCACAGATCGTTTGGATAAAGTCTACATTAATATATCACTTAATTTCTCACTTAAGATTTGTTGATCTGGTTCTTCATGCTTTCTAAATATCCTGTTCCAAAATACAAATTGCACAAAAATAAAAAAATCCAGAGTATGCTGTAGAAGACACCACTAATGTCACAAAGGTAGGTTGTAATAATAATATAAAAAAGGTAAACAATCAACATTTTCACCAACCTTCCTCCACGTTATTACGTATGCATCATGGGAAACGTTCCTCACTGTTTATGAAGTCTTCAGCTGCCTACAAAGGCCTTGTTATGAATCACCTATTCATTTGAAAGAATAGTAATGGGCAGATAATTTTACATCAAAACCCATCCTATTTGGTTGTTACTTTTACTAGTATCCTAGAGCATTCATCTGATAACCACCTATACCATGTAAAGTAACAACTTCTTTCCCCATTGCTGCTCCTTTCCCCACACCTAGTTTGCTCTAGCTTATAAGCCAAATAGCTTATAAATCTAGGAACTGGTCAGCCTACATTTCAAAACATCATGGTGTTCCCAGCTTGAAATAAAATTTCCACTACACACTCTTATTACTCTTCCTAAACTTAAATGTAATTAGTTTAAATTGGATATTTTCTCTCGTATTTTAGACATCAAGGTGGTTGGTTACAGGCAGAGGAGGCAGCAGCCAGACTTGTGATGAGGTAAAGGGGATGTGGGGATACATGAAATATGGAAAATAGCTTGTAGAAACTTGCAGGGGAAGAGACACAAAAGGAAAAAATGTTGTTCACAAAAAATAGTTACAAGCTTTTTGTCCCTTCCAATTTCATGTTGATCAAAAATATACCAAGCTATCAGTCCACAGGTATCCATTTTTTCCCCTTTTGATATGAATGCTATGAATATTTAACACTTTGACTGATGAAGATGCATTCTAGTGAATATGACCTCCCCCCTCTTCTGAAACCATTGTACTTTTAAATTGCTGTAACTCATAAATCAACTGATAAAATATAATGATTTAGATGTCCATTTTTAGGGGAAGGATATCTGCTTCTGACATAATTTACAAAGTTCTCCCCATTATTTCCAGTGGAGTGTGTGACAAACATTCAACCAGATAGGTTTGCTGACTATATATCAGTGTTCCAATGACAATGGAAAATAGATGTAAAATTTTAAAAATTACATGCACTTGAATGAGAAAGTGTATAAATGTGGTAAAAGAAAAGTAACTAAATTGCCCAAAAATGTGAGCAAAACCAAATATCAGATGCAGAGTGGAGAAGGAACTACAAACAAAAAAACAAACAAAACAAAAAAAATTTGGAAGGGGAAAAAATCCAAAGTTGACATTTGCACAAACAAGCAATTTATGACAAATGACGAGCTAACTGCAAGAAATGTGTATGCTTCTAAAATTTTTACAAAGTTAGTTAGTAAATATCCTTCAAATACTGTGCGAGTTACCATCAATACTATTTGTGAAATATTCATTAGGTGTAGCCAGCCTACAGCATAACCTTCAATTATTTTCCTCTGAAACTGTGCCATTTGGTTTAGTAAATGTAAACTTTTCCTGCCCAATTTTGCATATTTACAAGGTAAAATTTAGGAAAATTAGCATTCATTCCAGTAAAACTGAAAGATTTTCTAATGCTTAAAGATCTCTCGGGCATGCCGCCGATTGTATATTGTGAAAGTGATATTTATTCATCATTATTGGATAGGTTTTATCATTATTCCTCTACTAATTGATTACATTAGTATACATCAGTTAACCTAAAAAGAACTACAGTGATGATAGTGTAGTATATTGTTGTGAAATCTGCCTTGGTACCTTGATATTTTAATATATTTTTACAAAACGTAGTGTTTTCTAAATTAGACCACAATATTCAAATTCCATTAAATGTTTTATTTAAATATGGTACTAAGCTGCTTCAAAATATGAATAACTTAACCAATGACTAATGCTCACCGTCAATTTGTTCTAATGAGAGTAGCTAGTGAAATAGAGAATAAAAATCAAAGGCACAAAATCTGCTAAGAGACAAAACAGTAGTCTTTAGTTTCAAAATATTTAATAGTGAATTCAGAAGTAGCAATGTGAAGCCAGAATGTTGCAGATGCAATCACTTTGTTCATATTTTCTACCAAGGAAATTATGAGCATGTAGGTACCCTTTTTAATTTAACTGATGAAATTGTTTTAGAGCACTAGTGACCTTGAGTGAAGCATGATAAACTGATTCATTCTTCCATGAAAATTACCACTGGTGGTGCCACCTTGAAACAATGAACACAAAGAAGATAGACCCTAGTAATACAATATTTTGGTGTTGAGTATTATTCTTGCAATTAGATGAGACATTTCACAAGGTAATAAGTGATCACACCAGCATACACTGAGTGAATGGAGAACTCAGGTAGCACACCTAGGGTGGCTGCAGAGTTGGTGGAGTGGGAAAATACTAAAACAATAATTGATAATACTAGAAAAATGTTATTTCAGTAAGTAGTGGAACATAATTAAGTCATTTAACATGAGAGGATATAACTATTAATAGAAAACTTTAACTAGAAAATACTAAATTTCAGATTTACAAAATGTAAATAAATAAGGAAGAGTCTTACGGGAAATTGTAGCCAGGAGGATGTCTGTTGTCAAGGATATGTTTCTGTCTGTGAAGTTCAGAGGAGGTCATGGTTTCAGGGAAAAACTCTCGACAGCCTTCCCTGTAAAACAGTTGTCTAACTTGTGGGTACTCATATGGGCTCTGCAACTGGATGGGATAAGATGCTGGTATATACTGTTTGTCTGTGTCCATTAATTTGGTGAGTGATTAGTGGTGAGGCCAGTATATGTAATGGCACAGTGAAGGCAGGTGAGTTGATATATGAGGTTTGTTGTGGTGCAGGTGGCATGTCTATTGCTGGGAAAGTTTTCCCTGTGGTCAAATAGGAATAGGTGGTAGTAGCTGGCTGCATGCTGCACATTTTGCAGCAAGGTCTGTTGCAAGGTAATTATTCATGTGGTGGTTTTGGAGGATTACAAGGTCTGTATTTGTGACCCAAGATATTCTTGAGGTTGGGTGGTCTGCTGAAGAATGTGTGTGGGGCAATGTGCAGCATTTTGTGAAGAAGGTTGTGCATGCTGGGGTAGGGTGTGTATTTTAGGGAAGCAACGTAGGAAATCATGCCATGCCGAAGGATTAAGTTAATGGAATCAAGCCCAGGAAAGAACTGCGTGATGAAAATGGGGCAGTGGTTATTTTTAAGAGGCAGGGCATTGGAGTAGTTGCATGAAGATTGGGTTGTATCATGAGAGATTTGTTTTTGTACCAGATTGGAGGATTGTAGTGGGGGATGAGGGCTTGGGACATGTTTTTGGTGTACATGGAGAGATCATCTTCATCAGAACAGATGCTTCTGCCATGGATGGCCAAGCTGTAAGTGAGGGAATGTTTGGAGTAAGAGGGATGGTAACTGTGTAAGTGAAGGTATTGTTGTAGATCTGATGCAATCTGAGATAAGTATGCCCCTAAGGAAATGTCAACGTCTAGAAAGGTGACATGGATGTGGGAGTAAGTCCGGGTAAAGTTGATGGAGTGGCTATTATTTAGGGGGTTGAGGAAGTCTAGTAGGTTGTTTTCATTGTGGGTCCAGATCATAAAAATATTATCTATGTATATGAATTACACAAGAGGTTTGAGCGAAATATGTATGTTGTATACATGATAGGGGATCAAACCCCCACTTCTGCAGATGATGGTAGGGCAGTGTCAATACATAAAAAATACACAAACATACATGAATCATTGCAATTATCAGGCATTAAACTCTACTTCTGCAGTAGAATATAATGGATTTCTCTTTAAAATGGGAACCCCTTCCAAAATTTAGCTGTTACACCATATTTGGCATTTATTTCATAAACACAAAATTACAGTATTGTACTCTTGCTTACAGTATTTTCTGGTATATCAGATAAATTTTTTTTATCATTGTTCCTATTGTCTCAGTTTCCATGACAACCATTTCTGGGGGTTATCCACAAGAATTTGATGAACAGTCTGTTCTTCAATGCCTTTGAGCTTCAATTTTGGCACAACATTATTCAAAATATGTGAAAATCCATGGCCCCCAAATCTCACCTGAAATTATAAAGTTTCAGTGATTAATTGACAAATATAATTTAAACTTAAAAAATGTAAAATGTGTGTTTCAAGAACATCATATTTCCATATTTTTGGTTTCTGTCTGTATGTCTCTCTCCTCTCAGCCCTCCTCTCTTTCAACAGGAAGGATAATAAAATCTCAAGAAATGCCTCTGTGTTTTCTCTTAGAAACTCTGCCAGCAAATACTACTCCGACCTACGCCAAGGTGAAAGCTGTGTAGCCTCCGAGTAGTTCACTCCATCGGGGGCGCAATGGATTTGGGAGGTGTGGGGGGGGGAGGTAGAAGATAGATGACTGGCACTTAAAAACAAATAAAATGTAGATTCTTCAGGTTCAAGGCTATATGATGCGCTGGTAACTCATCTACGTAAAATCAACCATATTCAGAATTCTGAAGGGAGCCTTAGGCCGGGTGGTCTTCATGGTCATGACACCAGCAATGGAAAATAATAATGCATTTCAAATTTGTCGAACATAGGCACATTGAGTACAAGGAGTGTTGAAACCAAAAAAAGAAAGGTGAATTAGTTAGAGTTAACGAAGAAAGAAAAGTAAATGTGCCTTTCATTCCAGAAACTAAGAAAATGCTAAGAGTGCAACGGACATCGAGGATCACTTCTTCATGTGGAGTAGTGTAGCTCAGGAAAATAGAGCTTGTACAGTATTTATAACAGCAGGAAATTTAAGAGTCTGGTAAGCTACATTGAATGGATATTGACAGCAGACCTAAATACGAAAATGGAAAAATTTAGTCAACACCCATTGAAGTGAATGAACCATGAGAGGGAAAAAAAGAGGAATGGGACATGTTCTGTGAGGATATGTAGAAAAAGTACAGTATAACGCAATAAATAAAAATAATTACATAGCCACAGATGACTTGAATGCAAGGGTAGGTAATAACCCATTTTCCAGTAACCAAGGTGAGTTAATGGAAATGGACCATAGCTATGGGATTTTTACCAATTTCAATAATATGAAAGTGGTGTACATCTTCTTCCAAAAATAGGACATAATTAAATATAGTTAGACAGTTAGGGAACTTAGAAGTATAATAAACAACGCGGCATATCCAGAAAGTCTATGAATCATAGTCATGAATAAACTACATGATTGTGATAAAAAGCTTGCCAACCTTGTGCAAGAAACCCATTTCTGCAGGGGCACAAATGTAGAATCAGATCATTTTCTGGTTCAAAGGAAAATTAGAGCACCTTGTGTTAAATAATAATAATAATGGAGCAAAGAAATGAAGAAACCTACAAAACATATCTTCTGTAAGAAAAGACTACTAGACTGTTGTGCCAACAAAGTTTAGCTAATTACATACTGCAATATCCAATAGCATAGTAAATGACTGGAACAATTTTAAAAAAATTGATGTCTCACGCTATAGGCAAACGGAAAGAAAAACCTTTGGAGAAATGAATTAATGGTATGTAATGAGGGAACAGAAAGATCTTAAAAAAAAAAAGAAGCTTAAAACATACAACAACTTTCTAAGAGAACAGAACAAAATGAAGTTGCATATAAGGGGGAAAAAAAACACAGTTAAAGCTATGATGAGAAAACTATCAAGAAAGCTGGGAAAGATACACAAATAACATCAAAGATGATGTGTGGGGCAGACAGGAGAAAAAACATAAAATATTTAAACATGGAAAGGAAAAATCAAATCACTCACCAAAGTTGAAGGGAGGAGGGAAGCAGTGAACAAAATACACTCCACTAACACAATATTTTGGAATGTACCCTTTTTTGTGAAATTAGAAATGTGTGACTGAGTCCTTGTGCCCAGTCCCATCCTGCCTCCAATGACATTAATGTTGAGGAAAAAAAAAATCAACAAATTGAACGTAAGGGCATCACTTGCTAACATCGTTCACTTCAGTCTCGGAAACGATGAAGAAAGCACGTTCCAAAATTTCGATTCTTCAGTAAGTTATTCTTGTATATTTTTACTATCATTACATTATTTTGCATTAAAAGGTTTATTAATTTAATAATAAGTAATCGACATTGCTTTATTTACATACTAGCCGATACCCGCTACTTTGCACAGGTGGACTTAGAATTTCATTGCCAGAATTGAATATGGAAAGCTGTTAGTAACTTATGATTAGTCCCAAACAACACCAAGTCAGCATAATATGACAGGAAAGACATCACTATATCATTCTATCGTCGAACCTGTCTCATAAAGAGAATCAGTTTCCAACATATTTACAAACAGAAAAATAAACGAAGGTGCAGGGATGTGGAAAGGGTGGTGATGGTGGGTTTAACTAAGGACAGCTCTATTTCAGATTGGTCTTTTCATCTTCAACATAAACATCCGATTCTTGGATTTTCCAATAACTTTAGCTACTTGTGCTCTGCTAGAGCAACCACTTATGCAAGGTTTACGCCCGCAAGGCTTGTTAAAAAAGAATACAAAACAAACTGGTGCCAGAAACATTTAGGCAGACACAAAGTAATGGTATAGTGCAGAGCAAATTGACATCTATACTAAAATACATTTTGTCTCTAAATTAAATTTACTAACAAATCACACTAACAGACTGTGCGAGAAGCACAGCTTGAGCAACCGACGTAACATTACAGATTAACGTACACATCCATCGGTCTGTCACAATTCGATAAGTTCTCAAAACATCATGACTAAAACTGTTATTCATGTTGTCTGTCCTTCCTACAGATATGAAGTATTTCCTTGTCAAATTCCATCAATATTGGTATAGCCATTTAGACAACAAACCTTACAAAAAGACAGAAACTTACTTTCGCATATATAATATTATTAGTGCAGGTCACACACACACACACACACTGACTGCAGAAGAAACAACTGCTGAGTGAACAATACAGCATAAAATGGTGTACACCTACAGCAGTGTTAGACCGCATGCGATTTGCCAAGCATTTCACCCCTAAATTTGTGATATCTACAGTTTAATATGGAATCTGAAAAACTGACCATCCAGGCATGGCTCATATGATCAAAAACAATTCTTAAAAATATTTTCCTCCATCTGGATTTGAACTGGGAACTACAGTCCAAGCATTGGAAAGCCAGCGAATCAACCACTGAACTACACGCAGTGATACTGCACGGTACTACAGAGTTTTACATGACAATATGTGCTATTTATACAGAAAAAGTATCCTATGTCCATCCTAATTAAAAAAAAAAAATCTTTTTTCCCCCCTTTCCAAAATGTATATATCTGTATTTTTTGTTTTCATCTCTAAATTCTGTACCCTTTTGATATATTACTACTTCTATTGCCTCCTGTGATATACATGTTTATATATAACATCTTAGTCCCATCACCATATTGATAATCCACTCAGTCATGTAGGAAACTTCAGTGTGTGCACACCTCCTGAACCACATGACTCATTCTCTTTAACATGAAGAAGGTTTAAGACCGAAATATTGTGTATATTTGTGTGTTCATGATATATGTTCTTCTCCCGTCGCTGCCTTCAACTTTGGTGAGTGATGAGTCATTTTCCCTACAGTTTAATATGGAATCTGAAAAACTGACCATCCAGGCATGGCTCAAACTATCAAAAACAATTCTTAAAAAGATTTGCCTCCATTGGGATTTGAACCAGGAACTACGGATCAAGCCAGCGCATTAAACACTGAGCTACCAGGCAGCGATACTGTAGGGTACTACAGTGTCATTAGCATAGGTCTATGTTCGTTTCGGTAATTTTTCGAAATTACATGACATGTACTATTTATACATAAAAAGTATCCTATGTCCATTCTAATGCCAAATCACATCTCCTTGTCAAACTTCATCACGATCAGTTTAGCCCAAGAAATGTAACAAACAGACAGGCAGAGAGACAGAATTATTTTTGCATTTACAATATTAGTATATATAAGGGCCAGCACCACAGTTATAGCCTAGGGGCCTACAGATCCTAATGGACCAGCACCACAGGTGTAGCCTAGGGACCTACATACCTTAAATATGGGCCTGTTTAAGAGAGAAATAATCAAAAGCGTTAAAGAAACATTAGGCTTCAGGAGACAAGTTGCTTGAAAACCCTGCAACACAGAAGAATTTTTGAAATTGATAGATCAGAAGAGAAGGGACAAAAATGCTCTAGCTGAAGAAGGAAGAGAGCAGTACCGACATTTTAGAGACCAAATAAACAGGAAATGCAAGAAAGAAAAAGAAAAGTGGCTGCAAGAAAAGAGCGAAGAATTAGGAAAGGAAATGGTCATAGGTATAGGAAGATCAAACAAAATTTTGGAGAAATGAAGAAAAGATGTGTAGACATTAAACCTGCTGTTAGGAAATTTAAATTTGGGAGACAGAGCTAACTAATGGAAGGAATACATGGATAAACTGTATGATGTGGATGATTTAATCAACAGTGTACTGGAAAGAGAAGGCAAGCTTGACACTGATGACTTAGGAGATCCTGTTTTAAGGACAGAGCTCTAAAAGATTTGAAATGAAATAAGGCAGTTGGAATTGATGAGATTCCTTCAGAACTTTTGAATTTCCTAGAAGAAGAACAAATCCAAAAATTGTTCAATCTGATATCAAACAATTATGAAACAGGAAAGATTCCAATTGATTTTAATAGAAGTATCATCTTCACACTTTGTAAGTAAGCAAAAACTGACAAATGTGAGAATTATCACATTGTAAGTCTAATATAACATGTTTCACAATTACTGACCAAGATAATATACAGAAGAGTGGAAAGGAAAGTAGAAAAGATGGTAAGATCAAATCAGCTTGTCTTTAGGAAGCAATTCCTGCTTTAAGATTAATATTTGAAGAGGGGATCAAGAAAAACTAAGATACTTTTATGGCTTTTGTTGATTTAAGAAAAGCTTTTGATAATATTAGGTAGGTTGAAAATTTTAAAGAAGTCGGATCTAAATTATTGACAAACAAGAAATCTTTACAACCTATATAAGAATCAAGTGGCTATAATAAACACAGAGATTCATGAGAGACACGCATCAGTTAAAAAGGGTGTGAGACAAGGTTGTAGTCTATCCACAATAATATTTTACTTTTATGTAGAGGAAGAAATTAAGGAAGTAAAAGAAAAATTTGAATGTAGCATAAGTGTTCAAGGAGAAAAAAATCAGTATGCTATGATTTGCTGATGACATTGTGCTTTTACCAGAAAAGACTTAGGACACTGAGAAGTTACTGAATGGCATGGACAAAATACTGAAAGAAGATTTTGGACTAAATAATAAACAAAGCCAGAAAAAAATAATAAAATATAAAAATAGGATCAGATGTAATAGAGAAAAAAGTGAATTCTATTGCTTAGGAAGTAAAATTACAACTGATGGCCAAAGCAGGAATGATGTTAAAAGCTGATCATGTTTTGAAAATAATGAGTATGGAAAGAAGCTTCATGAAGAGTCTTACGGAAACAAGAAATGGGATGCTGGGTCAAATTTTAAGACATGCGAATTGGTTAATTTGTTAGTGAAGGGAACAACTGAATGTAAGAACTGTATAGGCAGACAAAGATTAGTATGTATGAAGCAGATAATTGAAGATGTAGGTTGTTAAGGGTAGGTTGAGATAAAGAGGTTAGTGCAAGGTAGAAGGGGACGGAGGATTGCATCAAACCAGTAGAGAGACTGATGACAGCAAAGGGGAATGGGGGGAAGGAATAAAAGAAAGAGAAATTATTAAATGGACACTGGGTGAAACTTTCCGAAAAGAAACTCAAATTCTTTGAAACAATGGCACTTATAAGAATGTGAAATGTGGTACCTTATAAATAAATACAGAAGCTGAATACAAGCCACAGAAATGAAATTCCTGAGAATGTTATAGGGTGTAGGAAAGCTGATTACATACACAATGATGCAATAACGCCGAAATTAGAGATTTTTACTGTCAACAACAAAATTGAAGACTACAGAAATAAATGGCATGAACACGTAATCATAAACGGTGAATGCCCTCCAAAGCTTACTTTGAAGTACAAGCCTAGAGGTGGAATAGACAAGAAGACCATGTAGGAGACAGTCCAAGGGAACAGAACAGGCAAGATGGTCTAATCTGTAAAGAAAAAGAAAACTTTCTATACTGATTATTGTCACATGACACCCAAGCAATTTTAGAAAGTTTTGGTTTCCTTTGCTCAAGAGTTTGGTGCTACATATTGGAAAATATTGGTTAAGATTTATATATATGTATGAGGGGGGACCCAAAAATAAATGGAATTATTTTTTAAAACCTATACACGCCGAAGAGCCAAAGAAACTGTTACACCTGCCTAATATCATGTACGGCCCCCCGCGAGCACGCTGAAATGCCGCAACTTGACGTAGCATGGACTCGACTAATGTCTGAAGTAGTGCTGGAGGGAATTGACACCATGCTCAATAATGTTAATGTCTGGGGAGTTTGGTGGCCAGCGGAGGTGTTTAAACTCAGAAGAGTGTTCGTGGAGCCACTCTGTAGCAATTTTGGACATGAGGGGTATTGAATTGTTCTGATGGAATTGCCCAAGTCCGTCGGAATGCACAATGGACATGAATGGATGCAGGTGATCAGCCAGGACGCGTTCATACATGTCACCTGTCAGAGTGGTATCTAGACGTATCAGGCAGGGGTCTCATGTCACTCCAACTGCACGTGCCCCATACCATTACAGAGCCTCCACCAGCTTGAATACCCCCCTGCTGACATTCAGGGTCCATGAATTCATGAGGTTGTCTACATACCCTTACATGTCCATTCACTCGATACAATTGGAAACAAGACTCGTCAGACCAGGCAACATGTTTCCAATCATCAACAGACCAATGTGCCCAGGTGAGACTTAAAGCTTTGTGTCGTGCACTCAGCAAGGGTACATGAGTGGGCCTTCGGCTCCAAAAGCCCATACCGATGATGTTTCATTGAATAGTTCGCACGCTGACACTTGTTGATGGCCCAGCATTGATATCTGCAGCAAATTGCGGAAGGGTTGCACTTCTGTCATGTTGAATGATTCTCTTCGGTCATCGTTGGTCCCATTCTTGCAGGATCTTTTTCCGGCTGCAGCGATGTTGGAGATTTGATGTTTTACCGGATTCCTGATATTCACGGTGCACTCGTGAAATGGTCGTATGGGAAAATCCCCACTTCATTGCTACCTCAACGATGCTGTGTCCCATCTCTCGTGCGACGACTATAACACCACATTCATACTCACTTAAAGCATGATAACCTGCCATTGTAGCAGCAGTAACCGATCTAAAGCCGGCGCCAGATACCTGTTGTCTTATATAGGTGTTGCTGACTGCAGCTCCATACTCTGAGTGTTTATGTATCTCTGTGTTTGCATATGCATGCCTACACCAGTTTCTTTGGCTCTTAAGTGTATTTTCAAATTTTTTCAAAACACCCTTATCCCCTTCAAAATACTCTCCATTAAAACTAATACATTTGTCCCACCAGTGCTTCCAATGTTCAAAACATTTTCTGTAGTCATCCTTAGAAATGGCTGACAGCTTCTCCCTTGCCTTTTTTTTCTTGATCCCTTCTATGTTGTCCTTTCATGAACCTTTTCATGCATGGAAATAAGAAAAAGTCACACGGAGCCAGGTCTGGTAAGTGAGGTGCGTGGTGCAGTGGAACCATGCAATTTTTAGCCAAAAACTGCCTAACAGAGACAGCTGTGTGTGCAGGTGCATTGTAGTGGTGGAAGAACCAGTCTCCTGTCTGCCACAAATCAGGTCTTTTTTTGATGAACACTGTTGTGTAATCTTCTTAAAACTTCAAAATAAAATGTTTAATTGGTGATCTTATGTGTAGGAACAAACTCTGAATGAACTATGCCCTTGGCATCAAAAAGCAAATGAGCATTGTTTTGATGTTTGATTTGACTTGACGACATTTTTTTGGACGGGGTGACAATAGCATCTTCCATTGGCTTGACTGTCGCTTTGTTTCTGGGTTTTAACCACAGTACCATGACTCATCACCAGTAATGACCTTTGACAGAAAATCTGGATCAATTTCAAGGTGTTGTTTCAAAGCATGACATGTTTCAACTTGACATTCTTTTTGACTGTCAGTCAAAGCCCGAGTAACAAACTTGGCAGCAACCCTTTTCATTCACAAATCTTCTATTAAAATTCGCCGAACTGAGCTCCAAGAAAACCCACTAATCTCTGACAGTTGATCAATTGTCTGTCAACAGTCTGCGAGCACAAGCTCTCTAATTTTGTCTACATTTTCATTGATTCGGGCAGTTGATGGACGTCCAGAATGAGGTTTGTAATCAATCGACATGTCGCCATTTTTATACAGAGCAAACCACTCATACACCTGAGTTTTTTCCATAGCCATCTTTGTAAGGAGTTTTCAACATTAAAACAGTTTCAGCAGCATTTTTACTGAGTAGAAAACAAAATTTCACAGCTGCACAGTTGTTCACTTAAACTCACCATCATCAAAAATGAAACAATAACAAAACGGTACTAGCAAAAACAATCACTGCAGATTAACAGAAGAAGACAGGTCAACAACACAGGTGGAGCGGAACTGACAATGAGTTGCGCTATAAACGCCTAGCGGCAGAAACGTGTACTACACAAGCTCCACCCACACCAATGCTATTCTGGTTATTTTCGGGTACCTCCTTGTATGTATATATATATGATTGCATAATTGCTTGACGGATTATGGTAGGTGAGTGGTAACGTCTTGGTCTCGCATTCAAGAGGATGAAGATTTGAATCCTAGTTCAGCCTTATAGAGTTCAGTTTCGAATGTTTTTCCAAAATCACTCCAGGTGAATGATTCTTCAAAAGATCATGGCTGATTTCCTTCCTGTTCCTTGCCCTTAGTCCTTTCCTACCTCTAATGATCTCTATGTCAACGAACTGTAAAGTCATAAGCAAAAAAAGAAGGGAATTGCCTGGTGTAATCTCTTGCCTCATGTTTTAAAGGTTACTTAAATGTTTTTAATACTAACAAGCCCGATTTTCACCTGCTTTAGTTTCATACAAATACAACAGCAACAAAGGAAATTATTTCAGTACTAAAACTGCAGTTGGTTTTCATTTAATTTGTGTTTAGTTTGGCTAATGATTTGAAAATATATTTTCCAAATTATCAGAAAGTAATTATTCATACATCTCACCATAAAATTAAAAAAAAAAAAAAAAACTGAAATTGTTAAAAAGAAAAATGTGCAAATTGATTTCATGAAATATCTGTTGAAACCAAATAACTACACATATTATAATCAGTAGGAAACAATAATAATAATAACTACTCTCTAACATGTTAATTTTTGCACCATTCAGACTCATAAATGTTTCCAGGCAATACCACAACTAAGTGGACTGCGGAATGCATTGAAATTACTATTTTTCTCCCCCATTATCGATGATGATGTTTTTAGAGCAGGCAGAGTATTATGGACAAGGAAAGGGATGGAAATCAGCCATGGCCTTTATGAAGGAACCATTCTGGCATTTGCCTGCAGTGATTTAGGAAACCTTCAAAAGCCAAAGTCTGGATTACTAGAACAGGAAACAAGGCTGGGTCCTCTGAAATGCCAGATTAAAATATTATTGCATGAATGAAGGCTTTCCTGGTTTGTCGCTGCAATATAATCTTCACAGAATTGCTGCTGGGATGTGTTGTTGAAAATATTATTGTTTGCTTGGCAAGCTCAGTGAAATAACTACTGTTATGCACAGTGACATAGTACTCTAGCTTAATGGTATGAACTATGTGTCTTCAAGAAGTATCAAAGTGTTTCTAAACTTCATAGCATCAGTGACTAATTTCTCCTTCATATACAATCTAGACATCTTCATATTTGAGTTACATTTACAAAGATGATAAGTTTCATTGTTTGTAAGACTTACCAGGCGATGTTTTGTATGTATGTCATGTGCGATGAGTATACGGTGAGAATATCCATTTTTACACATTTCCACAATGCGATCAATTCTCTGAGCATCAGACAGCATATCTATGGTGGGCTCTAGCTGATACCATGAACACTCAGTACCAAACAGATCTTGCTGCATGAGAGTCCCAAATGATGCAAATTCCAAAAGCTCTTCGCTTTTCAGAATTGTTCCTGAGAGTAATTATAGGTATAAAAATTCTGTATTAATAATTATTGAGTTTTTTAATTAAAATGTATGAAAATGCTAAAAGACAGAAACAAAGGATCCAAATTGACATTTACTATATACAAAGGTCACAGAAGTTTCAGTGCAAGATTAAATTTATTTTCATTGATTATACTATTATTAATTGTGTTCTTGAACCATATTCATACTAAGATAATTTAAAACTACCAATATCACTTATTCTTAGCTTTACAAATGGAAAAAGAAGCAGAGTTAAAAAAATTAACTCCATTGTTAATTAACATGGGTAGATGTACTTTGTGATATAAATACATAAACATGTAAAATACTGTCATATCTTATGATGCTGGACCATATCTATAATTATTCTCACAATGGTAGAATGGCCTATCCTAGTCTTTTTGGATGTCATTGATGGCTTTGTAAGTTAGCATTGTATAATAAACTATTAGAGCAGCAAGGTGTGTTATTAAACTTAGTACTTATCTCACAATGTCAGTGAATGTGATACAATGAAACTGACATTTCATACCTTTGACAGGCATTATACTACACACCAGTTAACATTTATAGACAGCAATATCAAATAAGGTTACTACTGAAAAAATAAGAACAGTGTGTTAAAAGATGGTCTAAAATCAGCTACTATTCTTATATACATGTATATAATAATGGGCTAATGGGCATCAAAATACTTTAGGGTAATGAAGGAAGGATAGGGAAATAAATTCAACACGAAGATGATGACAACTGGGAACGAAGAACACACACACACACAAAAGAAAACGAACACATATAACACAATATTTTGGTGCAGAAACTTATTTTTTGAAGTAGATGAGACAGTAGCAGGGTGAGAACTGATGAAACCAACACCCACTTGGTGAGTGGAGGACACAAATACCATGACCTGGATGACAGGGGTGGTGGCAGAGAGATGCAAAAAAGTATTGAATCAATAACACTGGAGACATATTGCCATTGGAATTGTCGGAACATCGCCAACATAATTAATGTGAGATGATATAAATATTTAAACATTATAAGTATGAAAGATTCAATATAAAGGATATAAAATGTGAACAGATAATAATAATGAGTGCTGGGTCTGCTTGGAGGGCCTTATTGGAGGCCAGGAGGATGTCTGTTGTCAAGTTCCCATTTGCAAAGTTCAGAGGAGGTTGTAGTTTCAGGGAAAACTTTGATAGCTGTTATTGTAAAACAGTTGTTGAAATTGTACAACTTGTGAGTATTGGCAGGTTTTGCTTCTGGATGGGATAAGTTGTTGGTATACACTGTTTACCTGTGTCCATTCATTCTGATGATGAGTGGGTTAGTGGTAAGACCTATATATGAATTTGCACAGTTGAGGTATTTGAGTTGATATATGAGATGTGTTGTGGTTGATGTGGCATGTCCAGTGATTGGAAATTTTTCTCCTGTAGTCAGATTGGAGTAGGTGATGGTAGCTGAATGCATGCTGCACGTTTTGCAGTGAGGTCTGTTGCTAGGTAATGATCTGTGTGGCAGTTTTGGGGGAATTACAAGGTGAGTATTTGTGAACCAAGACATTCTTGAGGTTGGATGGAATGCTGAAACATGTGCATAGAGCAATGGGAATGATTTTGTGGAGAAGGGTGCACATCCTGAGTAAGGAACATAAGAAGTCATACCCTCAACAAATGATTAATTGATTCAAGACCAAGGCAAGTGGGGCAAGCGGTTAGTTTTAAGAGGTAAAGCATTGGAGTATTTACATGGAGGATGTCTTGTAACATGAGGGATTTGTTTTTATACCAGATCAGGGGGTAGACGTGGGAGATGAGAGCTTGGGATAGGTTTTGGGTGTATCTGGAGAAAGATTCTTCATTGGAATAGAGATGAATGGCCAGGCAGTAAGGAAGGGAATGTTTAATGTGGGAGGTATGGCAGGTGTTGAATTGCAGATTTATAGGTTTCATGTGAACAGAGGTATATAGGTTCCAATTCTGTAAGGAAATGTCAACATCAAGGATGGTGATATGGATATGGGAGTAAGTCAAGGGAATATTGATGGAGTGACTTACTGTTTAGGGAATTTAGAAGGTCTAGTAGGTCAGTGATTCCTAAATGGTGGTCTGTGGAACACTGGGGTTCCGTGGAAGGGTCACAAGGGTTCCGTGTTCCATTTGAGAATTAAATAAAATGTTCAATGAAAAGAGTCATAACCACGCCGTGAGAAGGCTATGTTGGTTCTGCTTCCGTTTGTGACAACTTACCGATGCCACACAGGTTTTTCAGCTTATGCTTATAAAAATGAGGATCCGCCAAAAAATGTATGATCAATTAGGGTTCCGAGGCAAAAATAAATAAAAAAAATTAGGAACTGCTGTAGTAGGTTGTTTTCATTGTGGGTCCAGATCATAAAGTAATCGTCTGTTTTTCTGAATCACACAATAGGTTTGATTGAGATTTTGTTCATTAATTGTTATTGCTGAAGGCCCAGGAATAGGTATGCATAGAATGGGGTCATGTGGGTACCCATGGCAGTGCCATATATCTGGTGGTAAACTTGAGAATTGAAGGTGAAGAAAATTTTCATTAGAATGAGGTGTGCCAAGGAGATGAGGAAATATGTGCTAGGGAGGTTGTTGGGAAGTTTCATTTCTAGGAAGTGTTAGATGGCATTGAGATACTGACAGCAGGGTATGTGAGTGTACTAGGAAGTGACATCTATAAAGACAGTGAAGGAGTCTGGTGGAAGAGGAGTGGGGACTGTGGAAAGACCTTGAAGTAAGTGTGGGATGTCTTTTATGAATTAAGGAAGGGTTTGTATAGAAGGTTGGAGGTATTGATCCCCAAGACCTGAAATACATTCAGTAAATGATCCATATGTCACCCAGAGTTGCCAGTCCTGTGGATCTTAGGAAGAAAGTACAAGGAAGGGGATGGGGATTATGCGGAGTAAGGAGGGACAAAGATTTGGATGAGAGGTCTTATAAGTGACCCTGAAAGTCAAGGTAAGTGCATAATTATTGAAAAATTGAGGTAGTATGATTTGTAAGATGTGGATGATATGTACTGGTGTCAGAGAGCTATCAAGCCTTGTCCTCATTGTCGGAGTGGGGAATGGATTTAAGGAAAAAGGTTGAGGATGGGTTGGATGTGAGAAATTCCTGGAACAGGTGGAGGGGATGGCGTTGGGGAAGGAGAGGTGGGTCTGGTTGGGAAGGTGGTATGAACCATTCTAGGCAAGACTTTGTATCATCACACTGATTTTCACTGTCCTTCATGGTGGTAAAGTGATACCACCATCAGGGAGTGCAGCAGAATGCAAAAGTCTCTCGCACCAAAGCAGCATGGTCAAACACAAGTAGTGCATAAGTTCAGCTTATTGATTCTTGTTTTCTCCAGTATCACATGCTGAATTCAGGTCTCTACCATTAGAAAGAATATATAGTTTGAACTCTGATAAAGGAGTAGAAGAAAAGTTAAACACAGACTACTGTGGTTTAGCAGGAAGTGGGGTGGGGGCTTTTTGAGTGGATGGTGGGTTGTGGGAGGTTGAAAATACGGGCAAGACGGGATTTGGGCAATCAAAGGAGGTGTAGGTGTGTGCTGAGTTTGTTTGGAATACTGGTGGGGTGGAGGTAGACTTATAAGACAGATAGTTTTTGCCAACCTCCAGTAAACACTGTCAGTGAACTGTGAGCAGATTGTAGTTGTTGTATTGTTCTAGAAATTTATCCAATAAGCATTCTGAATAGAGTGCAATGAAATGTCCTTCATTCAAATCTTGGTCAGCTTATGTCTATATACTGCTTTCAAACAACTACTTACTATCAAGATGTGACATTACTGTTTTACTTGCAATACCTCCCGCTTCTAAAAATATGCGCATTATTTCAAATGGTGCAGATGGATTACGGCCTGGGTGAAAAGTGACTGGGCAAGCAAGATTATTCTGAACATTTGCTGTTGCTCTGATGCTTCTCTTTTCAAATTCTGAAACAGAAAAATGTGATAGATTATTATTTAAACTAAGGAAAAAGAAAACGGCTTTAGGCAATATAAATTACAAGGAAAGGGAAAATGACTCATCACACACCAAAGTTGAAGGTAGCAATGGGTGAAGAGTCAAATTTACACCGGGCCATCTAGATTTTGATTTCCTAAAATCACTTTAGGCATAGGTGGTGGAAGAAGAAATTTCATAGCATCTGATCTCCAGAGAGGCGGCTACAAAAGGCGTCAGATCCCTATGTTAGGGGTGGCCTTATTACTACCTGGCAGTAGATATAAAATGCTTGGCATCAGCAAGAGCATGTAGCAGTAAAACAAAAGCCGCATGTGTGACCATGCCAATGATGAGAAATTAATGCTACAGTATTGCTAGGGCATCCTCTGTAGGCGATGCACATCCAGATCACCCTGTAGACATGACAAATGGGCAAGGGGTACTCCAAAAAACACAACAGCAGCTAAAGAAGCAAGTGGAAAACTTCAGGATAAGAACATGGAATGTAGGATCTATGACAGGAAGAGGAAGAGAACTGGTAGATGTCATAGACAGAAGAAAAATTGCCTTTCTGTGGGGACAAGAAACAACAGGAAAAGAAACAAGGCAAAAGAACTAGGAGAATGATACAAAATCTACTACTATGGAACTGAAAAAAAATCAGAGTAATCATAAATAAGGAATGGAAAAGTTGGATGTAAGAAGTGACAGACTGATAAATGTAAAGATAATGGTGCAGAAGACTGTTTGGAATATCTCGTCAGCATATGCTCCACAAATGGGATGCTTGGAAGATGAAAAGGACGAGTTCAGAGAATGTCTCGAGGAAACCATCATATATATCCCAGAATCAGAATCAATCATAATTGGAGCAGATTTGAATGTAAGAGTAGGAGGAATGAGTGATAAGTATCATGAAGAGCATGGAGGCTATGTGTATGGGGAAAGAAGTATTGAGGGTAGTAGACTACTGTAGATAGCACAAAGTTTTGAGCTCACATTTGTAAACACTAACTTCAAGAAGAAGGACCAACACCTCTGAAATTAATCAAGTGGAGGCATTACTTCACAAATCCTCCCTTTTCTGACAGAGAGAGAGAGAAAAGGTTAGACTCTTCAAAGTCATACCAGGAGAGGCATGCTAAAAGCAACATCAGTTACTGGTAATGGGTATACTAAAGAAAAACGGAATAAAGTGCATAACTTGGAGAAGATCGAAAATTAGAACACGGGTGCTCAAAGGAGAATATGTGGAAAGTTATAAGCAAAACAAACATCAGAAACAAAAAGTTTTGAAAATAAATGGACTAATTTTAAGGAAAATTCCAGGATATTCTTAAAACAAAGAAAAAACTGTTCAAGGAATGGAAGTCGTCTCACAGTGAATAAGCAAGACTGAGATACAAGGAAGATAATAAGGTAGCAAAGAGAACAACTGCTAAATGAAAGGGAAAAAAAACAAAGAGTGGTATAAAAAACTTGCGACATCAAAGAGATAAAAAGCTATCTATATGATCACCAAAACAAGGCATAAGAAAGGGCAGGATTTGGTACAGATAAGTTCAGTGAAGGACAGCAATGGTAAAATTATCCATGAAATTGACAAGATTAACGATAGATGAAGGGATTACTTCCTGGAGCGTTTGAATGCAGAAAACAACAGAGATGAGCTAGAAGAATACCAAAAGTGTCAGAACCAGAAATGGTAATTCAAAGGGAAGAGGTAGAAAAGGCTGTCAGGGAAATGTAAACAGGAAGAGCAACAGGACTGTCAGTTGCTACAGTAGAATTGGTAAAACACAGGAAGATTATGGAGTCAATTGGGTACATGATATACTGCAGACAATATGGCTGGAAGAGAAGAAGCCTAACAAATGGAAATCCAGTATACTGGTGCTCATATATAAGAATAAAGGTGATATCCTTGAGTTTGGCAACATCAGAGGAATTAAACTTACCAAACATCTCTTGAAAGTATTTGAAAGAATTTTGGACAACAGGTTTAGAAATGTTGTGAATATAACTAAATTCTAGTATGGGTTTGTGAAAGGAAAGAGTACAACTAATCCTTTGTTTACTGTACGACAACTACAAGAGAAGACACTAGAAGAAAATAAAAGTATGTATCAAGTGTTTACAGACTTGGAATAGGCTTGTGATAGAATTCCACACAATCTCGTGTTCTGGTGTCTTAGAAGGAAAGGAGTTATGGAAAAGGTGGTCAGTATGATCAAGGAAATGTATGACGGCTCTTTAACAACTGTAAGTACACAGTATGGAAACACTAAAGCATTACATAAAGGATTAAATCAGCAATCAGCACTAAGTCCATTTCTATATGTGCTGGTAATGGATGTCATTAGTGAGCAAATTAGGGATGATAGCAGATAGGAGCTCCTGTTTTCTGACGACTTAGTAATCATAGTAGACACTGAAGAAGTCCTACAACAGAGAGTCTGGCTGTGGCAAGATAAACTAGATCAAAAGGGTCTTAAGACCAACAAAAAGAAGACTGAAGTACTTGTCAGTAGCAAACAAGCGTGAGAAATTAACATTAAGGACACCAAGGGAATGAAGCTGACCCAAGAAGATACATTTAGTTATCTGGGGGGGAATAATAAGTGCAGAAGGTGGCTATGAACCAGAAGTGAAAGCCAGAGTAAAAGCTGGATGGAGCAAATTGAGAGATTTGCTGGAGTGATATGTGATAAAAAAGATACCTAAAAACCTGAAAGTGTGTATACATCTACGGTAAGACCAGTTATCATTTATGGATCAGAAAACATGGGCTTTACGTAAAACAAAGGAGAGGATGTAAATTAGGATGCTATCCCTACACCTCCCCTGCCTCTAGTGACTTGACATAAATGAGTTGTAAAGCCTGAAGGAAAAGAAAAAAAAAAGAGCTAAAGTTTACTCCTATCAGGTGACTACAATTTGACAGGAGAGTGGAAAATATTAAGCATAGTGTCCTTAAGAAAAATATTTATACTTTATAATGATGATAATGAACAGGAAAATGCCTTAAGGCAATGAAACTAAGGTAGGATAGCGAAATTCAACCAAATACTGACCGTAGATGACAGCAGCTGACTGATCATTACAAAAAGAAAAACAAGCATAACACAATATTTTGGTATTAAACCTTATTCTTGCAAGTAGATGAGACACTTGGCTAGAATGTCAAATGTCATCATACTGACACCCACTGAATCTTATTATTTATATGAGGGGTATACCAAAATCAATGTTTATATTTTATTTTTGATAAACATATTGTTAAAAAGTCCCAGATTTGATTTAGAAATTTTTCAAGGCTTGTGAACTGTTCCCAGCTGCACAATAATTCGGCTAACTGTTCCACAGGATTGACCAAAGTAGTGCACGAGTTCATTTGTGGTGATTCTTGTTTTCTCCAATATCACATGCTAAACTCAGGTTATGTTCTCTGCTGTGGTAATTGCCCTGGTTGGCTAGCCCCTGCTAAGAATTTTGTCTCCAGTCATCCTGCTTAAAATTCCACATACTATTTTCCTACACAGTATCAATGCATCATATTGTCTCTAAAAAATTCCACCAATGTTGGTGAATCTCTGCAGCTGATGTGTTCCTCACATTAGCAAATCAAATAATAGCAAGAACATTATGCTGGAACTACTGAGTTGAAGCTCCATCTTTAACTGGCAGCTGATGCAAGCAGGTACTCCCCGGCAATACAAACAATAAAAAAAAAAATAATATATATATATATATATATATATATAAGGATGAAACATTCTATTGTAATTTAAAGTCACATGTGGATGAAAATCATGATGTAATATTTCTTACACATTTAATTTTGGTGCATCTTTGATGCATGTGAAAAGTCTTCTTAAAAGATATAATCTTGTGCAATGGTGAAGAAGTTTTATTCTTGGCATTTCCTTCTTTTATCACTTTACAGCTCATCAATAGCAATGTCATTAGAGGGGTCATCGACAAAGCACAGGAGGGAATTTCGGCCAATGTTTTTTTACAGTTTGGTCAGCAGTGTTTTTATGAATTTGGATGGCTGTGTTGAGAACTGAATCTGGATCTTCCAAAATGTTGAGCAGGCTGAACATAATCACTAGCCCAACAAACTTGGCTTGTCATTTCAGATTCTGATCACCTCAGAATGATAAACCTATACTTCCACAACTTATGGGAGGCTTATTTCACAATGAATTTCAGCACTTTTATATAATATTTTTTGTCTTTTCGGCATTCAAACTGATAGCCTTTCAGAGAGATATTAAATACAATGGGCCGAAGCTGAAGGGTGCAACACCACTGGTAAATACATATATTTACAAGTAAGAAACTCAATAATTGTGTAGTTTTACCTTTCCACCATCATTGTTGCCTGTGAAAAAAATAGGAATGGATAATTTTTAAATCAGCTTAGAAACCATAGAGAAAATTAAGGGTGCAACACCACTGGTAAATAAATATATTTACAAGTAGGAAACTCAATAATTTGTAAGACCCAAGGGCTGACACCGGGGTTATAGTATCACCTTGGTGACTTAACTAACATATCACGTGGATGGAAAGTTCTGTGCAATTTTCATAAAATAATTTGAATTTGACCATGTAGCCTAACAGAAACTCAAATTAAATGCTTGAAGGTCGCCACTAGATCTGTTTCTAAACCACAAATCTAGAAAAGGTTCCAAGATAACTACTAAATCACAAAAGTTCACTTCCAGAAAATTCAAAGTTTTATTTTCAAAGTCACATTTACTAAAATTTGCATTTAACAGTTGAGTAGGCAAATCGAACACTCTTTTCCAAAATATTGCAGATTGTGGAGAGAAAATTTTACCAACCGAACCCCTTTTTGTAAATTTATAAGTCCATGTTAACAGTTATCCTTACAGGCTATCACACCAAAGTACCAACATGGCTGACTCAATGGCGCCAACATTCAACCAGTTACTTCACGCTCCGACGCAAACGGACGCAAGTTCACTCACATAATGCTCTCAGGATACAGACAAAGCATAATGTTTGTGGTACCTTATTTCCAAAATCAGTGACGTAAGTAGCTGTATCACATCTTTTTGCTTCCGCGAGACCAAAAGTGTGCGTAATTTATTTGACGATCCAGATTATTAAAAATGTTTAAACTTCGGCAGTATCTGGACTTATCTACTAGAAGTCCAATGGCAGTTTAGTGGGAAATTTAGAGTGATTAGTTTTTAAAGTTTTATTTAATTTCCGCGTGGTGATACAAATCTCTGAAGTAGGGGATTAACTAAAACGTTTGAATTTTTACAGCGACAATCGACGACAATCTATCTTCAAAAACTTAATTACCAGACAAATGCTAAAACTTTTTACGAAAACCATTATATATCCATAATCGTCTTAATTAGTGCTGTCTACTGATATAAATTTCAAATTAATATTCCTTTTAATTAAAAAATTCATTTTTTCTCGTAATTAAAATTGCTAATTAAACTTTGCCGAATTACTTAATTTTACTACCAAAATATCGGGAACAATGCTGACTATAGCTGGTAATAAAAGATCAGTTGTAGCTTTACGCGATTTAAAGATATTACAAATCTTAGAATTTTACTATTCTGATTGCATGTTTCAAAACATAAACAAACCAGAATATCTCTTAAAATAAACGTTTCTCGATAGGATAAATACACTTTAAAATGATTTTTATGGCGAATTGTAACTGCAGGAACGATTACAGGGAAATTCCTTAAAGTTGAAAACTACTCTTCTCGAAATTTTTAAGTCCAGCCTAAGCAAAACTAGAATTTGCCAAAATTCTAAGGTGCTTACAAATTATATAGTTTTACATTTCTACCATCACTGTCACCTTTGTATTAATCAGCTTAGAAACCATACAGAAAATTAAAAGGACACATAAAATTAGTAATGACATAACTATATAAAATGGTTTTAAAAACCAATAAATTGAAAAATATGCTGATTATGAAGTGTGATTTTTGTGAATAATAATTCCATGTGGTCATAATGATCTGGTGACAGGGTTTCTATTGGCTGCGCATTCCCCCCTGTCGTAGCTGCCTTAACCTGGCCCGGCAATCCTGCTGGGTACAGGGGACCTACAGTTTAACGTGGAATCCAAACCACGGTAGCGTTCTGGCACACTTCACATTACACCATAAGCTGTGCCAGAGATGAAGGCAGGACCATAAGTGCCCATGAAAATCTCTGCCAAGACAAGGATTCGAATCGGGGACGTTTCGATCTCCAGTCAAACGCCTTAACCACTGAGCCATCAGACCGCTCTATTTTTGTGAATGATAATATAAGCATATTAGTAATACAGAGTATTAAGGAAAAATCATCATTTAACCACAGCAAACAGCATAAATGTGGTGTAACAGACAGAAAATTTCACAACAGAAAACATTAAATTTTAGGCTAGAGCCCTCCATCAGTCATTAGTCTTCTGATATCTGATGGCTTATTTCTCTATATTTAACATTGTTATGAAAGCAAGCTTTTCTTCCTTCACCTTTAACCAAGTTATAATAAGTATTTATGGGAACGTAAAAAGTATCACTGAACACCTGGTCATCATTATCAGTCATTCAACTCATTTCTGAAAACTGTAACCAACTTGGATATCTCATTACACATGTGATATTATTCACTAAGCATTGCCACTCTGGACAGTTTTCAGCTTCCCTATGATCCTGCTGAAGAGGAGGTAACCTGGTAATATTCTTGAATTGATCCGTCCATCGGCTAATTGTCTTTCCACGTGGTCTTCTACCCTCAAGTTTCCCTACAATGATCAGTTTATCTAAATTTTCTCCAGTTTTTGTTGTTGTACATCTGAAGGTCTAGATCATATCTGTCAAACTCAATTTTGCAGAGGGCCGTATATTAAATTTAGAATGTGTAGGTGGGCCAGATTCAAATTAAAAAAATGTACTGAATTATTATAACTATAGTATTAAGTCTAAAAGCTCTAAAAAACACGATTCTTCTATTCTTCTTTCTGTGTCACATTGCGATCTCGGGCCGTATCTTTGACATCTAGATGATTTTTCTGACTGACATAGGATTTTTTTTTTTTTAACTGCTTAACGTCTCCTATAACAACTAGGTCTTTAGAGACGGGAAAGGATGGGGGGCAAGGAATGGGAAGGAATTCGGCCATGGCCTTTTTGAAGGAAGCATCCCGGCATTCTCCTGGAGTGATTTGGTGAAACCATGGAAAACCCAAATCTGGATGCCCGGATGGGGATTCGAACCGCCGTCCTCCCGAATGCGAGGCCAGAACGCTAGCTGTTACACCACCACGCTCGGTACCTGACTGACGTAGGAAGAAAGTTGATTTGTGATGAGACAATAGATGTAAATTTTAATTTCCTGGATAATCTATATGTTGGTTCCATTGGTTCTTATTTAAGTCCAAGATATGTGCAGCATTCTGGGTCAAATCCACATCTCAAAGGCATCAGTGTGACTGTTGTCTCTTGTTTTAGGGTTTCAGAACTTACAGCTGTAGAAGAAAATAGATAAAAAGAGTTTTTCAGACAGGTGTATCTTTGTGGCATTTATTATTGTCCTGTTCTAACATATTTTGATAAGCTTATTCATAGCAACTTTCCTTAGACAAATAACATGTTCACAAATAATATAAAGAAATGAAGATAGAGAGGTTTAACTAGTAATATTGTTTTACTTTTTTAGTTCTGTGGGTGGGGCCAAAGTGATATATTTGTAACTTAAAATTTCAGCCAACTTTCTGTGGCTTCTGTCAGATGCCTGCTCTGTTTAAGCCTGCTGCCACCTATATGTAACAACCATCCATTGAGATGTCATACAATTTATCGTGACCAGCAGAGAAAGTCGAATTGGGGAGCATGTCCCCTGTTTTCCTTAGCAGACTTAGCCATGAGAGTCAAGTTAAGACCTAATACTCTCTTCTTTATTTATTTTTAAAAACAAAAATTAATACTTCTCCTACATGCCACTAACTGCTCTCCTCAGAAACAACACTGGTCTCATTAAATAAAATTGAGTGCCCACTACCAGCTGAATGATGTTCAACAGCTGACATTGTTTTTAAGATATCTGAAATCTTCATTCAAATTCTCCTTTGTTGTGAGCTATTTCTTCCTATATACACCTGGCTGCAAATGAAGGGATTTGATACATGCCCGATGTGTGTAAATAACCTATCCTGTATTTGACATGTTGCATGTTTGTCTGAGGTGCCCTATACACTGCACAGATGTTTTCTCTTTTTAGTAGGCAACCCATTTTATCTGTACCACTGGGCAAAGTGCAAGACCATCACAACAATTCTGTTGGTTTTCTCTGATGGTACTATAGTACAAAATAAAGTTGTTGGGTCAAGTGCTATCATGATTTAATTTCAAACATTAAGGCTGGAGCCAGGAGCCAGAAACATCTCACTTAAATTTCTCCTTTCAGTAGATACACTCCAACTCATTACCAATAACAAATGTTTGGAGAGTTAAAGTTTTTAATATTCTCCTTTTGACTGCAGTAGGGTGGTGAGTATTTGCATATAGGCATTGGTCGGTGTGCACTGGTTTCTGGTGTATTCTGTGGTAAGTCATCATTCTTTTCTTTTACTACAAATAACAAAGGGAAGGGAAATTATCCATCACTCCCCAAAGTTGAAGGCTGGAGGGGAGGGGAGGGGGCTGCAACAAAATATGAGATAAATACAACTGTACGGTATTTCCGTTTAAAACCTTATTCATGCACAGAGGAGTGAGACATTTGGCAAAAGAGTAGTGCATACACCAAGGCTTACTGTATGACTAGCTTGGGCACAGAGCACATAATTGGGGTGGCAGTGGTGATGAGGGTAGACAGATAACTAAGTGAACTAGAACTTTAATAATGATTAAATAAGGGAGCAATAGAATTAAAAAGGAATAAAAAAGTCATTAAACAAATAAACAAAAGATGTTTGAAAATTATTAATAAATAAACAATAAGTTATGGGTTTATTTGATATTGAGGCCAGATGGACATCTTGTATCTAGGATATTTTGGTTGGCTAGTTCTCATCTCCAAAGTTCAGCTGTGTTGGTAGTATCTGGAAAAACTGTGACTGCTCTCGCTGTACAGAAGTTATTGAGTTTGTCAAAGCTGTGGGTATTGCAATGGGTTGCTATTGGATGGTATGTAGGTTTGCCTGAGGCCATTTATTCTGACTGTGTACTGTTTGGTAGTGAGGCCTACGTAGGAACTAGTGCAGTGGAGGCAGGTTAGTTGATATATAAGATGCACTGTGGTACAAGTAGCATGTTCGGTGATGGGAAAGATTTCGCATGTGGTCAGATTGCAATAGATCACAGTAGGTGGATGCATGCTGCAAGTTTTGCAGCTAGGTCTGTTGTGTGGAAAAGACCCATATGGTGGTTTTAGAGAATCTGAAGAGAATTATTTGTGGACCTAAATGTGCTTGAGATTAAGTGGTCTGCAGAAACACGTACAGGCAACAGTAGGTAGAATTTTTGAGAAAAAGCTGCACATTTCAGAGTAGGATCATAGGAACTCATGCCCACATCACCAGATAGGATAAATGGAGTTGAGACCAGGAGAGAACTGTTTGGTGAATACAAAGCTATGGTTGGGGTCTGTACTGAATTGATGGTAAGTATTGGTACAGAAAGCTTCCTTACATCTTCAGCATCATAGTCACTACAGTTAATGAAAATGGTGATTGAGACCTTTTCAGAAGGGAGGATGACAATGTTATGATTTCTGGACTTTTCTCACATCTTGAGTTTCTATAGTGTTGAGACTGTTGGAGAGCAGAGTGGAGTTCAGGAAAGAGGATGCAGACAGAGAGGAAGTAAGGAACTCCTGGAATAGAAAGAGGGGATGGCTTTATGGGAAAGAGTGCTGGTTATTACTTTCCACTGTGGTACCAAAGTGATACCACCAACTTCGAGAGCAGCAGAATGCTACCAAGTCTCAGACCATAGTTGAACTTGGGAGCTGGAAAAAATGGAGTGAATCAAAGGTTAACTATGGACTGTTGAGGTGTGTGAGGGGTTTCAGGACAAGAGACAGAGGGCTTGAGTGAGGAACATTGAGAAGGTGGACAAGGCATAGGCTTTTGGCAGTCAGGGGTGGAGTTGGTGTGTGGTATGCAGAAGTGGAGAATTGATGGGGAAGGGCCAGACCTTGAGCCAAATAGCTTTTAACATGAGCTGAAAGCTTGCACAGGTTCCTGCCTCCACTGCACTAGTTCGTAAATAGGCCTCACTACCAAACAGCTCTCAATCAGAATGCACGTCCAAGGCAAACAGTCTACACACGCAACCTATACCTTCCAGTAGCAGCCCATGCAAATACCCACAACTCTAACAATATCAGCAACTGCTTTACACTGAGAGCAGTCAGAGTTTTTCTGGAAACGAGCAATGCATCTCAACCTCTCACATATTGTTTATTTATTAATAATTTTTTTAAAAAATTAAAAAATTGTTTATAGATTGGTGTTTTTATTCCCTTTTCATTCTATTGCTCCCTCATTTACTCACACCAGAGTAGCTGGCATTGCTCGGGATGTTTGAAGCTGATTTACCATTGGCCAGTGAGAAACATGTTTACCAAGTATCATCAAAATTTTCCCGGCCATTTCAGTAACTTAACTAAATGTAGACTAACCTCCAGTACACGCCGAAAGGTTTACATTGGTATTGATTTATATCTACAATATTTTCAGAAACATAAAGAGAGGCATTTATAGCAAGTTTAATCAAAATCGACCCAGCCTTTGAATAAAAAAATAAATATATATTTGGAGGAATATTTTTATAAAGATATTACAAGCAGTGAATTGTAGTCAGAAAGAATGCACGCAGAAGAAAGTATTGCTTCAAACAAGGATCAAACCCGCGGACAGTGGCATGGGAATTCGATATCTCAAACTGCACAATTATTTTCACACTTCTATTTTATTGACTTCTTTATTGGTATACAATAACATGTATTTTAAATTGTTTACAGAGCTTCCCTGTATACAATACACCAATGGAAGCACACACAAACATATTGGTGGAATTGCTTACTCAGTATAGAGTCACATACTGTTGTATGTGGCTGAAGCAGCTGGTGATGAAGTCCACAGCCATGGTCCACAGCGTCTGCGCTTGTGCATTATGTATTGCCATAGCAATGCAGACGCTTACTGAAAACTGTATACATTTGAACAAGAACAGAAGATTATTTGATATAAGTAAAACTTGTTCCCTGGCACCACATCCTGGCAAAATGTTTGCTTCTATAATTTGTGCTGCAAAGTGGTCACTGGTCCTGTTACATAATTTCGAAGGACTTTAATTTTGCTACAGGATAAAAGGCACATCAACTTTTAAATTAATACAAGTGATGGAAGTCTTGGTACAGGTAACGAATTTAAGAGCTCAATAAGGCACATCTTCATATATACTCCGCAATTAACAAAATTGTGGGTGGCAGAGGGTGCTTAGCACCAAAGCTAATCTCTTTGTCGTGGATTCCAATCACAAATGGTACAAGGGAAAAAAGAAATCAAATAAGAATCAGTGCGGCACATTATTTCTCTAATCTTATCTTTCCTGTCATTCTGACTCAAATAGGTTGGTAGACGAGGTATTTCATTACACTCGTAAGAGAAAGTGGTAGTGTACATGTTTAACAATAAGTTTAAATGAAACATGCATCGTCTATCTAACAGAGACTCCCAGCCCAGCCTACTAATCAGTTCTGTGACGCTTTCATAAGGACTGTAGCAAGTGGTCACGAATCGAGTGGCTCTTCTCTGTACTTTCTCTATACTGTCAATCAACCCCTTACAAAACGGATCCCAAATGGCACAACAGTAGTCCAAATGTGGATGCACAAGAGATTCGTACACTATCTCCTTTGTTTGTTCATTACAATTTTTAAAGATTCTGCCAAGGAATCGCAGCCTAGAATTAGCTCTACCTACTAAAGAATTAATGTGTAAGCCCCATTTCATGTTCCTTTGTACTGTCACTCCCAAATACTTCACAGAATCGAACATATCAATAACTAAACTGTCTACCTGTATTTCTGAACAATCAGATTCTTTTTGTTAGTTATGCTCATTGTCTTGCACTTTTTACAAATTGGTGTAAGTTGCCATTCAGTGCACCATGCCAAAGTAACATCCAGATCACGCTGAATTTCTAAGCAATTGGCCGAATTCCCTACTTCCCTATAAATGACCACATCATCAGCAAACAATCTAAAGATGCTTTTCACTTTGTCTCCGAGATCGTTTATAAAAATTAAGAAAAACAGTGGTCCTATTACACTTCCTTGAGGTACAGTCGATGTAACATCTAGATTAGAAGAACTTTCTCCTTCAATGAGGACATACTGCGACTGACCAGTTAGAAAATCCTTTATCGATTCACAAAGCTGATCCAATATACCGTACGCTCGAAGCTTCGGTAAAAAGTGGTTGTGTGGCACAGAGTCAAAGGCTTTCTGAAAATCTAAAAAAACTGCATCTACTTGTGAACCTGCATCAACAGCTTTCATTACGTCATGTGTAAATAGGGCCAGCTGTGTTTCACATGTTCTTTTCTTCTGAAATCCATGTTTGTTGTAAACAAATTTGTTTCATCTAGAAAATTCATAACGTTTGAGCATATAATATTCTCCATAACTCTACTACAAACAGATGTTATAGATATGGGATGGTAGTTTCTAGGATCACCTCGATCACCTTTCTTGAAAATCGGAGTTACTTGCATGATTTTCCAGTCGGAAGGTACTTTTTGCTAAGGATTTACTGAATATATCAGACAGAAATGGTCCAATTTCCGCTGCGTACTCCAAAAATAACCTTACTGGAATTCCATCCGGTCCCGGTGCTTTCCCCCACTTCAGGAGCTATAATTCCTTTATGATACCTAGAGTATCTCTTCGTAATGATTCCATCCCCAACTTGACACGACGTCGGAAAACGGGAATCCTTATTTTCATCAGAAAATGAATTCTTGAATAAGTATTTAGCATGTTAGCTTTATTGCAGCTTTCATTAACCTCAGAACCTTCACAAATTAGTGCTGGAATATTGTTGTTGGTACAACTGACATTTTGTACATATGACCAAAATTTCTTTGGGCTTCTGTGAGACTCTTAGAGAGAGAGTTGGAATGAAAATCGTTGAAGGCTTCACGAATCACATTCTTAACACATTCTCTTAATTCCAGCTAAGGTTTCTAAATTGTTACAACACCCCTTCTTCCTTGAGTGTGTGTGTATCCTCCTTTGTTTTATGAGTAAACTTTTGACTTCGCATGTGTTTGACCCAGCGACATTGAGTTTAATCCACATGATTTTACAGATCATATCGACGTCTATTTCATTACATGGGAGGAATTTACTCACAGCTATAAATACCCCACCTCCATGAGGAGGTAATCTATCTTTATGAAAAACATTCATGCTATCTTTAAAAGTTTTGGCAGAACTTATTTCCAGTTTTAGCCAACTTTCTGTACCAATAACAATATCCATTTCTGTGCTACAAATAAGTTATTCAAGTTCCGGTTGCTTGTTACAAACACTTCTAAAGTTATTTATGAGAACTTTTAACTCACAAGATTCTTTTACATTCCTCCTACATTCTGGTGTTGTATCTAATCGGGTTGCCAGTAACTGTATTTCATGTTTTGGGTTTTCCTCCCTCAGCCTAAAAAAACCATACAGTGCATTTCACATGGCCCTGCCACCCGTGTAGTCGATTCATGAGTGTAGTGCATACCTGACCTATTTAGGGGAACCCAACATGACTTAAACCTATGGCAAAGATTGAGAAATCTGCAGCCAGTATCATCACAGAAATGTCGTAGTCTCTCATTCAGCCCTTTAATATGGCTCTGAACTAGAGGTCTACAATGAACCCTGTCTACGATGCTACAGATGGTTAGCTCTGCCAATATCTTGTGGCCGCTGACCACAGAGTTCACTCTTTTAGCCAGCCACCGGAAGGAAGAGAGGATAACCTCTGATGCAAGGTGACAAGCATCATTGGTGCCAACATGAGCCACAGTCTGTAGTTGGCTACACCCCGTCCATTCTATGGCATCCGGGATGGCCTGTTCCACATCTCGGATCAGGCCACCTGGAATACACACTGAATGGACATTAGATTTCTTTCCCGAGTAATCTGTCATTTTCCTAAGGGGCTCTATAAACCACCTAACATTAAAGGTTCCAACTACCAGAATCCCCTTCTGCATTTGCTCAGACATAGTGGGCTGGGGAGGCCGTCAACACACAGGATGATAATTGTGGGCCTGAGACAGCCTCCAACAATGTGTCATATCAGTTGGACAGTCAAACAAGTTCATCATCTTGGCCTTTAATCCTATTCAACTGCCCTCATGTGCGGAAGCGACTGTGGCATAGCTTCCAGCTCTTCAGCCTGGGTTGCAGGTACAATGGTCGATATGGGAGAAACTGTGAACGCCATGACTACATCAGGTTCCCCAATATCACATCTGCTGCAACCTTTTACAGCAGCTTCCAGCTGTGTAACTTTCGCTAACACAGCTGCAAGCTGTGCGTTGCAGATCAGCCACCTCAGCTCGCATCTACACACAGCAATCACAGTCCCTAGACATACTGCTTTTGATAAATGCAAAAAAAGAACAGAAACTCAAACTAACCTGTACTTCCTACAAACCGTAAGACTCAGAGATAACACTAATCAAATCTACACACTACTGAAGATAAAATATAAAATCAAAATACGCTTGTGTACTCAGCGGCTGCTCAACTGCTACTAACGTGCATTGCCCACAAAATGTAAACACTCAGAGATTACACTACAAATCTACACACCACTAAAGATAATATATAAAACGAATATACGCTACCGTACTCAGCGACTTCTCAACTGCTGCCTTGTTTGGGGGGGGGGGGGGAGTTACAGGCATTTCTCAATATAGGCATGTTCATATGGTGTTGTTAATAAAAGCAGCTTCATCGTTGTGATTAGTCAATATAGTTCACACGCGGAGCCAAGAATTCTCTCTACTTGTTACTTTCTATGTTGCACCCTAAACTGATATAATTAGTTCTTCATAAGAAGTAACAATTATTCATAAGCTAGGCAGAAGTCTAACTTTTCCTTCTTCTTTCGGAAAAGTATTGTTTCCAATTTTGAATAACAAATCTGAAAACTCATGCCACAACTAAATGCCCGTGTATTGATTGTCAAGTAAAATCTCATTCCGTGAGGCCAGAAACATGAGCTTCTGAAACAGGCATTGAATTCATCCGCTCTTCTGCCTCATGGCAGTACGGGATTAACCACGTAGCAGGAGTTAGCAAATGCTATGGGCCCCACACCTTCTGAGAGGCCCCGCTCCTTCTATGGTGTCCTGCGACTTCTGTATGGGGAGCCTCCGCATCAGGCCAGATGGGCAACCTTTTTTTTAGCTCTACTACTGCCCCAGACTGTGAAAACCAAGGGCCTCTTTTCCACATTAGCTACGGGCCCCGCGCTGTCTTAATCTGGCCCTGCCTCATGGCAGTACAGGTATTGTTTACCTCATATCACCACAAAACAACATTGTGATGCCTGATATCGGTCTTTTGTTTTACCAGATATATCCTGATGACAGCCTCTACCGCCTTTTGGTGAGCGATGGCACATTCATCTCATACAATCAGACAACAATCTCACAAAACCTGCACTTTGTCACTGTTTCGCGTGATGGCACAAACTGGAGTTTTTAATTGTATAGGTATTTTAAACATGGCATGTGAAGTTTTACCACCAACAAACAGCCTAGAGCACTCTTGCCTTGGTTGCAAATTTGTGCCAGTACAAATTTTTTTAGAAGGGTTTTTCCGGTACCACCAGGCACATCCAAAAAATAAATATTCCCATGAGCTGTTTATAGACATAACACTAACATGAAGGAAGGCCCTCTGCTGTTCTTCTTTTATGCTGGGTAGATCATCTCATAGAGTTATCGTTATTTCAGTAGAGTTATGGTTCATTTCAGAGTATTCTCTGTTGCCACACTGTTCACCATTTGAGTTTGTTGTGGATTTAGTCAAACCATAACGTGCCAGAGGATTTCAACTGGCAGACAAAATTCTGTCTTGAATAGTCCACAGGCAGAGATTCAAAAACACATTAGGATCATGACCATGTCTTAAAAACTCCTCTGCCAAATCATGTCAAAGTTTTGTAGCATCAGACAATCCGCAGAATACCAACATCATGGAAAACAAATGGCACAAGCAGGGTGAACTGTTTATAATGTAAACCTCACCCAGTGCTGGTCATCATCAAGCAATCATATTGACCATATTGGTATTGAGTGACCTCATTGCCATTATTGTTGTTCATTGTAATGGTTGCTTGGTCGCTACCTTTGTTGACATATTTGCATATGTACTTGACTGACTGAACATTGTTACATATTTCGGCTTTTATGTGAGCACCAAAAGTTTTTTTAAGATGCTACCCATCTGTTATCCAGAATGACCTGTTGACCATGCAATCTTATTTCAGTGATAAAACCACTGTGTATAGCTAACCATCGAAGATACAATGGATAACCATCCTCACCTGTTATAGTTTGCTTGACCAGCATTTTTGGAAATCTCTTTGTACAGCGGCAATCTTGCATGCAGGTGAGTTAGTATTAATGGTGTCGCAAGGGGCCAGGCAACCATATGTGCTTTTACGAAAGTTTACAGAGAAGGATCTTGCTTAGTCTCTCTAATATCTGTGCTTATTATGCTATCAATTTCATTAAGACACAGCTAGCCATAAAAGAATGTGTCAATGCAGCTAACCCCTCTTCTGCCATTTGACACTGTACATAAAACAAAGTGAGAAATCCAGATGGAATACTATAGCAACAATATCGTGTCTATTGTGGGAAGCTTGTCCTTGAAAATGATCTTGGATTATCTCTGTCCACTTCAGATTGGTGGTAAACATAATGAATGTGTCTGGGTGCTTAGATTTTCTCAGGTAAGGGAATGCACCATGCATACACATGTGCATATAGTGTGACCCACCCCTGAAACTAGGAGCTTATTCTATGGCATCCTCGTCATGTGCATTCTACTCTGCACATGTTGTTCGATTCGCATAACATTACAAACTATATTCATACCATAAATCTCATCACCTATCCTACGGGAACCTTGCTGTTTTTTGGGATAAAAAGTATTTTAATTCATAATATCAGTTATATCTGTCAAGTTTCATATAAATCCATCCGATTGTTTCAGTATGATGCTCTTCAAAGACCTTTAATTTTCACCACCTATCTCTCATGAACATTATCATTTTTTTGGGATAAAAAGTATTCTATATGTTAACCCATAGTGTCAATTATAATTATGCCAATTTCCATTCAAATCCATGTGGTAATTTCTGCGTTTTGCGCTTTCAAAAATACTAATTTTTTTCTTTTTTTTCCTTATGGCTTTACGCCTCATCGACATCGAGGTCATTAGAGGTGGGATAGTACTGGAGACAAGGAATGGGAAGGAATTCGGCTATGGCCTTTTGAAGGAAGCAGCCTGGCATTCACCTGGAGTGATTTGGGGAAAGCATGGAAAATACAAATCTGGATGTGCGGATGGGGATTTGAACCAGCGTCGTCCCAAATGCAAGGCTATAGCGTTAACAGCTCACTCAACACGCTCGGTCAAATATACTTAACTTTCATCATTTATCCCATGGGAACCCTACCATTTTTCAGGACAAAATGTATTCTAAATGTTAATCCATAGTATCAGTTATAATTATGCCAAGTTGCATTCGGATTCATGTGGTAGTTTCTGCATCAAATGCTTTCAAAAATACTTAACTCTCATCATTATCCCATGGGAACCCTATTATTTTTGGGATAAAATATATTCTAATTGTTAATGCATAGTATTAGTTATAATTATTCGAAGTTGCATTCAAATCCATTGGATAGTTTCAACATGATGGGCTTTTAAAGATACTTAACTTCCATCACTTTTTCCTTGGAAATCCTATCATTTTTTGGGATAAAAAGTATTCTAAATATTAACCTGTAGTGTCTGTTACAATTATGTCAAGTTGCATTCAAATCCAAGGGGTCGTTTCTGCATTATGCTTCTTTAAAAATATTTAACTTTCATCAATTATCCCACAGGAATCCTACTGCTTTTCATGATAAAACATATTCGAAATGTTAATGCATAGTATCAGTTATAAATACATCTACTACAAATGGAGGTAGCAGGCATTGTATTGCCACTCCTTCCTTATTTTAGAAATGCTGTTCCTATGTTAAACTGAGCGTGGTGGGTGAGCGGTTAGTGCTCTGGCCTCGCATTCGGGAGCACGTCGGTTTGAATTCCCGTCCGGGCATCCAGATTTGGGTTTTCCATGGTTTCCCCAAATCACTCCAGGTGAATGCTGGGATGCTTGCTTCAAAAGGACATGGGCAAATTCCTTCCTGTTTCTTGTCCCCAGTCCTTTCCTGCCTCTAATGACCTCGCCATCGACGAGGCGTAAAGCCATAAGTAAAAAAAAAGTCCTATGATAAAATCAAGTTGTATTTAGAAATAATTCATTGAGTAATGTCCGAGCTGAGAATTTCTAATCGCTGTCTGATTAAATGTAGGCTTTGCCAATCTATCTATATATCTAAAGATGAATGTATGTTTGTTTGTTTCTTTTTATACAAATCCATAGTTTTCATCTGGTCTCGTTGAAACTTTGCACACTTATCCTTTGAAACAAGGAGAAAAATACTGTCTACAATTGGTTGAAAAATTTCCCATTGAATCGAAGTTGTCCGGTTCTAATCGGGCAATTAGGAGCCGAGAAATTCATAATTAAAATGACAGAAATGTTGCCAAAAAATTCATAACTTAAATTGTGTCAATACTACGCAGTATGCCATCACAATCGGCAGTACTCTGTGTGCCACAGCTGGCGCGTCTCTACTCCGGCCGAGCAGGGCTCAGCCCAAGTAGCCCTCTCGCTGCTTTGCCAAGCAGTTGGCGGTTTAGCTCAGCGGTACCACGCGCAGCTGTTAACCATGCAGCTCAGGTTTGAATCTTCATCCCAGTGACTACAATTAATTAACTCACTTTTTTTCAACTTTACAGCATATTCTAGACCATCTATATATTCTTTGGTAAAACAAGAATAATTTTGAATATTCTGGCAGAGTGTTCTAGTAGTTTCCATTCATACCCGCCTTCACCCCTTCCCTTGCGACAGGGACTATATAAGTTGATTCACTGGAGCTCGCATCAGTTAACAGTAACACACAATCATATCACTGCAATGCAATCGGAGAAAGCACCAAAAATTGCACCAAAAAAAAAAAAGGAAATCAATAGGATGAGTAAATCTGGAAGCAAAATAAGCAAAAGGGATGCGGGCATCTGAAACACCTGAACAGCGCGATGCTCGCCTTGAACAAGTTCGGATCAGGGCTTCCACGTCCCGAGCTGCTTAAACGCTAGAGCAAAGGAAGCTCGCATCGAACAACAGCGAATTAGAGTTTCAACAGCGAGGGCTGCGGATACACCTGAGCAAAGGGAAGCTCGCGTCAAACAGATGCAAAATAAAGCTTCCACAGAGAGGACTGCGGAAACACCTGAGCAAAGGGAATCTTGCATCGAACAATCTCGGGTGAGGATAAATCAGGCGAAAGAGATTCTCCGAGAGGGTAACCTGCGATTGGGGGCATTTAATTATGATCCTCAGTGTGGTTTCCATACACATCCAAATGTACTGATTGGGAAGATGGATGTAGTATGCGGTTATTGTCACCCAAAAAAATTCTGATTCAAACCAGCTGGAATGTGTTGCTCCCATGGAAGAGTCAATTTGACACCTCTTCAAAAGCTACCTGCTCCACTGAGATCGTGCATTTCTGGAAATACCCCTGAGTCGAAGCATTTTTTGAAAAACATCCGGAAGTACAAATCTGGCTTTCAGATGACTTTGTTTGGGTCAAACGTGATTGTCGGAGAAGGATTCGTGCCTACATTCAAGGAGCAGGGCCAAATTTACCATGGTGCAGGCTCTGTCCTTCCGATTCCCAATGAGGACCCAAAATTCTTGCAAATTTATTTCATGGGTGATGAAGAATCGCAAGCTGATCGACGGTGTGAAATGATACCCAAAACTCGACGAGAGATTATTTAAATTTGCAAAGACTGTTGCATTCTGGAAATTACTTAATTAGGCTGTTCAAGACAGCTTTGAAGAGGATGCCAACGGATGAATACTAGGTGGTGATAAGAGCTGACAAACATCTGCGAGGAGCACATGAACGAAAGTTTAATGCGCCCACAATCAATGAAGTCGACATTGTCATTTCCGGACAAGACTGTGATAGGCGAGATATCGTCTTACAGAGGAGGAGCGAAGGTTTACAGCGGATATCTGAAACACACCGTTCATATGATGCTTTACAATATCCGCTAATGTTTTGGGAAGGAGAGGATGGCTACCATTTCAATGTCATGCAAACAGATCCCTGTACTAGACAAACCACTCAGAAGAAAGTATCGTCAATGGATTTCTATGCTTATCGCATCATGATACGCAACAATTCTTCCAACCAAATACTGTAGTGCCGAGATCTTTTTCATCAATTTGTGGTCAACATGTACGTGAAAGTGGATACTGAGCGCCTTCTCTTCATCAGGCTAAATCAGAAACAGCTTTGAGCTGATGACTATATTCATCTGCGTGATGCAATTGCCAGTGACAGGAACGCTGCAAACATTGGCAGAATGGTCATACTGCCAGCGACATTTACGAGGAGTTCAAGGCATATACACAAGTCCGCACAAGATGCAATGGCGTATGTATGAACACACGACCGTCCGGATCTATTCATCACTTTTACACATAATACAGCGTGGGAAGACATCACTGAAAACCTGTTCCCAGGTCAGATTGCAACTGACTGACATGACATCATAGCAAGAGTGTTCCAACAAAAACTGGCAAAACTTATTGATGTCATTAAAAATTGTCATATTTTTGGGGAAGTTCTATGCTGGATGTATTCAGTCGAGTGGCAGAAAAGAGGGCTTCCCCGTGCGCACATTTCGTTTAGCTTAAGGAGAAAATTCGACCTATCAACATTGACATGGTCATATCACCAGAGCTACCTGACCCTGACAAAGATCCTTTACTCTTTGACATTGTATCGAAAAATATGATTCATGGATCATGTGGGCCGCCGTTCAATTCTCATTCCCTGTGCATGGAAGACGGAAAATACACGAAAAGGTACCCGCCGCCGTTTGTGAATGAAACACAAACCGGGAATGACGGTTACCCTCTGTACAGATGATGCAGCCCTGACAATGGAGGATTCAAAACAAAACTCATGGTTAAGGTCAATAATCAGTTCTCTGAAGTTGAAATAGGGTGGTACTGTACTCCCCAATCTTGTCAACAATGTTCCAAGCCCAAGTAAATGTAGAACACTGCAGCTTGGTGAAGTACATCAAATACATTTGTAAGTATGTCAACAAGGGCAGTGACATGGCAGTTTTTGGCCTCGAGGATCCAAATGTGGGGGACGAGGTAACGCAATATCAACTGGGAAGGTAAATTAACAGCAATTTCCCGATCCACGAACGCTATCTGACGGTCTTCCATCTAAGTGTTCATTTAGACAATGGACAATGAGTTTATTTCATCGAAGCTAAAGCACGCAAAAGAGCACTGCAGCCACAAAACACAACCTTAGCAGCATTCTTCAAACTCTGCGAAGGAGATCCCTTTGCCAAAATGTTGTTATACGCGGAGGTGCCAAAATACTACAAGTGGCAAACATCCACAAGAACATTCTGCACACGAAAACGTGGCGCGCGACTGACTGAACATCCAGGTGTATTTACTGACGCCATTGGACGTGTATACACCGTCCATCCAAACAACGCAGAATGTTAATTCTAGAAAATGCTCTTGCACACTGTCAGAGGACCAAAATCATTTGCAGATCTGAAAACTGTCAATGGTGAAATCTGCAAAACGTACCATGAGACATGTCAAAGGAGAGGTCTATTGAAAGATGACCAGCATTGTGTCATTATGTTAGCTCAAGCATCCATCAATATCTTTCCGCAGCAGCTCAGAGATCTTTTCGCAATAATCATAACGACCTACGCTCCATCTAACCCGAGAAATCTATGGGAAGCATACAAAGAAAATCTCAGTGAGGATATTTTAATAGCCACTTGCAGAATTCAGCCATCCATCAACTACTGCGCTCCAATATTTAACCAAGCAATTATCAGTTTGGAAGACAAATGTGTTGTGATCGCAGGAAAACCCTTATTCAGCTTTGCCTTGGCGTTCCCAATCACAATGGTCAGAAATGTTTGGAGAGAAAATAAATACGATGCGGTTGAACTCCAAACGTTCATTGATAAGAACAAGCCTTGCTTAGTTCATGATCAACAACAGGCTTTTGATGCCATCATATGTCTCATTGACAGCCAAGAAGGAGGTATTTTTTTCTTAGATGCACGAGGAGGGACGGGAAAAACGTTTCCCATTAACTTGCTACTTGCCGAGATTCGTCGGCGGGGTGAAATCGCTTTGGCATTAGCTTCATCCAGGATAGCATCCACGGTGTTGGTTGGTAGACAGATGGCACATTCTGCTCTTAAGCTGCCATTAGATCTTCATTACACCGAGACCCCAATTTGCAATATCAGTAAGTCCTCAGGTCAAGGCCATTTATTAAAATGTTGGAATGAATGCACAATGGCTCAAAAATGCGTGACATCTGGACAAACAGTCAGCTCATTGAGGGATCAATGGTAGTGCTTGCTGAGGAATTCCACCAGATACTACCAGTCATTCCTCGATCAACACCAGCAGATGAACGCAATGCTTGCATCAAGGCATCATTGTTTTGGTGACACGTCTAAACTAAAAACCCTGAAAACAAACATGCGAGTCAATTTGCAAGGAGACACACAGCTGTGCACAGGTATTCGCACAGCAGCTGCTTCTATTAGGAGAGGGCAAGTTTCCAGAGGATCCATCTACGGAACTCATTTTGTTTCCACCGGATTTATGCACAGTGCTGCCATCAGTGGATGACCTGATTGACACAGTTTTCTCAGACATAGGTGAAACGTTCAAAGACCTTCAGAGGCTTTGTGAGAGATCGATTCCTTCCCCAAAAAATGACAGTGTCAACAAAGTGAATGACATCATTCAGGAAAAGGTTTCAGGATCAATCGTAACCTACACCTCCATCGACACCATGGTGGACATTGAACAAGCTGTATTTTACCCCATGGAATTTCTGAATTCATTGGAACCGCCTGGGATGCCTCCTCACAAACAACATTTGAAAATTGGCTCCCCATCAATTCTTTTGCGCAACATTGACCCTCCCAGGCTGTGCAACAGGACTGGACTTTCCGTTAAAATGTTGCTTCCGAATGTCATTGAAGCAACAATAATTATCAGAAATGCTAAGGGAAATGACGATGGGCAGTCTGTACATTAGGGCTTAAATTGGTAGTTTTGGTAATTTGTAAGTTGCTTCGAGCGAGAAGATGGGTATGTGCATAAAAGTGCAGCCTTGCAAGTCGGCAGTCCAAGGTCTGCAGCACAGCATAGCGCGTATGCATGTACAGTGCACGTGATAGCTCACGCATAAATACGCGATCGTGGCGTGATCTCGTTCTATTCTATTCGGTACCTATTCTGCCAGCAGCCATGTAAGAGATAAGACTTGTGTCTTGTCTGTGTGCCTTTAGGCACTGGGCAAGCTATGCTTGCCTATGGTCTTGTCTCACGGTAATTAGTATTTGGTTAGTTAAAATACGTTAGTTAAATTATTCAGTCAGTGTAACTTAAATGAGTTGTTTGCCGTTGTTGTCGTAATGTTGTAGCCTCGTGATAATTTTATTTGTTAATGTTGGGTTATAATCAGGATCGTTAATTATTCAGTTAGTTGTATTTAATCAGTAAAGACATCGTTCCATTATACTCGTCTGAATAAGTTATTAATTCATTTAGTAAGTTGTTAACAACTGTATCTATGCTTGCGTGTCATTTCCCTTCCAGCATAACGTTAGGCAGTTTTGCGGATAAATGTATGGTTAGGCTTTTATAATTAAAATATGTTTAAATTATCAGTTCTATCGCCTCAGTCATTTACAGTCGTTAGGTTAGATCCCAAGTTATTTCAGATAATAATGTGGAAGAGTTTGTGATATATCGGCAAGGTAAGATCTATTATAAGTATATCACTGTTAGAGCAGTTTGGGATCCCTGCTATATCAAAGATCACCCTGGTGTCAATATCCTTATCCTGACAAATAACATCTCAGTGCCCACAAGTAGTTAATCTGTTATAATCTGGAAGATAGCCTAAAATCCTAAGATGCTTCTAAGAACAACCCCCAAATTAATCTAGATGCTCACAAGTGGACTGTGTGGCCATAATAACCCCCTTGATCACATATACAACCCACCTGCAATTACAATACCAAGTATTCCTATGATACCCAGCACCAATGATTTGCCCTTTGATTTTAAAAGATTGCAATTCCCCGTTCGACTTGCTTTTGCAATGACTATTAATAAGGCTCAGGGACAATTGCTCAACATCATTGGAATAAACTTGGATACACCGTGGATTTCGCATGGTCAACTATACGTAGCCTGCTCAATGGTTGGGACGCCAAGTCTACATTAATTTATGCAGCACAGGGAAAAAATTAAAAATGTCATGTATCAGCAAGCTTTTATAGGTGTTATGTAAATAATCGTAACATCCGAGCTCTGGCTATCCAACATATTGTGGTGACAAGGCACATGCACTCTTTATAGTGGCCTTAAACAAGCTGTAAGGGTCAAGGCGCTTGCAGCCCTTTGAAAGGCACCTCCGCCACTCTGTTCCAAACTCAGGCCAATGAAACCCTTTGCAGGGGTCCACCGTCGTGCTCAAAATTGACACCAAGCAAACAGACAATGTGAGCATAGCCAATTTTCCACTTCTCTGTTTCTGCGTAAAACAACACTTCGTCGGGTTTAAATAAGAGACCCTTCTTTTCCTTCCTAACCAAAATCACTCAGCATCTGGATATTCTCGATGACACATCTCTCCAACTCCACTTCGCTCCCTGCTGCACTGCCTTCGCCTTGACCAAAACAAGCCAAAGGTCAAAGGATATTCCCATCCACAGTACTTTTGAACTTAAAGGAATATTTTCACTTTTTTGCAATTGGGTCAAACTTTGTGGACTTGTGTATAAGTTTCTACACAGTTCAACAAGGTTCCAGAAAGTTTACAGTTGTACAATTTTATACAACTTATGGAGCTTTGTACCATATTTTACAAATCATATTCGGATTTCTTTACGTAACTATGCCAGTGCTGTGGATATTTCGTAGGCAAGCCTCTCTTTACAAACAGCGGGGATGGTTATTCATAGACCAGTGCTATTTCCTGCAAATTCAACTCCACACACCTTCTAAAAAATGAAAACTTAAAAAATATTTGATTCACGTGACCAAAATTGGGTGAAGCCCACTAGTTGACATATATAGAGCCAACAAATAAATTCACTTTTCATTATTTTACAAGAAATTGATTTAAATTCAGGACTGGCCATATACTTCCCATTTATGCGAAATTTTTTAGTGAAAATATTTTTTATGCTAAAAAGGATTTTGCCAAGAAAATTGCACAGCATGTAGTATTCATTAATAACAACCAGAATACATCATATTCTCATATCGTTTGTTTTTTGTTTAAAAAATAAACTTAACTTGTTTTATTTGTTGGCTCTTCTTTTTATGACATTTTCTCTCAATCCTTTGTTCTTGATGATTTCTATGATCTTTGATGGTAGAAACTATGTTTCTTAAATTATTTAGTTTCTTTGCTAGGTACCTTAACATTGGAAACATCTGAGGTTGGTGTATAAAGACAATACAGTCAGAATTCCACACCATCTTTGTGGATTTTTGGCAGACAATACAACAGTGACATCAGAGTCTTGAGGATGCTTAATTTTTTTGTGGCTTCAGGTTTTATCGAGGTTACTTTATACACTTTTGTTCATATGAAGTATTGGATCTTTTGTAGAGGATTCCTTCAAAACTATCGATGTAAGTGATCTCCAAACACCACTTCTATCTCCTGATGGTACTCATCAGTATCAGTGTATACCACTAATGAGAGTGGAGAATTGGACCCTCAGTATGACCCAGGTGTGCGATACTTTGATGTGACGGTAAGCTCGAGATTTTTGTTATCACTAAACATGATAAATATAATGTTCTTAAAAAATAAAAGCATTTAATTTTCATAGGACAGATTTATTATGCTGTAATTAATAGAATACCAAGTCATTATAGGAAATGAATGTGGTTCCCAGGTGCCTGTCATTTGTGGTAAATCTTGGGTCTATTTCCTTATCTTTCCAAAGTAAAATACATTATTTACATTTTGATACACACTGCCTGGCAAAAAAAAAAAAGTGAAGCATCAAGAAGGAAAGGAAGGGAAAAAATGAAATTTCAAGGTTTGAGAGGGTATGTGATGTTATTTCAGTGATTACAAAATTGAGTCATATTTACAAAGAAATTGGCAGTATGATCCCACTTATAAATATAACGTTGCACTCACTCTGGCTTGGATGTATACACTGATTCAGTTGGAAAGGATGTCATAAAGCTGTTGTATCCTCTTCTCAGGTAAGCTGACCCCCAACTGTTGTACCTGGTTCTTGAGTTCCAGCAACCATCGAGTCAAGTGCTGCATTTTCTGTATTTTATTTTAAAGTGTTGTAGGTAGATTTTATCTTTGAATATCTTCTGTCGTCGCAGAGGAGGTGCTAGTTGAGTCCAGCAACCGTCGAGTCAAGTGCCGCCTTTTCTGAGTATTTTATTTTAAAGTGTTGTAGGTAGATTTTATCTTTGAATATCCTCCGTCGTCGCTGAGCAGTAGCTAGTTGGTCCCCAGCAACCGTCGTGACGAGTGTCGCCATCTGTTTACATAATTTAAAGTGTTGTGGTAGCGTTTGATTTATTTGCGTTAATTGAATTATAACAGCGTGCTCCAATCGTGATCGCATTTATTTGCTTTTTCTATAGGGAAGTATATAGAGCTTATTTGTTTTTTATTTAGTACATTGGTTGGCTAACACCGTTCATCAGTACGTCCTATTAACTACTAAGTGCAGTCGTCTGGTCTAAATTCAATTCCTCAGGAGGTTCTCTTTAGGTCGTGTAGCGGTTGGTAGTAAATGTGAACAGTTAATTTGGATTACTCAGTTAGTTCAACTTTTATCCTCTCCGTAGTTTTTGCTTTATAAGTAATATGTGTAGGGACTGTGACTGCTGTGTGCAGACGCGGGTTGAGGTGGCTGATCTTCGCGCTCAGCTGCAGCTTTGCTAACTAAAGTTACGAGGCTGGAAGCTGCCGTAGGTGACTGCAGCAGATGTGGAAGGGGTGACCCTGACGAAGCAGGTGTTGTCACAGGTTCTCCCCTGCCAAATATCGTACCTGCAGTCCAGGCTGAGACTTCGGGGCCTGTGCGGCATGGTGTCTGGCGCGTGGTTTCCGGACGTCGACGCCGCATGCGGGGGCAGGAGTACAGGTCTGAATCCCAGGAGGGCAAGCCTGTACCACTGTCCAATAGGTTTGATGTGTTGTCTGGATCTGATTCAGATCCACAATCGTCAATCAGCGAGTTGCCAGCCCCCCCGCCCGCTAGGTCTGGGCGATCACAGAAGGGGATTCTGGTGATAGGTAGCTCCAACGTTAGGCGTTTCATTGAGCCCCTTAGGGACATGGCGAACAGGTCTGGGATGAAGTCCAATGTCCATTCTTTGTGCATTCCGGGCGGTCTGATCCATGATGTGGAACAGGCCATCCCGGATGCCATTGAGCGGACGAGGTGTAGCCAGCTGCGGATTGTAGCTCATGTCGGCACCAATGATGCTTGCCGCCTTGGGTCGGAGGGTATCCTCTCTTCCTTCCGGCGGCTTGCTCATACGGTGAGCTCTGTGGTTGATGACCGCAAGATTTCGGCTGAGCTAACCATCTGCAGTATTGTCGATAGAACTGACTGTGGACCTCTGGTTCAGAGCCGAGTCGAGGGTCTAAACCAGAGACTGCGTCGTTTCTGCGATAATCATGGCTGCAGATTCCTTGATCTTCGCCCTGGGGTCGAATCGTGTAGGGTTCCCTTGGATAGATCAGGTGTGCACTACACACGTGAATCGGCTACACGGGTGGCAGGGGCCGTGTGGAGTGCATTGGGGGATTTTTTAGGCTGAGGGAGGAAGACCCGAAACTGGGATTACAGTCACGGGCAGCCCAATTAAATTCGGCACCATATGTTAGGAGTAGCGAAAATCAATCTCGACCGTTAAAAGTACTCGTTATAAACTGTAGAAGTGTTTGTAATAAGCAGCCTGAGCTTGAAAGCGTTATTAGTAGCACAGAAGCTGATATAGTATTAGGTACTGAAAGCTGGTTAAAACCGGATATAAGTTCAGCAGAAATTTTTAACCATAGCATGAATGTTTTCCGTAAGGATAGGTTACATTCTAATGGAGGTGGTGTATTTATAGCTGTTCGTAAACACCTGTCGTGTAACGAAATAAATATTGATACGGTCTGTGAAATCCTATGGATTAGACTAAAGTAGCTAGGACAAAACTTGTAATAGGGTCTTTCTATCGTCCACCAGATGCAGATGTAGGTGTTGCTGAGGCCTTAAGAAATAACGTAAGTAATATAGCTCGTCAATTTCCGGATCATGGAATAATACTAGGAGGCGACTTCAACTTGCCGTATATTGACTGGAGTAATTACGCCCACGTTACTGGTGGCAGGGATAAAATATCCTGTGAGATTATTCTCGACCTTTTCTCAGATCTTAATCTTGAGCAGCTCGTCACTGAACCAACGCGGTGCGACAACGAAAACGAAAACATTTTAGATATTCTCGTTACAAATAGGCCTGAATTATTTACGGACATTTCTACCACCACGGGAATAAGTGATCATAAAGCTGTAATTGCTACAGTAAAATTAACAGTCGAGCGCAAAAAGAAAGGGTCGTTTACAGGTTCGAAAAGGCCCCAAAGGAGAGTTTAAGAACGTTTTTGAGGGATAAATACATTACCTTTGTAGAAGGAAGAGGCTCGGTTGAAGAGATGTGGCTTCGATTCATAAATATAGTCAGGGAAGGTATGGACTTACATATACCGAAAAGGACAATCAGGGACGGGAACGATCCCCCGTGGTATACGCGTGAAGTCAAAAGGTTACTTAAAAAGCAAAGGAAGATTCATGCACGCTCAAGAAGGACGATGTATAGGAGTGATTTAGAAAAACTAGCTGAGACAAGAGGACAGGTCAAGAATGCGATGCGCGAAGCCTTCAATGACTTTCGATGCAACTCACTTTCCAAGAGCCTCATTGAAAATCCAAAGAAATTTTGGTCGTATGTAAAAAAAATAGGTGGTTGTGACAACAATATGCCAGTTCTACTAAAAGACGGTCGGGAAGTTGATGACAGCCGCGACAAGGCTACCGTATTTAACGCCGAATTTAAAAATTCCTTCACTGACGAAAACATGGAAAACATTCCCGTTTTTCCACGGCGTGTTGAATTTGAAATGGATCCAGTACAAATTGATAGTGTAGGTATCATAAAGCAATTAAAGCTCCTGAAGTGGGGGAAAGCGCCGGGTCCCGATGGTGTACCAGTAAGAGTATTTTCGGAATACGCGGAAGAAATAGAACCATTTCTGTCAGATATATTTCGTAAATCTTTAGAGGAAAGAAAAGTACCTTCTGACTGGAAAATTGCGCAGGTGATTCCCGTTTTCAAGAAAGGAGATCGGAGAGATCCTAGGAATTATCGTCCGATATCGCTAACATCTGTTTGCAGTAGAATTCTGGAGCATGTCATATGCTCTAACGTTATGAAGTTTCTAGATGAAAACGAGCTACTTACAGCATACCAACACGGATTTCGGAAGAACCGATCATGTGAAACGCAACTGGCTCTATTTTCGCATGATGTAATGAAAGTTATTGATGCGGGATCACAAGTTGATGCTATTTTCTTGGATTTTCAGAAAGCTTTTGACTCTGTACCACACAACCGACTCTTAGCGAAGATCCGAGCGTACGGTATATCTGATCAGATTTGCGAATGGATACGCGATTTTCTAACTGGTCGGTCACAGTATGTCGTTGTAGACGGGGAAGCCTCTTCTAAACTAGATGTTACTTCGGGCGTTCCTCAAGGAAGTGTAATAGGACCACTTCTTTTCTTAATTTTTATAAACGATCTCGGTGACAACGTTAATTGCAGGATGCGATTTTTTGCTGATGATGCACTTATTTATAGGGAAGTGAGGTGCTCCGACGATTGCTTAGAAATTCAGCGCGATCTGGATGTTATTTCGGAATGGTGCCGTGAATGGCAGCTTACACTTAACTGTAAAAAGTGCAAGGCAATGCACATAAGTAATAAAAAGACCCCGCTTGCTCTGGAGTACAAAGTTAACAATTCAGTTGTTGACACTGTAGATTCCCTGAAGTATCTAGGCGTAACAGTACAAAGCAACATGAAATGGGACTTGCACATAACTTCCGTTGTAGGAAAAGCTAATTCCAAACTACGATTCATAGGACGTATTTTGAGAAGTTGTAATGCTCATACAAAGGAAATAGCGTACAAAACACTAGTGCGTCCGCATTTGGAATACTGTTGTGGAATTTGGGATCCGTATCGCAAGGGATTGATTGACACATTAGAGAAAGTACAGAGAAGAGCCGCTCGATTCGTGACTGCTAGTTACAGTCCTTACGTAAGTGTCACAGAGCTAATTCGTGGGTTGGGCTGGGATTGTTTGGCGGACAGACGACGTCGTTTTCGTTTGAATTTGCTGGAGAATATGCGAAAATCTTTAAGTTACGAGTGCAACGAAATACTTCTTCCGCCAACCTATTTAGGTCGCAATGACAGGAGCGGATAAGATTAGAGAAATAAGATGCCGTACTGATTCATTTATGTATTCCTTCTTTCCTCGATCTGTTCGGGATTGGAATGCGCAGAATTAGGATTGGTGCTTAGCACCCTCTGCCACCCACAGTATTTGTGATTTGCAGAGTATAGATGTAGATGTAGATGTAGATGTAGATATTCTGGGTACTTGTACTGGGATAGAGTTGACATTTGAGCTGGTACCATACAAGTTCTATTGGGAATGATCTGGGGATCTTGCTTGCCATGGGAATACCTCAACATCATGCAGACAGTTTATAGAAACAGGTGCCGTGTGTGGATAAGCACAGTCTTTTTGAAAAATGGCACCATGTGAAAGTAACACATAAGGACGCAGGATGTCTATCACATATCATTGTACCATCAGAAATTCCTCAATCACTACCAACCATGACCTGAAGTCATACCCAATGGCTTCCTATAACATGACACCAGGAGTAACGCTGCTGTGCCTCTCCAAAACATTGGAAGAAGGGGATCTCTCCTCAGGTCACCACTATACTTGCTGAAAATGGTCATCCAAGGTAGAGCAGAAACATGATTCATAGCTAACATACTGTGATACCATTCATTAGCAGTCCATGTTTCCCAGTCACAGCACCATCAAAACGTAGCCATTTGTGTTGTGGAGTTAACGGCAGGCTACACATGGGATGGTAATTCCCTAATCCAACTGCTGCTGGTCTCTGACCAATGGTGCAGCATGACACAAAACATTGCGGGAAGTCCATTACTTGTTCTCGGATGCAGGGCCGGTTTAAGGCTACTGCAAGAACCGCAGTAGCGGGGAGCCCCAAGGTTGAGGGGGCCCCCGCCACGATCCCCTTAAAAGTTTGTCCTTACTTAACAAACAATTTTCCTGCTAAAATAAATAATATACAAATTTAGAATGTTAACAAGCTGCGTTCACAATAGACGTTTCCGAAGCGTGGAGTTCCACAAGATGTTCTTCATCAGATTCAGTTTTGAGAAAGTCGTATCTGATGTAATTACAATATGCCTATATATTTAAGGGCGTGTATTGCTCTGAACCTGTTTCAGCAATTTATGTAATTTTGTTTGAATAAACTCATTCATCTTTTGACATTTCATATAAAAAGTTATTGAATTAAAATGTGTATGCCTGCTCAAGTGTCTCCATCCCCAAAAAACTATATGTACTAGGAAAGAAAGATAAGAAAAGAAATGTCGTATACATAAATATAATAATAGCTATAAAATTGAATAAAAAAATAATTTCATTTGACACAATGGGCAGCAGGGCTTAGCTAGAGATGAAAGTGACAGTAGTTGGGAGATCCATATGAGATGCATTGATAAAACACCAAAGACTCAGCGATGTTAGTCCTGTCCAGCTAATACTGAATAAACTGCTGGCCCGTTTGTACATAGATTTAGAGAAGGCTCAGTGTGTCTCTACTATCGAAAGTGTAGCAAAAGTACATCTAGAAATGAAGTACGGGGGCCCCGAAATCAAACTTTGCAGGGGGCCTTGAAATTCCTTAAGCCGGCCCTGCTCAGATGGCAGGAACAGATGTGAATAAGTTACGACAGGCTTGGTGCACAATATAGCAATCTTCCCTTGTGGTGGACAGACATGGTCAACCACAACTGTGACAACAAGTCATGCCCTCATGTTTCCATGCAGTCCAGCATTGGGCCACTGTCACATCAGAATGCCCCGCAAATCTGTTAAATTTGACCAACTGTCCAACTCTCACTGTCACAGAGAATTGCAACTCTAATCATGACTGTCATGTGCTACATCCCAGTCCCAATTCTAGAAGGGTTGGATGGAAGGTGAAGAAATGCTGAAGTGATAGTAGCGTTAGTGGGTCAGCGAGTGTAATTCTGTACATAAAGGAGGCCGCCAGGTAGCCGATAGGTGTTGTGTCATCATAGGACCCAGTAGTGACCCAATGGTCAACCACTCACATCATATATTCGCATGAGCATCAGACAATAACATCAGGAACCCTGCCCAGTCCCCACACACAGCACTCCAAGCCCGACCATTGCCACATCCTCTGCCGAACCTGTAAGCTTTACCAGCTGTAGCTAATGGGCTATAGTCTGTTGTAATGTAAATATCAGAGAACCTCTTCATCTTCTATATGAATCCTTCCTGTTAAAGGGGTGTAATCATACTTTAGTAGCCCAAAGTACTGTTTTATTCATTGATACCATAGAATGCTTTGTAAACATGTTATAAACCATGGCAGGTGTTGCTCTCTCCAAGTAGACAAACTACTAGTTATTACACCCATACTATCCATCCTCTGTATCATCACTGCTTAAGGGATGTTGGGCACACCTTTTGCAACCTTATTGTCCTTGCAGATTAGCTAGGTAGTTCCGGCAGTAATCTGTAGATATGTTTCCTAAATACCACGAGAACAGAAACATGACATCAGTAAGGGATTATCTGAAATACTGTCTAATTTTGTTCATTTTGTGTGTGTACCACCACGGCCCTGCTGCCTCCATCTTCAATGCATGTTGGGTCTGCTTTTCCTATGCTCATTTGTTTTCTTATTACTGTAAAACATTTTCTTTTTCTTTATTGCCTTCAAACCTGCTATAGAGTCCAATAGAAGTTTAGCAATGTTAATAGCTGAAGATTTGAGCATTACTCTACAATTGCTTTTCATTTCACTTTTAAAGTTATTAGGTTCACATCATGCACTGCTTGTGAGATAAAATATCGATCATTTACATGCAATATACTATATGCATTCAATATATTATATGCCTCATTTTTATCTTTCCATTAACTTACACTAACTCAGAAAACTGGAAAATGAATAAAGAAAAATGTATATTAAAATTGTTTACTGCTGCAATCCCTTATTTTATAATCTGTACCCTCAGACAGCCTCCACAGTGATTGCTTAGAAATACGAGCGCAGAATTTTTTTAAAAAAATTTCCTTGAAAACAAAAAATCTTTTACTAAAAAATTGTATTTTGTGGCCATTCATTCTCCCAGACTTTTTCTTATAGAGATTAACATGCTTGTCACAAAATCAAGTTTACTGAAACTTTCTGAAAGAGTTAGAGAAATTGGAAATCATCACTAAACAAAAATTAATACTAAAAGACTGTGGAAAATAAATCAGTCAGGAATTAGGCTTGCACGGTACTCTGCTGATCCTTTAATCATGTGGTCATTTAAAAACCGAGTGTAGTGGGTGAGTGGTAATGTTCTGGCCTTGCATTTGGGAGGTCACGGGTTTCAATCCCTGTCTAGGCATCCAGATTTTTGTTTCCCATGATTTCCCAAAATCACTACAGTTGAATGGCGAGATGCTTCCTTCAAAAGGCCACGGCCAAATTCGTTCCCATTCCTAGTCCCCAATCCCATCCCACCTCTAATGACCTTGACGTCAACAAGGTTTAGAACCATAAGTAACAAAAAAGTCATTTAAAACTTACCATTCTTTTCATAATTCCTCTTCCTTCAGCTTTAGTAAGTGATGAGTTGACTTTCTAGGTCCTTTTTCTGTTGTCCTTGTTTCTGATTCTGTTATTATTTTTACTTTTGAAACTTCCCTAACACACACACACACAGAAATACAGTACAAATGTTTACTTACATTAAACTAACTCATTTACCTTGCAATGGCCAGGAACATCCAACTTCACCTATGACACCACATTTTACATTTTTGTTTTCCAAGCAGCCTTCTCTGAGCTCTTCATCTATTATCTTAGTCATTTGCTCTTCAGTTAAATTAAGCACGCCCTGGGGCTGTACACTGGCTACATAATAACCTAAAAAAAAAAAAAAAAAACATAGACTGGTAAAAACCATATAAATAATGTCTAGCACAGCTTGCTGTCTAATGTGAAGTATGCTGGAATGCTTCCATGGTTCACATTCCACGTTAAAATGTAGGTCCCCTCTAGGATTAACAGCGCTAATTGTAACACTGATGTGTACACATCCACAGCAAATTCAAGCCAACAAAGGCTTAATGAAGTCCTAGTGGGCATAATCAAATGTATATACAAACATATATAAATAATAATAGTAATAAAAATAACCAACCTTAACTCTGCCCAATTGTGATAAATGGTATCGATAATTAATTTAGCTCATGAATGATTCTAAATCACTGGTCTTTTTTGGCCTCTTTCTGGTATTTGTGATATGTATGAAAGTAGTTCATTGAACTAAATGTATCTACAGATTTGTATGAACTTCAGAGAAAGGAAAATAGTAGTCTAGTAATATTGCAGGTTAGTCATCAGAACTGTACATCATTATAATTCAATTTTAGTTGTATGAGGAAAATGAAATTAACAAAATCAGTAACAGTCAAGGGAGTGAAAACAAAGGAAATAAGCAAAGAATATGTGAGAAAGTAAACATGAGGAGGTAAAAGACTTTCAGCGATGGAGAAAAGTGTTCTATTTATATAGCTGAGTCATTTATGAAGAGGTAATATTTTAAAGGTTTTTTTTTTTTTTTTTTTTTTTAGTGGGAAATAAGAATGATAGCATACCATCTGCAGCATGATTTCTTGTGGAAATGTAAGAGGATGATAATAAAGAGAGCAGGCAAAACAGCTTAGGCATTAAAGTGACTGGTTATGAATTGGGTGGCAAAGGTACAAATTCCAATGAAGCTAAGGATTTTTTGTCACAGTCAAACATTGGTAATGTTACCTCAGAACTAAAAATCCTGCTATTAAATGACTGCGAGAGAGGTGGGGGTGTTTTCCTTACAGGAAAATCTGGCAAGAATGTGGTGTTGCCAGCACTCTCTCTCGAGTGCCAAGGTCATGAATGTTAACCTTGATCTCTAGCTATGTATGTCAGACACCAGGATGGGAACAACATTCACATTTGGAACAGGTGGAGTTCTCCAAAGCATTTAGTTTTGGATTGGTGGATATAGAACTTCATGGTACTTTTTAAAATCTTGGTGGTGCAGCTGACATAGTATGATAATTACCACACACCAGCCACTTTCTCTCCCGGTGATTCACTCCACAGCAGGCTAAATATCCAACTAGAAGAAAAATCCCAGGCATCAATGGGATTTATAGTTTAATGGTTTTTTAAGGGGATCTTTTTTTTTAATGATTACATGTGTAAACCCAAGCTTTGTTGGAGAGTGAAGATGCTTGAGACCAACATTTGGGAGGACATCCAGATTTGAGTTAGCTGTGGTTTCCTAAAATCACTACAGGCAAAAGGTTTCTTTAGGGAAAAAGAAGAGAAAAATGTATCACTATGGGAAAGTGAAATACTGTAGCAGAAGAAAGGGGAAAAAGAATCTTGCCAGAAGGAGATATTTGTGCAAATGCCGAGGGATACAGGAGGATACTAATGACACTATATTACAGTTAAAAAAGTGTCACAAACTTTTTTTCTGCTGAAATTCATAACTGTGAGTGGATATTGACTCTGGCCACTATTTTATAACTAAGAAATGTAGAAATAAATTAAAAGGGAGACTTGAAGAGGAGAAACTAAGAGATGTTTCTGCGAGACAAAATTATGTGGGAATTGTAAAAATAGGGCTAAGGAAATGGAATTTAATTCCATCTAATAAGAATGGAACATAAGTAGGAAAGAGATAATTAAAACAAGTAGAGATGAATTTTGCAAATTGTAAGAAATAACAAAAACTTATTTACAAAGATAATATTGAACTTCATGAATTAGAAGTGAAAAAGCAAAAAAGCTGAAGAAATAAGACAGCTGCACTAATATTCCAGGAGTGCAATAAACATATCTTCCAAGAAAGACACATAAAAATAGATTCAAGGAAAGTATGGTGATGTAGGGAAATAAATTATTGCAGATTCCACAGGTACAACATAGCAATAGCATTTTTTTCTATTTTGGGCAAAGGTTATGATTGAGAACCTCTTTAGCTAAGAATTAAGAGCCAAGAGATGGGAAGAATTCACAGAGAAGTCATAAAGTCTCTCTACAAAAACTGAGTTTTGAGACTTATCACATCAAAAAAAATAAAGAAATGGATCATTTGATTGGTGAAACGATAGCCCTGCAGGACTTACCATTTCATTTTGTAGATGGTATAGGATTCCATTAAGTGCTGCTTTACTTCGATATAAATTAAGAGGATGACAGTTTTTCGCACAATTTCTACAATTACAACTAAACAATTAATAAGAGGTTTCAAGAAAAAATTCCTTTGCAAGTGATAACTGGTCTGTGATGAGTTCTAGCATTTCTTAACTTACCCTGATTGCTCATGGGGTCACCACTGATTTCCTCACTTCCCCAAAATGACAATCATTTTTAAATGTGAAGTTTTGGAAGGATGACATACAGGAGTAGTTATTTTATCCAAATTCTAGTCTTTTTTTCATAAATGAATCATAAAATCTAATTCAGTTCATTGCATGGCACATGACGGAGGTTCTATAATGATTGAATCAATGCTTTTGTCAGATATTCAAGATTTTGATTGCAGCATCCACAAACTACAGCACTGAATCTACACTGTTACACAGATAGAGGAATGATTAGAGCAGCTGGTATTGAAAATAAAGACTACGGCAAAGAAAAAATACTTCCATTAAAAGAAGATCCTCTAAAGTGGTGGCAAATGAACCATCACAAATATTACATGTTTTTACCAATAGTCCGCAGGTTTTTGTCAGCTCCACCTAGCAGCATTGCCAGCAAACAATTGTTCAATAGAACAGCCTTGATTATGATGAAAAAGTAAGCAATTTAAAAGGATAAAAGGCCTCTAAGCTTTTGCTTTTAAAATATAAATCTCCACTTAAAACTTTCGAATAGTAGTTACAGTAATTAGAAAACTAACATTATTATTATCACTTAATTAAATGTTAGTTACTGACAGATTGATTTGGTTTAGTTACTGAAATAAATTTCATGATTTCACTTGGTACTTTTATTCAATACAAGTACATAGATACTAATTGAAGATTCTGTAACAGTAAATAACACTTTAAAACACTTCTGCTTCCATTAAAAAACAAATATAACATTTGATTCTGTTTCCATAATGACACTTCCGTTACATCCTTAGTCATATTAATAACCCATTTGGTGTTATTTAATTCAGTGTAACGATTCTTATATGTTGGTAGCTGGTGAATACAAGTGAGGCATTCTTAATTCAATGTCAAAGACGAATTTTAAAGTTATTGTATGAACCACATTAACAATAGGAATTTCTCACTCATAGACAAGTGCACTACTTCCCTATATCATCATGGCATTAATACAAAAGTTTCAGTTCATATCTGACTGACACCCATCTCGCAATGTAGTACTCTGTGGATAGTGTTTGGGTTCATGCTGGGATTTATGCTAATCAGATCACGTGTGGCTATTAATTACTGCTGACTTATGATGTTTTAAGTGTGGTATGCGGCCGACCAGAATACTGGGCACTTGCCAACTCAGAAAGTTGTCACACATTTATTGTACATTGACATCATGTAGACCACACAGGGCAAATGTTTTCAATACATTATGTGTGGGACGCACAGTTTACCACATCATTACATTCACAGACGCTAGTGAATGTCAGCTTCAATACTGATTATTGTGACCTGCGACATATATATTTGATGCATAACTTACACAAGCTGTTAATGGAGTCACTGGTGTAAGATTTTTAATGAATAAGAGAGTAGGGAAACATGTGAGTTATTGTAAACTGTTTAGTGACAGTATTATCTTGATGAGGTTAGAAACTAAGCCTGTCCCAACCACGTTACTACAAGTTTACATGCCAATGACACAGTAGGATGATGAAGAAATAGAGAAAATATATGCTGAAATTGAAGGATTAATCCAATATGTGAAAGGGGAGGAAAATCTAATAATGATGGGTGATTGGAATGTGGTAGTGGGAGAAGGAAAAGAGGGAAATAATGTAGGAAGTTTTGTTTTAGGAGAAAGAAATGAGCGAGGAAGCAGATTGTTAGAATTTTAAGAAAGATATAAGCTAGTCATTTTGTGAAAGATATAAACTAGTAATTTAAGAATCATGCTAGAAGGATATACACCTGGAAACGTCCAGGGGATACTGGCAGATATAAGCCATGATCTAACAGAGATTCAGGAATCAAGTTCTAGACTGTAAAGCATACCCAGGAGCAATCATAGACTCTGGCCATAAACTGATAGTTATGAAGGGCAGGCTGAAATTCAAAAGAATAAAGAAGCAATAAAAGCATAACACACTGGAAGTGAATAAGTTGAAACAAAGTTTGCAGAAATGGAAGATTTGGATCTAAGAAGTAACTCTGAAAGGAACTCAACTGAGAACGAATGGAATGCATTAAAGATCGAAATAATGATAGTAGGTAAAAAAACATCAGGTAGTATGGAACATAGCTGCCCAAAAACCTTAGCCACAGAAGAAATTTTGGAGTTGATGGGTCATGGGAGAAGGCACAAAAATGCTCAGAATGATGCAGGAAAAGAACAATACAGATAATTTAGAAATCAAATAAACAGGAAATACAAAGAAGTGAAAGAAAGATGGCTGAGAGAAGCATGTGGGATGTATAAAAGGAAAAGTTTGTAGGTAGAGAAGAGGTGGCATTTAGGAAGATCAACAGAATTTAGGAGAAATTAAGAAAAGAGGTATAAACATTAAAGCTGCTGATGGGAAACCTCTTCTCAGCTCAGAAGCTAGAACTAACTGATGGAAGAAATACATAGAGAAACTGTATGATGGAGATGATTTGAACAACAGTGTATTGGAAAAAGAAGTTGATGACTTAGATGATCCTGTTTTGAGTACAGAATTCGATAGAGGTTTGATTGATTTGAAATCAAATAAGGCAGCTGGAATTGATGAGATTCCTGCAGATCTTCTGAAATCCCTACGAGAAGGAGGAATCCAAAGATTATTCAAACTTATATCAAAAAGTTATGAAACAGGAGAGATTCCAGCTGATTTTAATAAAAGTGTCATCTTTACACGTCCAAAGAAAGCACAAACTGACAGATTTGAGAATTATCCACATTATAAGCCTAACATCACATAATTCAAAATTACTGACCAGAATAATATACAGAAGAATGGAAAGTGTAGTAGAAGGGATAGTAGATGAAGATCAGTTTTGGTTTAGGAAAATCGCAGTATAAGAGAAACAATTATTGCCTTAAGGTTAATACTAGAAGGGCAGATCAAGAAAAACAAAAATACTTTTATGGCATTTGTTGATTTAGAAAAAGCTTTTGATAATGTTACATAGGACAAGATAATCAAAATTTTAAATACAGAGACAGAAGAATACTTTATAATCTTTATTAGATTCAAGTAGCTATAACAAAAGTAGAAAATCGTGAGAGAGATGCTTCAGTTAGAAAGGGAGTGAGACAAGGTTGTAGTCAATCCCCAGTAATATTCAACTTGTATGTAGAAGAAGCAATAAAGGAAGTGAAAGAAAGATATAAATGTGTCATAAGTGTTCAAGGATAAAAATCAGTATGATACAATTTGCAGAGGGCATTGTCTTGTTAGCAGAAGAGGCTGAGTATATTGAGAAGTTACTGAATATCATGAACAGAATACCAAAGGAAGACTTTGGACTAAATATAAACCAAAGCAAGACAAAAGTGATTAAATGTAACATATATGATACCTATAATAGTAGATTAAATATAAAAATATGGTAGGATGTGATAGAAGAAGTTAGTGAATTTTTCTATTAAGAAAGTAAAATTACAACTGATTGCTGAAACAGGAATGGTGTTAAAAGGGGAATAGCACTAGCAAAAAGAGCCTTCATGGAAAAGAGAAATCTTTTAGTTTCAAACATTGATCTAAGTCTCAGAAAGAAATTTTTAAAGCTCTATGTGTGGAGCACAGCACTTTATGGCAACAAAGCATGGACTTAAGGCATACCAGAAAGAAGGAAAATTGAAGCATTTGAAATGTGGTGCTATAGAAGAATACCGAAAATTAAGTGGATGCATAAAGTATGAAACAAATAAGTTTTGGAAATGATGGGTGAGGAAAGAAGTTTGTGGAAGAGTCTTACAGAAAAAGAGACAGAGGATGGTAGGTCATATTTAGAGACATGTAGGATTGGTTAACTTATTAGCGGAGGAAGCAGTCGAAGGTAAGAACTGTAGAGGATGACAGAGGTTAGAATATATGAACTAGATAAATGAGGAAGTGGGTTGTAAGTGGTATGTTAAGATGAGAATATTAACGCAAGATAGGAAGGGATAGAGGATTACATCAAACTAGTTGGGAGACTGATGCCGCCAAAAAAAAAAAAAAAGAAAAAGAAAAAAAGAAACCTGAGTTGTTAAATGAAGTCCAGTTCGAAGGCTTACTGGACAGTGTTGACAATGAGTTACTTGTGTGATTAAAGAACATCTGTCTCGTACCGTGCTGTTGTGTACTCCATAGTCGTGATGAACGCATCATATGGATGGCATTGATCTCTATGATGTAAACAAGTGTACTTGTCATTCCTTGCACATCCGCTAACTCTTCTATATCATGATGGTAATGCTATGTGTGTAGAATTGGTCTAGAAACATGAATTCCACTGGTTTTTTTTTTTTTTTTTAAAAAAAAAAGACTCTTGTGTCAACTAAAACAGCATATTTGTACACATGACGTTTTTCATGGAAATTTTACACAATTTTCATAATTTTTACAATATTTTGGGGAGTTTATGGAATTTTCATGGTTTTTACAAACTTTTGTATTTTTATAAAATTTATACATTTACTATAAAATTTCGCAACTTTTACACATTTTCTCTATATTTGGAGGACTGTGACAAAAAAATGTCAGAGCTGGTTGGATCCTCTTGATTGGAGACCACTAGTTCTGATTATGGAGTTATCATGCTATGTTCCTTTTCGCTTTGTGAGTTTGGTGAGTGAGATAAGACATCTGTGTGGTAATGTTTGGACCCTTAATGGCATGTTAGAGCTTGTGGATGTATATGTGTTTTGAGTGTACCAATGTCTGATTTGATGTGTGTGTGCTTTTTGGTGGGTGAAGGCTAGAGAATTCGATCCCAGCACTTATTTCTAATCGTAATTTCAGGATTGTGTTCAGACAATCCCAGGATTTGGGATGGTAATTAAAAACATACAAAAAATATAAGAATCAGTTTTTTCGTTGTAATTTTGGTAACGTATGTCCCTACACAATAGTCATTTATTAGTAATCCAACTTGAATCCACACAATCACAATTTTTTTTAAAAAAACTTCTCTATAAATTTTATCAGAGAATTGACTTCTATGTAATAACAAGCCATATAGTAACAAAAAAACACTTCACACTTTAAAATATGAATCAGTCAAATTCACGTTTCTTGTAGCCAACAACTCAATATTTTAAATTTAGTTTTTCTGGGAATTGTGAAAATATGATCTTAGAAATAACAAGGCATTCAATGTTTCATCACTCAGTCTGCTTCTTAATTTATTGCACATGTATGCTGCTGCCTAAAACGCACATTGGGGCCCGAATTGAAGTTGGAGGGATTGTTAATAAATACTTATAAGCTCATTCCAGATTATAGCCTCAAATGGAGCTTGAGGCTTCAAAAAGATTCATTTCCTTCTGTAAGGTTTTAGAAAAATTCGATTTTGTGTATCATTATGGGGACAGTATTTTCACACTTATCTACATCAGCCTGTAGTTTTTCTCTAAGGTTTAAATCACTTTTGCTTTCAATTGTAGGCTTAGTTTGTATCATTTGCATCTCATGGTCTGGTCATGGTCATGTTTTGTCTCTCCGTTAGCAAAATTATCTGTTTTTTATAAGAATCTTGGAAGAGATAGTAAATAAATCCCTTATTTTACCATCCATAATTTGTCCATAATCATAAAATAACTTCGAAACTTTGTACATAATCATTATTTTAAGTAATTTATGCTAGATAACCAAAAAAGAATAAATAATTGTATGTGATGCAAAGTGCAGCTTTTTAGACGCCTTTTCACTCACAACTGCTCCGTTAGCAGATGCAAATGCGGATAAAATCAATTTTTAATACAAGATGATGGAAAAGAAAGTCAAAGTGACAATGATAGATAAAATGCATTTCATTCAGAAATTTTGGATTATATGATATATGTTTCATAACAAATTTTCCTATTTTTTCCCAATCCCAAAAATCCCAGGATTGAGAAATTTAATCCTGAAAATTTCAGGACTGGAAATGAGCCGGGATCCTGAAATTTGGGATCGAATCTTCCAGTGATGTTGCAAATCATGCTGCGAATCTATTGGATAATGAATGTGCGAGTACCACCATTGGTACTGAATTTGGTCCTTTTGAGAATACTCTACAGTTGGACACCTCATGTTAGGTTGAATGTTAACATGAAGAAGTAGTTCATTGATATTTCTTTGGTTTGAAAGTTGTAAACTGTTTAAACAAAACTGAATTTTCACCAACCTTGAATTTTGCTAAAATTGTATTCTTAATTTGACCGTATAAGGTTGAAAATAGCAGGATGTTATTATCACGGCATGGGTTCATTTTAATATCACTATACAACTCTGAGTTAGAGACAGAAACAGTCTTCCTGGTTTTTGAATGATACAGTCTATGCAAACTTTGGGTATGTACCAATTACCATGATATGCACTCATAACTGTTATTGAAACTGGTGAAAGCACTCTCCCCTACTCCGCTAGTGGTGTCCTATAATGTCTGAGAAAACACAATGCAATTGAATCATCTAACAAGGTAAAGTAAGCAATAGCATTCAAATGATATATCACATATATAAACGGAATGTTCAGTGTTAAATAGTCTCTTGACTGGTTTCATAAATATTACTTCACCAGCATGTAACTGGTTTTAATTATGTCATGATCTGCAGTACAGGATAGCCTAATGAGTAAAGCAGCGGTTTCACTACATCTCTTGTTAATGACATCATGCATTTTGACATAGAAATGTATCCAGTGTCACAATACAAGTAAATGGAACCTCATGTTAGGTAGTAGCTAACTGGTGTCACCCAATAAGATGGGTGCTGGACTAGTGTTACATGTACCTGTCTAATTCCAGTAGGCCTATAATGAACGCTGTCAAGCGTTTTAAGGTGACTGAGGTATTTATAATGCATCCATAATCCAGTCTTAACCACTTCACACTCATGTTAGGCTCCTAAACAAATGACGCACTGAAATTAGAAGAGAGACAAGCTGAAAGATAGTCAGTGGGAGGTATTCAAACACAGAGATATACATATCCACATACAGACTAACAGTATCTTGCACAAAACGATATACATGTAAATAGACACTATGACATACATTCAGTTAAACACATATACACTCAAACATGAACTGGTACTCATAGTTAAATAATGATGGCAACATGGGGGTAAGAAAGACAAATATGAAAATACATACAAATGAATAGGCAGGGAAACCCTTGACCATACAGATACTGATAGATAGGCACTCTGATATTCACAGTATCAGTGAGACATGCAATTAATGCAAATGGAATATTTAGTCTGCCAGCTTTTGATCAGTTTAACACCATACTCCTTGCAATATTACTTCACATTCTGTGAATCGACTGAACATACCCGCTCTTTTTTTTTAAAGGGCTTGTACACTAGACTCGAGACAGGCTTCAAGACAAATTTATCACCCAGACAAAGCTGAAAGTTTTTACAAAAGGCTTAACATTATATACAACTTAGGTTAGACCATATGTCAACGTTATGTTTGGTGTATTATTGTTAGTGGTCGACCATACGAGCATTTATTGAAATGTGCGCTTGTGTCTGTGCGGTATCTTAGTTTCCCTACACAATGTTTCCACATCTGCACACTTTTATGACTTCTCCTTTATGCAAGCATTCTTTCAGCCTCCATGCTTCATGAAGTAGCTAGCCACGCATTGTCAAGACATTTCATGCGCGCTTGGATGATATTCATAATATAGATAGGAAACAACACAAGACAGCTAACTTTTTTTTCTTTTTTTTTACTTATGGCTTTACGCCTCGTCGAGATCGAGGTCATTAGAGGCAGGATGGGATTGGGGGGCAAGGAACGGGAAGGAATTCAGCCATGGCCTTTTGACAGAAGTATCATGGCATTTGCCTGGAAAGATTTGGGGAAACCATGGAAAACCCAAATCTGGATGCCTGGACAGGGATTCAAACCAGCATCCTCCCGAATGTGAGGCCAGACAGCTAACTATCGAATAACTCTTACGCTAGGATAGCTATAGTCTGTGGAAGAACAGACTCACCTCGCCGAATAAAGAGAAGTGGGATCTGGGTGTTATCACATATTTTGACGAGCTGACATTCATACGACTTGCCACAAACTTCAACAAACTTCTGACGCAACCTGAGACCAGCCACCTCACCAAGAAGAACCACATTAAGGGCTATGCAGGTTGATCTGAGGCTATGGTGCTCCAGACGCTGTGGGTGGCAGACTTCACCTCGAGAACCACCTCGATCTTCTCAAAGGGCTGTTACTTACCATGCCATAACTGAGAATCGACCTACAGCAGATGAAGAACATGGAAACTTCATGGATGGAAGTATATATGAAGTGCAGCCACTGGAGGAGGATTCGGAGGCGGTGCCGGTGCTACCACTCACTACGACAGGAACAACATGGAGTTTATGGAAAGTCTTTATGCAGAAACATCAGAAATGGTCCTAGCAGAGGCAGTGAAGTATCTGCTTAAATATCCAGGCCAAGTTTAATGCCTTAAGAAGTTTCTGGATGCCAGCGACACTAACCACGCTCCTCAACTGCCAAGGAATCTGCAAAGTTGGTGGTCTGTGACCTTCCTAGTGACACACCCAAGGAGACAGTCACTGCAGAAATCTACAGCTGTGAGGTTGCCACTCTGGACGTGCACCAAATGCGCTGCCCCGACACAGAAGAGTACCTTTCGCTGTATACATTTCAGCCAGAGGGGTGTGTGCCACAGGGGAATCCCACCCCTCAGCTGTTCAGACTCGACGTCCAACTGGAAGCCAAGAAAAAGTTGCCGCTAGCCATCACTCAATGCCACCAGTGCATTAATTTTGGGCATCTACCCTGGGACTGCACTGGGGCACAGAGCTGTGTGACATACGGGGACGACTGCTGGGTGGGGAACTGCCCACGACCATAAAAGGCAACAATATTTTGCAATAGCAGTCAACCAACCTCGCAGCCAGCTGGGGTGAATGCCCAGCGCCTCCTATGACCTCGGAAACACAGAGCGGTCAATCGCAGACTGGTCACTATACGAGGCCCACTACGGCTGGTTAAACCAGTACAGGTGACCAATGAGGCACCACCCGATGCTCCTTCCACCCTGCTGGCCAAGTGCTGCAAACAGACAGCCAAGACGGAAGTGCACTTACGCGCAGTCCAAGTACTGACTGCCCAAGTTGCTGCTTGCAATAGTGACAGCTCTCACAGGAACGAAAGTGGCCAAAGGTCAGCCATAACAAGCTGGCGTATGCAAATCCAGACAGCATGCTTGTGGGGAGGAGTTTCATGTGCCATTTGACAGCAACAAATAACAAAGAAGCTGACAGCCAGAGGATGGTAAAACAGCATCTGTCGGACATGTCTGGCTGGTAAATGATGGATGATGATGGTGATGGAGTTTTTTTTATACACCATTATGCTGCATCGTGTGGACAAACCAGATGAATTTGTTATTTCTATTTAGGGAGTACTACAACACAGTGGTACTATGATTCACAGAATATTGTAAAAGGAACATGATGAACTCTATTACATTTATACAGACTGTTTATTACTGAAGAAAATTAAAATCTACCCCATGTTGGCTTGAAGTGAGGAGATAAATTATTCATCCATTATAATAAATAATTTTTTTGTGACATTAGTGACTTAGTGAGACAATTTGTAGTTTCTACCTTCATATTGGTTAACATAACCTGTAAGTTTGGTAAACGAGATCTTAACGCGAAATCTGAACTACAGAGCACCCATAATGCGACTTTGGAATGACGTGGGTTGTACATGTCAAATACTGCAGTAGTTTTAGGATACAGTAGGCTCGAGAAACACAAGATATGTGGACAGGAAGCTACAATTCTTTTGCATCCAAGTATTCAACCAGTTTGATGGGAGTTTTTTTGTTTATTTTTTTTTCTTATTAATTTCTCCCAAAATGTTATCGGATTAAGCTTCAGTGTTTGTAAAAACTACACATGGAGAATATTACAATACAAATATAACTTAAACACAAGGTGGAAACCAACCATGTACTAGACCAGTTTCTAACCTTCTAACACAGAGCAATTCACCATGAGATGACTGGCAGGGATGACTAGCAGAGTCTTTCATATTAATGTTTATGGTTGTATAGGGAAGTAGTACACACAACTTTAAACCTACTTACAGCCTGGAAAAATACCTTTCAATTAAAATAAAACTACTCACAGGTGTACTGAATCTTTTCTCATGATTTGGCACATTTTATCAAGAATTTGGAGCACCTTAGGATTTCAGAGACGGATATTACAGTTAGTTTGATATATAGAACATTATACCCAAACAAAGCTGATGAAAATTGGGTAAGGTTATTCGACCATTGTCTTACCTCAACATTATTCCAGTGGCCAGTTAGGTTATGAATAAATAGATAGTGTTGCGATCAGTAGCCCACTTTTCCCAATATTTGCCAATATTTAGATGGAAAAAAATTATCATATTGCATTTGATTCTGCAACTAAAAAACCCACTGTCTGGCTAAGAATCATTTGTTGTGTGGCCACATGGAGAGAAAGAATTGATAAAATTCCTGGACCACTTTTGGTGATCTCAGTTCCAGTCCTTCATCTTTGCCATTGGGTTGAGTCATACAGGGCTGCCTTGAATATGGGTCACAATTTTCAAGAAAGGAGATCAAAGAAATCCTAGAACTACCATCACATATCTCTAACATGTATTTGCAGTAGAGTTCAGGAATATGTTATTTGTTCCACAGTTCATCGCTGAACGCATGGTGACACCATTCATAGTGTTAAGAGAGTCTACACTACCTTGGATGACCATCGTCTGTGAGTATGGCGGCAACCTGTTAAGAGGAGCCATTTTTCCAATGTTTTGGAGAGACACATTGGTGTTACTCCTGCTGTCATGGGGTGGGAAGCCATTGGGTAGGACTTCAGGTCGTGGCTGATAGAGATTGAGAAAACTCTGATAGCACAATGGTGCATCACTAATATCCTGCGTCCTTATGTGTTACTTCTCATGCTACAGTATCATGGTGCAATTTTTCAACAGAATAACACTCTTCCGCACATGACAACTGCCTCTGTGAACTGTCTACATGTAGTCGACTCCAGTGGCCAGCAAGATCCCCACATCTGTCCCCATTAGAACATGTAAGGGACTAGCTCCGCCGTCAACTCCGTGCCAGTAGCCAGGATATCAAGTACCAGCTATAACAGTTGTGGGCCATCTTCTGTTTCTGGAGTATACAAAGGCTTTATGACTCCATTCCTAACCAAATCAGTGCATGCATTCAGACCAGAGTGGGTGCAACGTCATTCTGATAAGTGGTTTATACTGTCAGGTTCTTTGTAAATTTGTTTATAACCACTGAAATAACACCATATACCCACTCAAACAGTGAAATTTCATTTTGTTTCCTCCTCTCCTTCTGGGTGCTTCACTTTTGTTGTCAAGTAGTGTATTTGTGAAAATTGCAACACCCAGAAGGGACTGTCTAAATCACTGAAAAATCAGAGAATGTGGAGAACAGAGGAACCATAATATGTAAATAAAACTGCAGTGAGATGCCATGCCCGTAGGCCAGCCACGCCTTCTGTTATGTGATAAAACAGGTGATATGCCATGCCTAGTAGGTGCAGAGCTGTAAATCGATGTTAAAGTATGCTACCAAGTGCCACTATGCTTCATTTATGTCAAAGTTTGCAATATTAATACGTGATTGAGTTCGAACAGAAAGATTGGTCTACGTGGAATCGGGTTTGTCATACCATGACACTGGAGCTCGTATTGGGCATGCTGCGACGACAGTGATTCATGTGTGAAACCAGTGGATAGAAGAGGGTCTGACACAGCAATCAGCAGTTACTGGACCACACAATGTGACCATAGCACGGGGTGACCTCCATCTTGTCCTCATGGCCATAACTGACAGAACAGTGCTGGCTTGAATTTGGTGCACTGCAACAGGTGTAGATGCGTCTGTGTTGATGATTCGATACCATCCACTGAGGGATGCACTGGTGGCACACATGCCATTGTGTTGGCTTCCATTGACCAGACACCACCAATGCCTCAGACGGCAGTGAACACGTGAACGGCATCATTGGCGTGATGAGTGGCAACTTGTCATACAGTGATGGCTGCGTACGTTTTAGACACTATTTTGGTAAACGCAATTGGGCAGACTGCAATGTTGAGAAGCACAGGGGACAAAGGCAAAGTGTGATGGTTTGAGTGCTATTCGTTATAATATGCAATCTCACCTCTTATGTATTGGGGGCAATCTGAAAAGCAACTGCTGCAACAGGGAGATTAAAGAGCCTGAGGCACTGTCCCTCCTTCATATCTCTTGCTTGCATCCAGTGTCCATTCTGGCTGCTGGCCACCAGGGCGTGCTGGACTACATCGACAGAAGCACTTTGGGTTATCAACAGTCTCCCTCTAGTCCTTGAAGTCATGGGGGTGGCCATAATGCTACTACATTAGGAAGCATAATTACACCGTAATTGTTGCTGTATGAACAGTTCTTCTTCATGCTGATGGCAATGCTGTGAATAAATCAATCATGACCAACCTAGTAGACATTTGGCAGTCACGCTGGCTTCTCTCAGATAAGAGGCGGGAGAACTACAAGGGGATTCTAGCACAGAGTATCACAACATATGTTCTGCTCCTTTTTAGTACCAAATAATGTGCCTCCTTACCAGTCATGGTCTTCGCAAGCACCTTGCAGAACTTTAGATACTTAACATTGCAACCTGCTTTTGTCATACAGATATTGCCAATGTCATGTTTACTGCTCTCTTTATACAGAGCAGAGGAACTTCCCATTCACTGTAGTTGGCACAATAGACACAGCTGTAAGGAGCAACATCTCGACTTCAGATTGCTGTATGCCATTGAAATTTTTTGCTAAGAATGTCTTTTGTATTCAGCTGCATCATGTCAACGTGTAAGGACTGCTGTAAATCAGAATAATGGTACAACCAATACTAATGTAAAATGACAGGTGCTTAAAATTTGGTGGTTAGGGTCTTCGCCATCAGTTATGTGCAGCACCACTACCATGTGGCTCAAAGGAGCAGCAAAAGTTTTCCCAACTGGACCTGATAAGTATAGATAAATAGGTGCCATACTAATGTTTATATAAATTCTTTCTTCCCTCGATCAATTCAGGATTGGAATGCACAGAGTTAGTTTTGGTGCAAAGGACTCTCTGTCATCCACGATTTTATGAGTTGCAGAGTAGAGATGTAGATTTTAAACAGTATACACAAAAGCATTAATTTAAAATGGAAACAGAATAAGAGGTATGTCTGCCTTTTCTTGATGTGGTGGTATGGAGAAAATGGGATGGCCACCTAGACCACTGTGTCAGTCAAAAAAACAACACACATGAACAAATATTTTAGTGCAAACTCACATCACCATTCAGCACAAAAGCAAGCAGAAGTAAACATGCCATTATGCCAAGAAGCAAGAGTAGAGCCTGGAAAAGGTAAAACAACACTTGAAGCTTACTTGAAAATGGTGGGATAATATATTAAAAGTATTTAATACAGTAGTTAGAAGGGGTTCAGAAGAGGAAATTACCAGAGGACACACTTGGTCTTCGTACAATGATATGATAAAGGACTTGTATTGGGAGTAATTTGAAGCATTATTAATCTGGCTATAGATCATTTTCCCACAGTTGATAAACAATACATTTTATAAATAAAATTCCATCTAAAAATGATTGTTGTGCTGAATGTTATTCTTTTATTCCCCAAGCGTGTTTTACCCTTATGGTGTAGGGCATCATCAGTGGCTGTAAATGTATGTTTTTACATGTGTATCATTAAAATAAATATATATTTCATTAGTTATCCTATTCTTGCAGGATTTTCACTTGGTGAATGAAGGACCCAGGCGGCATGGTAGGCATAAGTGATGGTGGAGGGAGGCGAGAAAGTACTAAATTGATAATCAATAATGCTGAAGATTTATTATGATTGAAAATAAGGGAACATCACCAACATTATTAATGTGGAGGATGTTTGACGTCAAGGATATTCCGGTAAGCTAGTTCCCATCTGTGTTGTTCAATGGAAGTTATGGTATAAGGGAAAATTCTGATGGCCGTAATTGTAAATTGTTGTTAAAATTGTAGGAATTGACATTTTTAGCCACCGGATGGGATGAGATATAGAAAAGTGATTTATTTTATATCGTATTAAACATATTAATAGGAATGTTGAACCAATAATGACATGAATTCCATGAAATCCTGTTGCTTGAATATACTGTTTGCCTATGGCCATTCATTCTGATGTTAAATGGGAGAGAGGTGAGGTCAATATATGAACTAATACAGTGGAGATATGTTGATTGATATAAGAGATGTGTTGTGGTCTAATAATGGTGGGGTAGATTTTCCTTGTAGTTGGATTGGAGTAGGTACTGGTAGCCAGATGCATGTTTTGCAGCAGTGTCTATTATATGGGAATGATCTATGTGGTGGTTTGGGAGACTTATGAGGTGAGTATTTTGAACAAAAATATTCTTGAGTTTGGGTGGTCTGCTGAAACATGTGCGTGTGGCAGTGGGTAGGATTTTGTGGAGAATGGTGTACATCTGGGGGAAGGAATATAGAAGTCATACCCATGATGAACAATTAAGTTAATGGACTCAAGACCAGGAAAGAACTCGGTAGTAGTAGTGGGCAGTGATTAGTTGGAGTAGTTGTACAGAGGATGGGTTGCAGTAAAAAAGATTTGTTTGTGTGCTATATCAGAGGGTAGCTGTGGGAGATGAGGGCTTGGGATAGTTTTTGGTGTATCTAGAGAGAGATTTTTTGTTGGAAAAAATACGTCTGCCAAAGATGGCCAGGCTATACAGAAAACAACATTTGGTGTGCGAGGGTTGGAAACTGTTAAAGTAAGTTTCAGTTGACAATTCTGCTAATTGTTGTTTTACAAGCTTTGCTTGTTGGAGTAGTTGTTTTTATCATAATTATCCATGTATGCTAAACACAACTTTTTCTAACCTGTGTTGTTATGTTTGTAATCACAGTAGTGTCAACATAGTTTCATTTTTTGTGAGTGCGTAATTGTACCTGTATTTAACTTCCGTTAAATTATCTCTCTGCTTCTGTGACTGACTTACTATTTATGATAATTTTATGAGTGGCTATTTTAGTTTTCTTGTTCAATTGTTGTTTATGTGTGTCTAATAGTGTTTCATTTGTTAAATTGCTGAATTTATTTAGTACTGTTTTTTCCATTCGTATGAATTCGTTTATCTGATAGCTCTCTTGTACTATTAGCAGATGGTTTTTGTAGTGGTTAATTTTTCTGTCTTTATGGAGGTAGGGAAATAGTTATGTTGTAATAAATGTTTGACAAATGTAATTTGTGCATTTTTTTGCTCTGATGCATTCCTTATATCTTATGTTCAAGTACATGGATGTCTGGCATATGCACATTGCTTCGAATTGTTGGTAAAGCATTTAGTCTGTTTAGCATGTGCCCCAGAGCTGCCTGTTTGTGATTGTTAGATGTCTTGTGTATTACAGTGCCAGTGAGTGTGAGTTTTTTTGTAAATGCTGAATAAGTATAAAGGAACTTTTTTGAGTATTGGTATATCAAGGAAGTTCAGTGTCTTATTTTTTTCTTTCTCTGTGGTAAATTTAATATTACTATGGGTATTATTACAGTAAAACCTCGGTAAGTCGAACCTCGATAAGTCAAAAATCTCTACAACTCCAAAGAAAACTTTGTTCGCTTCCCTTCAAGTCCCAAAACCTCTATTACTTGAAATCCAAGACCTCGATAACTTGGAACAATCAGTATTTCCCTACAAGGTATTTCAGTCCATATTTCCCCCTATAACTTGAAAGAAATATATTTGACCTCTGTATCTTGAATATATCGATGTTTGATTCTAATACCTCTACAACTTGATTTTAAATTAATAATCTTTATAACTCGAAAAGAAAATAAGTATTGTACATACTTAAAGAATAGTGCCAGAAATACTTACTTAGAAGTAATTTTTGGGAGTGTGCAATAAATAAGGTTTCTTGCAAATTTTTTTTGAAGAAATGATTACCAATTTTTATGACTGACATCAACACGTGTTTACCATTTGTTCATTTTGAATATTTATTGTTATGTATTGTTGTGGCTTTAGTTTGAGCTCTACCGAACCAAGTCTTAATATTACAGAATCAGTTTGGTTCTACTGGCATACATTTCAATTTCTGATACAGTACACAAACACTACTATCGAAGAATGAGTGTTGTGAAACGTAAATTGAAAACTATTAGTCTCTCTGAAAAGTTAGAAGTGCTTGAAGCAGTAAAGAACTATAAAAAGAAGAAACATATCGCTGATCAATTTTCGCTTACCGGTGAGTACTCTATTAAAAATAACAAAAAATGAATCAGAAATTTGAAAATAATTGAAAGCATTCAAAATTTGTTCTGCAAAAGACAATGAATTGCAGAATTTACCAACTTGGAAGAATGCTTACTTAAATGGTTTAAACAGAGTTGACACTAAAACATTAGTGTTACTGGACCACTATTATAAAATAATTCATGTTATCTTACCTTCGATTTTTTCATGTTTACATATACTTACAAATTCTTAAGTTTAAACATTACTCCTGCAAAATGAATTTTTATTTATTTCGCCACTGTAACTCAGAATTAATTAGGATAGAATTTAAACCTCTGCAATTCGAACATGTACCTACAAAAACTTTTATAAACCCTTTCTAAGTCGAAGCCTCTATAACTCGAATAACTACCTTGACAACTTACCAAAGTTCCACCATAATTTCTTTATGGAATATGGACATATTATGTTATGTTTTATCTATCAGGCAGATGATGCCATCCAGTAAATTACTGCTCTGTCAAAAAAGTACCAGGAATTGGTCAATAAAACACAAAAAATTTATTATTCATCCAAATTTATTGTATCGCCTTCAAAGCAGGCCCCTTTCAAAATAGTATACTTATGCCAATGAATAATCCAATCATCAAAACATTTTTAAAGGCTTTTCTGGAATCAACTTCAGTTCTCGCCACAAATTCTCTTTTATGTCTTGTATCAACTGAAAACGGGTGCCTCGAGGTGGTGATTTGAGATTTGGGAAGACAGAAAAAATCAGCCGGAGCCATATCATGTGAATACGATGGTTATTAGATGGTATTTGTTGAGATATTTGCCAGAAATTCGTTCACAATAATAGCCTTGTGAGATGGTGTGTTATCATGGGGCAAAATCCTTCTTTGCACAAATCTGGCCTTTTCGACAAGTTTGCTCTCTCAAACACCGCATAACACTCAGATGACATTCTTTATTTAAACATGACCTTCTGACAAGAATTCTGAGTGCACAACACTGCGATAATCAAAGAAAACTGTCAACACCACATTAACTTTTGATCGACTTTGACGTGGTTGTTACAGTTTCGGCTCAGTTGGAAGACACCATTCCGAAGCTTGTTGACTGGTTTGCATATCAAACTTGTAAACCCATGTCTCATCAGTTAAAATGCATTTTTTGAACATGGGGTCAGAATTGACTCATTGTAGCATGTCTTCAGTGACCATTACGAGATTGAATTTTTTAAGAAAATTCAGGTCTTTCAGAACTAGCCAAGTGAAAACATGTTTCATGTCCAAACAATCATTTAAAATGGTATAAATTGATTTTTGAGACAGAGGTAGTGCAGTGGCTACTCTCTCAAACTTAAATGACGATTTTCAGTCACCATTTCCTTCACTTTAGCAATGTTAACTTCAGTTGAAGTCATTGATGGACGACCAGAGTAAGGCAAATTTTTCATCAGATCTCGATAGCTTTTGAATTCACTGTACCACTCATATGCATGTTTTTTTTATATATATATTTTTTTTTTATAAAGTCAATTCACCATTAGCCTTCCATAACATTTTCAGTGATTTGGCAAACGAAATTCCATTTTCAATGCAAAATTTGAGACAAAATTTTTGCTCAATATTTTTATCCATTGTAAAAATTGCTAAGAACACTTGAGATGGACTGATATCAATGAGCACTGTAAACAAACTAACTGACGATAATGCTCAAACTCAGCATCAGTATTGAGGACAGTTGTGGCAACTTTGTGACAAAATGAATTTTGACAATCCCTTTAAGAGGGCTTTTTAAATGCTCAATTCTCGGTACTTTCTTGACAGAATGTAAGTTGTATTTTTTGTTTTTGAATATGTTGTTTTCTATGTGGTCCATGAAAATATTTGCCATGATGCCTAAAACTGGAGAGCCCATAGGTAACACTTTATGTTGGATTTAGTAGAGGAAGAGGTATAAATGTGAAATATATGTGGTAATATGAAATACTATGGTTTCTCGCCTCGTAATTGCTATACTCTGGTGAGCTGCTTAAAAACTACTTTCATTAACTGTAAACTTCTTTGGAATACATTCATACTGCAGTTGGCAGCCATCACAAGTGAGTAAAGCTGTTTTAACAAAATGACGAGGAGGAATAATTCTTGGAGATTGGTGGTTTTTAGTTTCATTCCTGTCATAATACATACATTATTAACATATTTACTAAACAGACGTTTAGCTAAAACATTAAGCTGTAGAATGGCGTGTTTGTTGCCTATTTATGTTTAATTTTAGATTTTATTTGCATTTCTGAATTTCAAGATTGCCGTGTCACTAATATGGAATACTAGTATTCCATATTTGTACCGTACTTTCACAACCTTTCTTATTTACAGGCATTGCTTCAGAAATGGCTCCATGAGCTCGAAAACAGTGGGATGAGTCTGCCATGCAAACTGAAATTAAAAATGTAGGATAAAAGAAGATGAGCTTCCTGAAGATGGCAAAAACTTTCCTAGTTCCAAGGGTCACTCTATTTAGGCTACCACCTGAGTTAGCCACAAAGACCAAACCTGGGCGAAAAACTGTTTTATCTCCCGAACAATAACAACAGCTTATTGATTATAGCATGAAAATTGAAAGTAAATTTTTTGGACTTACCTGAAAGGATCTCCAACAGATGGCATTTCAGTTTGCCAAAACCAATAATGTCCAGAATCTATTTTTGAGTGAACGGGCTGGAAGAGGGTAGGTGATGCCTTTTCTTGAGATGGCACAAAAAGGTAATTTCTTTCCGAAAACCAACAGCAACCTCATTTAACAGATCTCTAGGTTTCACAAGAGGAAATGTGGCAGTGAACCCACTAATGAAGATGCCGGTCGTCTCTTTTGCTCAGGAAAATTTTCGCAGGACAAGGCAGGGAAGAATGGGTAAAATGTCTAATGTGCGAAATGTGGGCGCACACTGAATATATAGGATGATATGTGTGTGACTTCTACAAGTGGCATTTGTTTTAACTATTCCATATTTGTACCCCATAATCTGAAGAGCCAAAAATGTCAAATTTTGTGTTAAGCTTAATTTAGAAAACGTTCCTAATGTAGTACGTATTAGAAAATATAGAAAGCATTAAAATAAATCCCAAAGTATGTGCTGCAGCCATTTTGTTTATTTAACTTGAAAACCTGAGAAATTATGAATGAAAAACAAAATGGTATTCCATATTTGTAACACTTCCTCTACTTATTATTGGAAATAGTTTTGTGTTTCAGTTATCTCTTCGATGTGTGCATTAAGAGCTGTGTTATGTATGATATTAATCATTTCAATGACTGGTATGACAGAGAACATATTTACCACATTAAATGATAAGCATGTGCAAATGATACTATAAGTTGAGTTCCTTCTAAAAACGAGTATACTTGGGATTATGATTTCGATTTTAGTAGGACTACTGTGTTTTGCATACTACTCATGCTGTCTCAGCAGAAAAAGGTCACAGTTTTAACATCAAATAGTGTTATCAAAATGGCTCTAAAACCATTTGTGCTTCGAATACATAACAAGCAGTAACATCAGAAAAAACATCAAACAGTTCTCCTAATCTTATAATTGGTGCATACAAACAGGCTTTTTATTTCTTGTCTGATCTGCTCTGTTCTACTACTCAATAGTTGTCCTGAGGAAATTAATTACCCATGTTACTGTACTAAGATATTTTTTTTAAGTTTTGCTGTTTTTAATAATAAAGCTGAATTTAATTCTTTTGCTCTATAGATATTTCTTATGATAATTTCCTCCAGTCAGACAATCCACAAGGTCGGCACTTGCTTGTATATGCCTTTCAAGATTCTTTTTTCAAATGTTTTCAATATCATTTCACAGGCATATACCCAAAATATTTTGTTGGCTTGAAAACTATACTTAAAAAGAAGGAATCTAAACATTAAACCAATTTATACAATTTTTCTTGCTTTAATTATATATTAACGGTTCTAATATGTTCTTATATGAAGTTTAAATAAAAAGTAAGAAGAGTGTTTCTCTAAATGGACTCACCAGTGCCTGCTATTACATGGACCCCTGTCTCCTGAGCAACATGGAGCATTAAAGGAACATTTCTCTCAAGACCATTAGAAGTGTTTTCAACAATCGTTCCCCCTCCTAGCTCATTAAACATTTTCATTTCAGAAAAAATGGCTGCATGTGTGTCTTCATCATTAAAATTTAGATTGTATGAACTGCTATATCTGTTGAGAAAATTAATTAATTTTTAAAGAGTGTACAATGCTTGAAATGATGTGGAAAACTATAAGAATGGCAAAGAAAATTGTGCACAAATTAAGCCTTACAAGATTATGCAATCTCCCTTTCTCAGTATAGATTATTTTATTTACCAAATTATACTCAGTCTATTATCAACTCTGTCAAATGAAGATTTCCTCCTCTACCCCAATGTTATATCACTATCCAGCATCTTTCTTCACTTTCCAATAAATGAAATGAGTATAGAGTTTTTTTTATTGAAATGAATCAAGCAGCAGTTCAAGTATAAAAAACATTAATTTTAAGGCAATAAAATTAACCATTCATAAAACACTGGAATACATATTTACAGTCTTTTGATTTGAATATGAGTGTGTGTCAGCTGTTAAGGAAGTTGAAATAAGTAGCTAAGCAAGAAAGTATTCCTGTAACCTAAAGAAAGCTGGTAGTATATTAATACTGAGTCTGAACCACATGTTTGCAGTAAACTGTTACACTTTCAATTTTCAGATTATTGTATAAGTAGCTAAATTTTGTTGTATAAAGTAATGAAAACCTTAAACTACAGTATAATTTGCTATGATTTTTGTTAGTGAGAATTTATATTCATATGTGCAACTATACAAGACTACTGCTGTAAAAAATTTTGTTCTGAATTTAAACATAAGTCGTTATCATCACCTCCAATATACAAGTCTTCTCTACCACTACAATGCAAACTTTCCATTGTTCGAAACAGTTCTGGAAGTCTTCTTCTGTGAGTTCCTACATGAAGTGTGCTGCTTTTTCTATCACAGTTTCAGTAGACTGAAATCTTGTTCCTTTCATTGCAGATTTGACCTTCCAAAACAGATAAAGGTCACATGGTGCATGGTCAGGTGAGTAATTTGGATGGTCTAACACTAGGATGTTGTACTTCAGCAAAACTTCCTTGACAGACAATGTACAATGAACTGGGACATTGTCTTTATGCAGGTTAGAACTGACCTTATGTCACTAAACAAGGATAAAAACTTTGAAGCTTGTGCAATAGAGATTACTGTGGAAGACTCAACTACCAAAGTTGTAATCATATGTATATATAGGTACCAAACTCATATTGCCATATTCTTCTCAAAATTAAGGTTGATCTTAGATAAAGCACATACCAGGAAAACTAAAATTTTAATTTGTTGTGATATAAACATAAATACTAAAATCAAAGCTAAGAGTACAATAGACTTGCTAAATATTCTGTATTCATATGGTATTTCCTCCCTTGTAGAAGATGCAACTAGAATTACACCTAATTCTGAATCCACTATTGATTATGTCCTAACAAACCTGGATGTAAATTATTGTGATGTAACTGTAGAAAACATTGGTCTATCTGACCACCATTGTCAAATTATAAATTTAAATCTGGTAGTTCATGAACAACTCAAGCCAAAAATGTACATCCATAGATCTCCAAAAGCCAAGGTTTATGAATTCTTAGATGACCTATTAGGCCAGCCATGGGAAGAGATTTACACTACACCAAATGTAAATGAAAAATTCAAAAAATTTGCAACTTTTTTTAAATTAAATTTTGAAGAAAAGTTGCCCAAAGTACTCTCAACTTCTGATCAAAGTAAAAACAAGTGGATTACAAATGGAATAAAAATTTCATCCCTAAATCTCAGGAAAATGTATATGAAAAGTAATGAACACACCAGCCAATCTTTCCTAGCTTATTGTAGAACTTTCAAAAAAGTGTATCGAAAAGTCCTAGCAGAGGCCAAGGAAAACCACAATAACAGGAAAATCATAAAGTCAAGCAATAAATCAAAAGCTGTTTGGGATGTAGTAAGAAGAGAAACAGGGAAAACCAAAAAAACCTAAACTCCTGCCCAATAAAAATTTGTGACACTACGCCAGATAGCGACCCAACAGAAATAGCAAACTAAATAAACAATTACTTCTCTGGCATAGCTGCAAAACTTCAGACTAAATTTTCAAATAATCAAACGTATCAAAATTGTTATATCTCAGTAAATTCTATGGTCCTAAACCCAGTAACAGAGGAAGAGGTGAAAAAAAACAGTCCTCAGACTAAAAAATAAAAAATCAACAGGATTGGATGAGGTGCCCACGTTTCTAATAAAGCAATGCATACATATCTTCTGAGCCCCATTAGCTCACATAATAAATGAGTCTTTCACAACTGGTGTATTTTAAAAAATGGGAGTAATAAACACGTAGAAAATTACCTCCCAATTTCTATACGATCATCTTTCTCCAAAATTTTTGAATCACTTATGAAAGATAGGTTAACCAGCTTCCTGAGCAAATATAATATCCTTAGCAAATCTCAGTTTGGTTTTCAGGCAGGGAAAGGAACAACATCAGCAATAGCACAGTTTACAAAAAATTTACTTGAAGCTCTTGACAGAGGTGATCATGCAGCAAGTCTATTCCTAGACTTTTCAAAAGCCTTTGATACTGTCAACCACAACATTCTCCTGCAAAAACTAGAAGCAATAGACATAAGGGGTAGTGCAAAATCCTGGTTCCAGTCATATCTAACCAACAGAATACAAAAAGTTGAAATCTCTGCAATCCCAGAAAACTCAAATTTTTTCATGTAAGTTCCTGTCTGAACCAAGATCTGTAAATATAGGTGTCTCACAGGGAAGTATTCTAGGTCCCATATTATTTCTAATTTATGTAAATGATTTTATATCCAGTGTCAGTCATGGGGAGAAAATTTTATTTGCAGATGACATTAACATCATCATCAGTGATCCCTCAGTCAATGAACTCCAGGCTAAAGGAAACACAGCTCTTATAGAAGTCTTAAACTGGTCCCAAAATAATATATTGACCCTCAATATAAATAAGACAAGTAGCATCAAATTCAGTTCAGTTAGCAGTGTTCAACAGATAGACTTAAAACTGAATAATGAACACATTGTATGTGTTGCAAATACAAAGTTTCTGGGAATGACCATTGATCACGAGTTAAAGTGGAATGAACATGTACAAATTTTGGGAAAGAAAATATCCACAACCTGTTTTGCACTTAGAATTCTAGCTCCTGTATGCAATGATGACTGCCTCAAAACAATATACTTTGGAAACATTCATTCAATAATATCCTATAAAATCATTTTTTGGGCTTCAAGCAAAAAAAATGTAAACACTATTTTCAAATTACAAAAATGGATAATAGCAAAAACTTCAAGGAGAACCCATTATAAGGACATATTTAGATAATTATGTTGTTGTTGTTGTTGGTGGTGGTGTTTTTAGGGCGCGTCGATGTCAGGGTCATTAGCGCCCTAACAATTTCCAGCTATTACTCTGGCTTTAAAATGTACTACAATACTGTCTGCATGATCGACTGTAAAGGGGTCGGCCATACAGACAGCAAATAAAATAAATCATAAAATCAGGCGTGGCTTTAAGGGAGCCACCGGTACTTTAAACCATACAGCACCTGGATGGCTATAAGGGGCCAAGAAGGTTTAAAGGAGAATTAAAAACACTACAAGTCTCGCTGGCTGTATAGTGGCCAGCGAGCCATGAATTATAACAATATAAAAAATAAAAACAATGCACATGCATGGGTGGCTGTAAAGAGGCCACCCATCCATTTTAAAACTAGGCCGATCTGCCTAAAATTTAGGTGCTAGACTGGCCAATACACAAAACTTTAAACCACTCGCCACATTGCTGGTCTCATTGTTTAAAATGAGGGACAGATCGTTGGCCAAGCCAACGTCTGCCCTCAAGTCTAAAAATAATACACAATCAATTAAAATGTGGCGCACCGTCAGAGGTACACCACAAGCATTACATTCCGGAGGGTCCTCCCGGCGGAGAAGAAAGCTGTGTGTCAGAGGACAGTGCCCTATACGGAGGCGAGTAAGGAGAACCCCATTCCTCCTCGCCCGCTGGAAGGAGCTGCTCCATGGCTGAACGGTCGGTTTGACCAGCCGGAGCTTATTAAGCTCAACCTCCAGCCACTGCCTCTGCCAGATGTCAAAAACAAATCTTTTCCCCGCCGAGGCAAGGTCAGACTTTGGGATCGGATCAAAGTCAACTCTGACCCTGTTGCAGGCTAACTTGGCAGCTTCATCAGCTGCCTCGTTCCCCCTGATTCCCACATGACCAGGTACCCAGCAGAATGCGACCTCCTTTCGATAAGATTGGAGTGATCGGAGGGTGTCCTGTATGCCTTGGACAAGACTATCTGCTGGGTACATGCTTCCTATTGCCTGGATGCAACTGAGGGAATCACAGCATATGATGTACTTCGTGCCGCAACTTACTTTCATATGCTGGAGCGACTTTAACAAAGCGTTGTACACGCTGCAACAGCTATTCAGTTTGTAGTTATAAGTCGCTCGAGGGAATACCACGGAGCAGCCAACTCCGTTAGCCTGCTTAGACCCATCCGTGTATACCAGGGTAAAATCACGAAACTGATTTAAAATATCGCTAAAATTTCGGATAAAAACACTGTCGGCGATACTCAGCTTGTTGTACCATGTCAGATCTAAAACTGTTCTGGGCCTCTTTAAAAGCCAGGGAGGAGATTTACTCCAACCCTGGTGATAAAATGAGGGCATCTGAAAGCCATATTCCTCCTATATAGCCTTTGTACGGTAGGTGAATGGTTTAGTTGCTCTTTGACAGTTGCTATAAAGCCGTTCAAAGTTAGGATGAATAACTACGTCATACACGGGACTGCCAGGAGTTGTGGCAATATTTATATAGTGTCGCACCATGAGGAGATGCCGGTGGATGGAAAGCGGCGGTTGCTAGACTCAGCACAAATGCTGGGTATCGGACTGGTGTGGTATGCACCTGTGGTGAGACAAATTCCTGCATGGTGGACACTATCCAGTATACGTAGATAACTGTCCCGTGCCGAACCGTAGACAATGCAACCATACTCCAACCGTGACCGTACAAAGGCTCTATAAAACTGTAGCAGGCAGGAGCGGTCAGCGCCCCACAACCTGCCACACAGACACTTTAAAACATTATGAGATTTCAGGGCTCTGGCTTTGATATCTTTAAGATGTGGCAGCCATGTAAGCCTAGTGTCCAAAATGAGGCCCAGAAACCGAAGAGTTTCACTAAAAAATAAAACGGTGTTCCTCAAGGTGAGATGAGGTCCTGCTAAAAGACTTCTACTGCGGCTAAAAAGTACACACCGAGTTTTCTCAGCAGAGAAACAAAAGCCAGTGTGTACTGACCATTCATCCAGCCTATTCAGTGTGAGCTGCAGCTGCCGCTCAGCGCTTCTCAGTCTAGCCAATGCAATAAAAATTAAAAAGTCGTCAATGTATAAGGAGTACCGGATGGGCCTCCTTATAACAGTTGAGATGCTATTTATGGCAATAGCAAAAAGGGTTACACTTAAAATTGAACCTCGAGGAACACCGTTTTCCTGAATAAAAAGCTCTGACACTTCTCTACCGACTCAGTACCGGAAGCAACGTCGAGATAAAAATGATTTTAAAAATCGGGGCAGATTTCCCCTGAAACCCCATTCATATAGCTGTTTTAAAATAACGTGCCATAAGGTAGTATCGTATGCCTTTTCGATGTCAAAAAATATACCCACAAGGTATTGGCTGCGGATGAAAGCGTCCTGTATGGCCGCTTCCAGTACAATTAGGTTATCCATGGTGGAATGGAATTTCCTGAATCCACACTGAAAACGGCTCAGCAGTTTACGGGACTCGAGACACCAGACGAGGCGGCGGTTAATCATCCACTCTAGTGTCTTCCCAACGCAGCTAGTTAAGGCGATGCTACGATAGCAACCTGGCAACAACTTGTCTTTACCTGGTTTTAAAATTGGAATTAACATTGCTTCTTTCCACAAGTCGCAGAAGTGTACTCCGGTCCAAATATCATTAAAAATACCCAGGAGGTACTCTTTAGCATCTTTGTTAAGGTGCGTCAGCATCTGGTACTGGACCAGGTCAGGCCCTGGCGCCGTGTCTTTGGCGCTTTGTAGAGCAGACTCCAGCTCCCACGGTGAAAATGGTCTATTGTAGTCCTGCAATTCCAACGAGTCGAAGCAAAAGATTTGCCTCTCGGCCGATATTCGTCGTTGCCGGATCTGTTGGTCCAATCCGGCAGACAAAGTGATGGCAGCGAAATACTCTACCATCAGCTGCGCAAAGCTTCGCTCATCGGTGACTACATGCACCTGATCCAGTAATCCAGATACTGGCGATCGAGAGTACCTCCTGGATATACGGCGGATTGAGTCCCATACTTTTGTTGGTGGTGTGGAACGGTTAATGGTGCTCACGGAGTTCTGCCATGATCTCTTTTTGCTCTCCTCAATCACACGGCGCGCCTTAGCTCTAGCAATCCGGAACGCTGCGAGGTTGTCAGGTGTTGGGTGCAACCTAAACCGGCGCATGGCCCGTCTCCGGCCCTGAATAGCGGAATGACATTCATCGTTCCACCAAGGGACAGGCGTTCTGCGCAGTGCCCCGGACATGTTAGGCATGATATAAAGGCCGCCCGATGAACTACTTCTGTGAAGTGTTTCACCTTGTCATCGGTGGTCTGGCGATGTTGGAGTATGACTGACCGGCTGTAAAGTTGCCAGTCAGCTCTGCTGATATTCCATTTCCGTGTGTTAATTGTTTTGCCCCGTTCGCACTCTATATGTAACCAAATTGGGAAGTGGTCGCTTCCATGGAGGTCATGATCCACCTCCCAATGCACGGAGTCGGCAATCGATGGAGAGCAAAGAGAGAGATCAATGGCAGAGGACGAACCGGAAGCAGTAGTGAAGTGTGTCATCTGACCGGTATTTAGGATGCACAGATCCTCCTGCTCCAATAATCTACAAATCTCTCGACCTCTGGTGTAATTGGTGGTCAAACCCCACAACGCATTGTGTGCGTTAAAGTCTCCCAATAGTAGAAAAGGCCGAGAGAGTTGCCGAGTGATGTCAAACAGCTGACCGCAATCAACTGGTGACCCCGGCGGTAGGTATATAGAGCATACAGTCAGTTGCACCGGTCCATGTAGTTTAACCGTTACTGCTTGTAAAGGAGAGGTGAGAGCTACAGGTTCGGAGTGGACAGTTTTCCCTACAAACACAGCCACTCCCTCTTTCGCTCGATCACCCTTGGTATCGTCCTTTCGGTAAACATCAAAACCTTTTAGCGCAGGTTAATGTGTTGGTCTGAAGTGTGTCTCTTGGAGACAGAGACACAAAGGATCAGACCGTGCTAAGAGCTATAACTCCTCTTTGTGAGCCATAAAACCGTTGAGGTTCCATTGGAGTATGGGAGCCATCCTACCGATTTAATTTCACCCTCCCCGGTTCGGATAGGTCTTCAGTCGCCATTTGCTGAGGAACGGGACCAGTCTCATCCACCAGCATTGCAGATTCCTCTGGCTCCAAAGAGTCAGACGTCTCCGACTCAGGTTCCTCATCCACTACGTCCATCACCTTCTTTTTCCTTGACCTCTTTTCCTTCTTCTCCCTGCCAGTAGGTAGTCTGGGAGGGGACGAAGAGGGAGATTTGATAAACTGAGTCGGGTCCGTCCGCCTAAACTTCGGGCCCCGGATCTTCTGATTACCTCCATTAATAGATGTAGCAGATGGTAATGCTACAACTGTCAAAGTGCGGGGTGGAATTGGAGGTGGCGCTACTTTGATAGCTGCTGCTGGTGGTGGACTTTTAGTGACTGCTGCTGGTGTAGTCGAGGTCGCAGACGTACTACTACCGACGTCCGCGGTCTTCAATGTTATGACCTTTGCAGGTTTAGCACCACATTTGCATGAGCATGTTGTGCTGGTGCTCATGTCTGCAACGGACGTCTGGGTAGAAGTACTTTGTTTTCTGACGGGAGTTGAAGCCCTCTTAGCAAAACTAGTTCCAAAAATTGGAGCAGTGAGCGACTTGGCCTTCTTCCTTGCTTCTGCATAAAGGATCTGCTCTTTTGTCTTCAACTCCTGTATCTTGGGCTCTTCAAGATACACTTGACACTCCCTACTCCAGGCCGGAAGTGATCTGGAGCAGTTGACGCACACCTGTGGTAGTGTGCAACTTACTCCCGGCTCATGTGCCCCCTTGCCGCACTTACCGCACTTACCACAGGTGGGATTGCCCTTACATGATGCTGTCGTATGTCCGAACCGCTGACACTGAAAACAGCGCATCGGGTCCGGAACATACGGACGGACGTTCAGGTTGATGTACCCTGCTTTGATGTTCTTCGGCAGGACTGGAGTGTCAAACGTCAGGACGAAGGTGGCAGTCTTTTCAATACTGCCACTAACCCTTCTTGTGATCTGACGTACCTTGACCACTTTCAGCTCCTTCCACTCCTTAAAGAGTTCCTCGGTCCCTATGTCAATCAATTGCCGGCAGGTGACAACGCCTTTGCTGCTGTTTAGGGAGCTTCTCACAGTTAAGGAGTTGGGTAGCTGCCTACTTGTTGTAGTTTCCAGCAGCAGCGTCCCATTCCTCAGCTTTTTCACTGAATTCAGGGTCCCTACCAGACCCTCTAACCCCTTTGAAATGTAAAAAGGTGAAACTTTTTCGAAGGTCCCTTCCACCCTTTGCATCACTATAAAAGCGTTCGGTATCAAACAAAATTCTCTGTCACTATTACCTTCTGAAGCGGGGGGGGGGGGGGGGGGCTATCGACCCTCACCCGATTCTTAGAACTGGGTGTATTTATTTTAGCCTGCGGCACACCCGTACCGCAGGGTTTTGTGGTTTTTGTGGATGACTTTGTTTTGGTCCCACGAGTAAAACCAATTTAAAAAGAAGCGCTAATACAACAGGGGTGCGCAGGTGCCCCTGATGTTGCACATTAGCGAGTGATCTGCCTCTCACCCATGCACCTCCTCGGCACATGTCCGACCTTGAGGTTAAGGGTTTTTTTTATAGAGGTTTGTACCGTCCTCGCGATCCGGGCGATTAAGCCAAGATCCCCGTTCTCCTAGGCACACAACGTTTCCACCGTCACACCCTGCGGTGGTTGTTGAAGCATGGTAGGGGTTTACGGTCTGGGAAACTTGCGGCACTCACAAGTTTCCAGCTCGGGCACCGCGGGTTCGCCAAACCCGTACCTGGCACTTGCATACCAGGCCCCTTCGGGGTTAGAAAATTAGGCATCCTGACTGTTCCATCCTGTTATATCTTCAGTTCTATAATGTATATAAAAAAATAACTTACAAGACTTCACCACAAACAGTTCCGTCCATACATATTCCACAAGATCTAAAAATGATCTACACATAGAGAGGAAATTAAAAGTAAAACTCTAAATAGTTTATTCCACAAGGGAGTGAAATTGTATAACAAACTGCCAATAGAAATTAAGGGAGAAGAAAACCCAGAACTTTTTAAGGAAAGCCTAAAAATGTATCTAATAGAAAATGCTTATTACTCCATAGAAGACTATTTAAAGTAGTCAAATTATATGAAACAGCTGTGTCTATTAAACTAGTAGTTATAGACAAATTGTACAAAATTTTATTTATATTTCTATATGCCTTACATTTATAGTTGAATATCCAAATTGTGCACATAATGTATTAAAATGACGAAACCAATATACATCAAAATGTATCATATGGTGAATAAAATAAATGAAATGAAAACCCATGACTTGTTCCTCCACAGTTTGGGTAATTATTTTTCTTATTTTTTCATGGATTTGAGCAAGAACCTCAAGGTTATTTAACCGATGGTCAGATCAAATCAGATTACCAACTTATTTAATACTTTCATTTGTTTTTGACGTGGAAGGACGACCGAGAACTGAATCATCTTCAGCTTCTTCTTGACCATTTTGAATACGTTTAAACATCTCAAAAATTTGCTCACGTGATAAACATTCACTGCCATACACTTCCTGTAATAAAAGTTTCATGTGAAATTTTACAATTTGTTGGTCTATTATTATTTTTCCAGCAAAAAAAACAAGAACTCTAATACAGATTAAGGCCATGGCCTGACTGATTTGTTTACAGACACCGAAGGTGCTGCATTCGAAAGAGAAGGATCCATTCAACGCAGCTGTTGGTCATTAGCCTTTGGCACATAAATACTACTTCTGTAGAAACATCAGTCACATTGTATAAACTGCACCCGAGAGCAGTTTATACATTCTCAACGCCGGGAAAGACTTCGTTCTTATATATCAGTCACATTATTTTATAACCACACCTCGTAAATAATACTTTTATTGTAGGTTCCTTTTGGTGGCGCAGTGTGGTATTTTTGTAGTAAAGCTAACTTTGTTGAAATTAGCTAAAAGTTGGGCTGATTGGTTGAAAATAGTAAGTTTTGAGTTGGTATATATGATACTGCAGAATAAACTGTGTAATGCTAATGCATATGAATTTATGAGTCAGTCTGACTGACACCAACATGAGACAGAGACCCCAGGCCAAGAGTACAGTAGCTGAGGGTTGAGCCTGCATGCAGGTAGGACCAAATGCACAGATAATATGGTGTACTCGCCATCTGAAGGGGATTTTGCTGTTGAGTGACAGTGTGAATTGTAGAGGATATTTTGCTTCTTTGGTAAAATATTCACTACAGGGGCCTCTGTTTCCAAGCCAATGAAAGCTATGAAAGAAGATACATATATTGCTGATGTTCTATGACAGGCATGGAAGTGGTAATAAATTATGGAATCAAAGACCCATGATGCTGAGGTAAACTGTGACTTAAATATTTCACAGGGCTAGGAAAAAAGTGTCATGTTTCAAGAAACTGTGGAATCATGTGTTTGTGAGCAGTCAATTTAAGACACACAAATGAAAGAAGAAAGTGGAATGGACACCTAATAAGAATTCAGTGATAAGGATTGTTTATAATTGTTGTGAACTTTCTTTACTTTCTAGGCAAATCATTGAAAGATGTTGGTTCCTGGCTGCCTGGATTGCTGAAAAGGCAAACCAACTGATCATAGGAAGGGATGTCACATTTTTTATAATGGTGAAAAGAAAAGGGGAAAAGGATTTTCGTTTGTATGATCACTGGCGATAGATTGGCAAGATTGTTTGCACTTTGAGACATTCAACAACACACCAGAACTCCAACTGGAAACAAGCTATCTCTCCAAGAGAGAGGCTATCAGTTACATGCAGATAAGTTGAATTATTTATTGAAATAAAGCTTATCAGACAATATTTTAGTCAACACAGTATTAATTTTAGCACACAAGAAATAAACTCCATTATCACAAATCGTAAGAAAGAACCAGGATGGGGACATGTTGATTCAGCACTTCTACAAGTCCTATTAACTGATGCATATGATTAAAGGCATGTTGTTTGCTTCAGAGATAAGAAAAGACTTTTGGTTTCATGTGATAGGACATCCATTTGATTCCACTGATCAGATGACTGATCTTGGTTTGTGGAAAATTACAAACTAAACAGTTGGCAAGCTAAACGATTGCAAGTAGATGGCATCCCATTTGACTCTTGTATTATTATTCATTCAATTAAGTATTGTGCAGCTAAAAAATTGTATGTTCATGGAACTATATAGCCATTTGCACAGATAAACACAATGTAGAACAAGGAAAGAATGCAAACGTGGAAAATATAAGACTTGTAACTGATCTAAAACATCAAATGTAGTTATATCATACACAGCACATAAACAATCACAACATAAATAATTAAGCTGGCATATGGTTTAAATAATTTGTTTGTGGTAGATGAATAATGAAACTAAATCGCTATACATGAGGTTAGCATGTGAGATGAGAGAAATCATAAGCACCAAAGAATTATGCAAAATTAATGAAAAATAAAAGTGGGAGTTACAAAAAAGAAGATAAAGGATGATTTTGAAAATGTAACGAAACAATTTATCAAATTGCTACTAAACTATAGGTGTAATTAATTTGTCCATACCATGAGTTACACGGGTAGAGTCATGCGACTATGAAACAAATACATGAGGCTTGGCTTCAGTGAAAGAATGAATGAGTCCCTGGGGGAGAAACTAAATGCCAATTCAGAATTTACACATAGTAGGTAGGATGTTATAATTGAGGAAGAGAGGGAGAGACTGAAGTATAACAGTTGTGGACTGGGAACGAAATACAATTGGTGTTACAAGGAAGCAGAGATAAACAAATAACTTAGTGAGTCGAAGCAGGATGCACACAAGTTTAGAACAAAACTCAAGGGAAAAAATATGTTGTCTATCTGACTAATAATGCCTGATCATAAGTATATAAGGTCTCAGGTTACAGAAGGAATAAGTGACCAAGATGTGGTTGTGATGGATATAAGAGGTGTGAGGTACACAACCTCACTAGTTTGTGAAAAACTATTATTATAAGAATATTTTTGTTATTAAATAAATATGATTATGTATAGCAACTTTAGACATTTAACTTTGAAGGTTAGAGAATGTCCAGCCAGACCAAAGAATATCTCTGGTTATTGAGTAGGGTGTTGTAAAAAGACGGATTGAGAAACAAGAATAAAACGACATTCCAAACCTTGGAGGAAGGAAAGCAAAATTGTAGTTTAATATAGAAAAAGATAAGCCCCGAGGGCAGACAAAATGTATAATTGTACCAATGAACTGTAACTACTGTGTCTCAAATAGAACAATGTTTGTAAACTGGATACCAAAGATAAGTGATGGTAATTAAATTTGGTGTTGGCCATGATCCACAGTTGTTGCATAAATGTTTATGAGTTTAAACTCCATCTATTAACAACTGTTTTATTACTGTTTCTTTCACCAAATGTGTTTCACCCATCTGGAGTGGGGTATCATCAGTGGTGGCTATAATATATACATTTTGTTTGTAATTATATCTGTATGCATGATTAACTATTATATATGTATTCATTCTATAATGTTGTGATGTCTGTTTACTATTATGTTGGTTAATTACTACTACTACTATTATTCTACATAATGTTTTCATGTTATATGTACAAACAAGTATAACTTTGTATAAATTCACTTCATAATATTAAATTAGCTGTAAGTTTGCATACTTTATTTATATACACTTTACTTACGAAAATTGTGGTGGCTATAACATATCAGTCCAGAACAGCACTTTGTGATTTTTCTGGACTGGAATTCCTTTCTAAAATTTATGATATGTTATAGCCCACCACAATTTTCGAAAGTAGAGTGTTAGATAAATAAAGTATGCAACTGTACAGCTAATTTAATATTAATGAACCAACATATAGTATATTGGAAATCACAAAATTGTAGAATGCATACATATATAAAGTTAATCATGTATACCAATATCATTAGAACAAAATGTATATATTTATAGCCACCACTGATGATGTCGCACTCCAAAAGGGTGAAACGCGTCTGGTGAAAGAAACATTAATAAAACAGTTGTTAATAGACAGAGTTTAATTCATAAACATAAGTGATAGTAATTGTTAATTTAAAAGTGTAATAAACTATTTGAGTTGATTTTTGAAAGACTTCATTAAAAAGGTAATTCACTTTCAGCCATGGTAATGGATATAGAGGATAAATAAAAATCCTGTAGCACTGATCCAATACTGGAAATTGTAAAAATATCATTATTTTTTTTATAAATAAGGAAGGAAACTTTACAGAGGGTTCAGTAAACTAGAGACCAAATTGAAGTTGGATATAGCCACATCTAGAGGAAGATACAGGTTATAAAATTGAACATATATTTCAGGGAAAGTTTCAATAAACCATTTCATTCGAGAGGGAGTTAGAACAGTTCAGAGAGATAATAAGAATGGGGGAAGAAATACTTATTCCAAAACAAAAACAGCAACAAAAAAGCATGGCCTCTACATAGTATAATAGGGAGATGAGGGGTATAAAGCAGTTAGTAAGAAGAGAGTGTAATACTGTCAAAGCAGTAAGGCACTTGAAGTAACTAAACAATGACTTAATAGAAGCAAAAATGGAAGCTAAAGAACCGTTCATGAAGAATATTCCGAGTGGACAGGAAACGCTGGATGATGCAACTAGAAATTTCTATGACTATGGTAGGAAATTGAAGGGAAGAGAGGTATTCAAAGGTATTCAGACAATTATGGATAAAAATGTGGTAGATATTATCATCAATATAAATTTTTTTTAAATATTAAGCAACTGTTTTAATGAGACCATTATGGACTGTGTCATGAGTGAAGGAGTGTGTACGGAAGAGAGGAAAGGACAAGGTGGTGACAGAGAGGTGGTGGGAAGAAAGAAGGAAATGGTGAGGCTTGTGCACTAAGCAGACCTGGCCAGTGGCAGGAAACTACTGATGATGATGATGATGATGATGATGAGTAGAAGGAAGAGGAAATGCCAGGAAATTAGTAGACCACAAGATTAGAAACATCATCATTATCTTTTGAACATTTCCACTTCATGGGTAGACTGGCACATCTTCTGGAGGGTGTGCTTGTTTTAAAAGCATGGTTCCATCTACTACTGGCTTGCTGGGCCTGGTGTAGTTTTGCTGGGGGAGCGGATGTGTTGCAATCTGTCTGTGAAACAGGTAACTTGACTGAGTTGTATGTCATGACTGCATTTTCGTATGTTAAAAGTGTATGTGAGGCAGAGATTGCAGATCATCCCAGCTTTGCCTGGTGATGTAGGAAAATCACACAAAAACTGCAGTCAGGATGGCCAGTAGATGAGCTACGGGATTTGATCCTAAGCCCCATATACCTATCCAATCCAGTGTGGTTGCATCTTAACACGCATAGCCACACTGACAGGTAAGTGATATTACTATATGAGAGTTAATTACAGGTGGATGCACGATTGTACCATACCTAGAAATATTATTTAGATAGATTCTGGAGGGTTGCTGCATACCAAAAGACTGGAAATGTGACCTAGTGGTACCAGTTCTTAAATGAGGGGAAAAATACGGTTGAGAGTTACAGACCAATTATTTTGATACCAGTAGCAGATTATGTGATAAAGAGCTTGATATATCAGCCACATGAAAATGTATGTGAGAATAAAGGCCGTTTGTAAATCAACAACATGGATTTAAGAGAATCTCAGGTAGTGGGCATGTTCAAGTTGTTTCAGGTGAAACAGAAAAGAGATGCCATGTGAAACTGTAGCTCTTCAATCCAAATAAGAAAATCCTACTTTTTACGCTTAAGTTTCAAGCCCTTAAATGTAAAACTATCATTATTTGAATTTTTCTTTATCATTTGAGCATTTTTTGGTCTTCCTAACTATTTTATCTGAGATTTTCAAATTCTTTATCACTTTAAAGAAACGTACTTAAAATTTACTTACGACCTCTAATTTTGGTCAGATGTGTTTCTTGATGCTGGCAACATATTGTGATAATTACATTTAAAATATCTCTTTTAAATCAATGACATTCTATTATTCCCTATGATTCCTATTTTTTCTGATTGTGCCAAGCACATGTCACAATAGACTTTCAACTGGATCTACCTCATTTAATAAAATTCCTAGACTATACAAACCATACATCAAAATAATTATCTTTAATGAAATTCCTACACTTTGAAATTTCGATTTCTAGATTTTTATGTTTCTTTAAGACATCGGTTTAATTTTGAGTTGAAAGTCACTCTATTATTAAAATTCTGTTTATATTATATATTTATTGTATTAAGTGCTATGAATTATAACTTTTTATTGGGTTAAGAAAGATTATTCACTCATACCAACATCAATATTCAGTCAAATAATGAGTCAGCTTATCAAGTACAAAATTAGGGGAAAAAAAGAAGTATTATTATACAGGGGAGGGAAAATTGCTTGTTGAAGAATGTACATATCTTGGCAGGATACATTGCCGTGGTGAGAGATTTCAAACTCCTGCATCTGATGGAGAGAGTAATAAACACATTTACCAAGGATGATCATGAACTGTGATATGAAACCTTTGTCATCACTCCTTTCCTTAAGTCTGATGGGACAGTATGGGACACCATTCTGGGTAGTACAAAGGAGGTTTGTGGAATTAGCTGTGGAACAACTTCAGTAACTATTATGGTAAAGAAACTAAGCTGGAAGTAACAGGAACACAGAAGGCAGGTCATTAGAATGGTGGTTGTGCATGAGGCATACACTAGTGATAAGGCCTGGATGAATATCAGTCAAAAAAATTATGAGTTGTATGTGGAAAGAGAGATCCATGACCAGAAATTAATACTTGATTTCAGGCAGAAGAAATGGAAATGAAAATAGAGAAGAATATAATCATTTCCAGGATGAAGACAAATGACTTACCAGAAAATCAAGAATCAGAAAATTTCATCAAAAATACAGAAAATGACATAAACTGAAGGTGGGAAAATAGCTTTCAAGGTAATCAGAAATCTTAATTGTACAAAAGAAGTTATAGACGGTGGAAAATAGATAAAAGTATGGTAGGAACTTAAGGTGCAAGCCTAGAGAACACACTTAAGAGCTAAATATCAAACCATATATGATTCCATAGGCCAAATAACACTGGAGAAACTGGCAGAAGTAATATGGGGAATTAAGTGTGGTAAAGATACATGACCTGATAACATCACATGGAACTTATAAAACATAGTGCCTTCACACATGATTTATAAACCTTTACAACAGATGCAGGCAGTAAAGCATAATCGTAGTAGAATGGTAACAGGATCAAGTCATCCTATTGTTTAAAAAAGGAGACTAAAGTAAGTATGGGGATTATAGAGGTAAAAGCTTACTAAGCACAGTTTACAATGGCAATTGTCAGAGTATTCACAGAAGTCATACAGTAATAATTGATATTATTTAATCCAGTGAAAAAAGAATGCTTTAGGAAAGGATAATCTTGTATGTACAATGTTTACACATTCAAACAGATTACAGAAAAATGGAGGAAATTTAACTTGTACTGTTTTCTTCAATTCCTGAAAAGGCTTTTGATTAAGTAAACAGGGAGAAACCATGATAATAATGGAATGAAGAGCCTATCGTAGTCATCCACTAAGCATAATTAAAAGTCTGTACAGTAATATAAATATTGGAACAATTTTTCTAGATGGGAGTAATTATAAGAACCAAAAAATAACCAAGGTTTGGAACATGATTTCATCCTTTCTCTAACATTACTTAATGTATATTGATGACATAGATCACTGAAATAAACTAACATTTGAGACTGTAACATAAAAAATTGTAAGCACCTTAGAATTTTGGTAAATTCTAGTTTTCTTTGTTTCAAGTATAAGGGAGGAAGAAAGCTTTCCTATAAACATAAGGTTTCATTACAAGTACAGGGTATGGGAGGAACGTTTCATATAGAAGTTGATACCACAAGCTAATTCATTCAATAAACCATTTTAAAAGCAGTAAAGACCCATAAAACATTTTATAAGTAAGAACGAAGACATTTCCCGGCGTATGACTGCAATGTAGACTTCACAGGTGTACCGCCGGATAGTGTTGTGGAAACACAATATTTCGATGGCTGGCTCTGCCGTCTTCTTCAGGTGATGAGACATGTGTAATGGTCGGCTGACCCACAGATACTGAGATGGTTCGGGTGCCGCTCTTCCTTATATACAAGTCCGCGTGGCCTCGGCGATGGCTTACTATGAGCCAGGCCCGCAACCAACTGGCGGTTGGCTGCCCGTGGGCGTGGCTAAGGTTCTTGTTCCAGCCCGAGCTAATATGAAGCCCTCTACGGCGGCAGCTGGACGGAAGTACAACGTTCTCTGCGGATATTTGCCAAGGCAGGTTTCCATGCCTCACTGAGACATAGACCACTGTCTCTGTTAAATGTGTCGGCCAGTCGAATTTCAATGGCTTCTTTGATGACAGATTCCCAGAAATGTGATGTTCTAGCCAATATCCTAACGTTATTGAACTCTACTTTGTGGCCATGGTCGTACACATGCTCGGCGATCGCTGATTTGCTATACTGTCCCAAGCGGAGGTGGCGTTTATGTTCTTCACACCGGTTTTCTATGGTGCGGATCGTTTGACCGATGTAGGTCTTTCCACACTCGCAGGTATGCTATAAATCCCCGGAACTCTTAGGCCAAGATCATCCTTGACTGAACGGAGGTAGTCCCGTATTTTAGCTGGTGGTCGGTAGAAAGATTTTATATCATGTCGTGCGAGGATTCTGCCGATTTTCCCCGAGGTGTTTCCGGCGAAGGCAGAAAGGCGGTGGCCTTGGGCGTTTCTTCCTGTTGGACTGGAATTTTCCCTGGCTTACGTTCAATTGCCCTTTCTATCTGCCTCTCGGAGTAACCGTTCCGCCTGAAGACAGTTCTCAGGTGTTCCAGTTCTTGTGGCAGGCTGTCTTTGTCAGCAATCGCTCTAGCCCTGTGCACAAGAGTATTTAAAACAGTGTTGCGCTGCACAGGATGGTGGAAACTCGTGGCGCCCAGATACTGGTCTGTGTGGGTAGATTTTCTGTATACACTATGCCCCAGCGTTCCATCCGGTTTTCTTTTAATTAGGATGTCGAGGAAAGGTAGGCAACCGTCCTTTTCCATTTCCATAGTAACTTTATGCTAGGATGGATTCCGTTCAGATATTCTAGAAACTCATGTAAAGTCTTGATTCCATGGGGCCACACCACAAATGTATCATCTACATATCTGTAGAAACATGTAGGTTTGAGAACTGCTCCCTGCAGGGCTTTCTCTTCGAAATGCTCCATGTATAAGTCGGCGATTACAGGAGAAAGTGGAGATCCCATGGCAACCCCGTCCACCTGTTCATAGTATTTCCCTAAGTATGTGAAATACGTGGACGTCAGTACATGTTTGAAAAGGTCCACAATGGCTGGTTCAAACTGGTGGCGTATCAGCTCCAGCGTATCCTTCAATGGGACGCGGGTGAATAATGAGACGACGTCGAAGCTCACCATTATATCTGAATCCTTCAGTTCCATGGTCTTGATAATCTTGACAAATTCCGTGGAATTTTTGACATGGTGTTCGCAATGGCCGACTGATGGACTTAGAAGACGGGTCAGGTATTTAGCCAGCGGGTAGGTTGGAGCTCCGATGTTGCTGACGATTGGTCTTAGAGTACGCTTTCTTTGTGTATCTTCGGCAGACCGTATAGCCGAGGTGGCCTGGCAGCACGAGGTCTGAGCTTCTTATTTGTCTCTTCAGAGAATTCGGCCTTCTTCAATAAAGCCGTAGTCTTCCTCTCAATCCTGCTGGTAGGATCGTTGTCCAAACGCCGATAAGAAGGGTCGTCAAGGATGTTCCTCATCTTCTGCTCGTACTGTTCTGCCGCAAGTAATACTGTAGCATTTCCCTTGTCCGCCGATAAAACAACAACCTCATTGTTCTGACGCAAGACACGAAGTGCTTCACGTTCCTCCCTGGTAATGTTGGTCTTTGGGGGTTTAGCTTTATCCAAGACCCGGCAAGTCTCCCTGCGGATCTCTTCCGCTGTCTCCCCGGGGGCGCGAACAGCCTGTTCGACGGAGGTGATAATGTCAAGTGTTGGCACACATCTTGGCGCCGGAGCGAAGTTGAGGCCTTTGGACAAGACAGAAACGGTGGCATCGTCAAGTTGCATCCCGCTCAGATTCACCACTGTGCGACACACTTCGGGACATTCCCTGGGCGCTGAGTTCCTGCCAACCGGTTGTATTTAGACAAATGTCTAGCTGTTGTTCGCTCCCGCTCCAGATTTTCTTGAGCGGATGTAGCAGCATCTACCCAATCCCACGAATCAGATGACATTTTGCCAGACAAGTTTAAGTGGCAATCCAACAAAGAAATTGCATTACGATCAAGCTCACACCGGATGTAACGAATGCGTTCCTTAAGAAGCGCAAGACTCGCCCGTCGGTATTCTTCCGGCTTTGGCGCTGTTGATGTGATGGCTGATGGTTGCAAAACGTGGTACATTTCACTGGCCCGGCATCTCAGGAGAAAAGCCAAGGAGCATAAGAGCCTTGCTTTCTTCTTGCGTAGTCTCTCCAAGTGCCTCACTTGGTAATACATCTCCTCCCCGTAAAGGTGCTTGATGTAAGAACGAAGACTTTCCCGGCGTATGACTGCAATGTAGTCTTCACGGGTGTACCGCCGGATAGTGTTGTGGAAACACAATATCAGTATCGTGGGTCAGCCGACCATTACACATGTCTCATCACCTGAAGAAGACGGCAGAGCCAGCCGTCGAAATATTGTGTTTCCACAACACTATCCGGCGGTACACCCGTGAAGACTACATTGCAGTCATACGCCGGGAAAGTCTTCGTTCTTACATCAAGCACCTTTACGGGGAGGATGTATTACCAAGTGAGGCACTTGGAGAGACTACGCAAGAAGAAAGCAAGGCTCTTATGCTCCTTGGCTTTTCTCCTGAGATGCCGGGCCAGTGAAATCGTACCACGTTTTGCGACCATCAGCCATCACATCAACAGCGCCAAAGCCGGAAGAATACTCCGACGGGCGAGTCTTGCGCTTCTTAAGGAACGCATTCGTTACATCCGGTGTGAGCTTGATCGTAATGCAATTTCTTTGTTGGATTGCCACTTAAACTTGTCTGGCAAAATGTCATCTGATTCGTGGGATTGGGTAGATGCTGCTACATCCGCTCAAGAAAATCTGGAGCGGGAGCGAACAACAGCTAGACATTTGTCTAAATACAACCGGTTGGCGGGAACTCAGCGCCCCAGGGAATGTCCCGAAGTGTGTCGCACAGTGGTGAATCTGAGCGGGATGCAACTTGACGACGCCACCGTTTCTGTCTTGTCCAAAGGCCTCAACTTCGCTCCGGCGCCAAGATGTGTGCCAACACTTGACATTATCACCTCTGTCGAACAGGCTGTTCGCGCCCCCAGGGGAGACAGCGGAAGAGATCCGCAGGGAGACTTGCCGGGTCTTGGATAAAGCTAAACCCCCAAAGACCAACATTACCAGGGAGGAACGTGAAGCACTTCGTGTCTTGCGTCAGAACAATGAGGTTGTTGTTTTATCGGCGGACAAGGGAAATGCTACAGTATTACTTGCGGCAGAACAGTACGAGCAGAAGATGAGGAACATCCTTGACGACCCTTCTTATCGGTGTTTGGACAACGATCCTACCAGCAGGATTGAGAGGAAGACTACGGCTTTATTGAAGAAGGCCGAATTCTCTGAAGAGACAAATAAGAAGCTCAGACCTCGTGCTGCCAGACCACCTCGGCTATACGGTCTGCCGAAGATACACAAAGAAAGCGTACCTCTAAGACCAATCGTCAGCAACATCGGAGCTCCAACCTACCCGCTGGCTAAATACCTGACCCGTCTTCTAAGTCCATCAGTCGGCCATTGCGAACACCATGTCAAAAATTCCACGGAATTTGTCAAGATTATCAAGACCATGGAACTGAAGGATTCAGATATAATGGTGAGCTTCGACGTCGTTCATTATTCACCCGCGTCCCATTGAAGGATACGCTGGAGCTGATACGCCACCAGTTTGAACCAGCCATTGTGGACCTTTTCAAACATGTACTGACGTCCACGTATTTCACATACTTAGGGAAATACTATGAACAGGTGGACGGGGTTGCCATGGGATCTCCACTTTCTCCTGTAATCGCCGACTTATACATGGAGCATTTCGAAGAGAAAGCCCTGCAGGGAGCAGTTCTCAAACCTACATGTTTCTACAGATATGTAGATGATACATTTGTGGTGTGGCCCCATGGAATCAAGACTTTACATGAGTTTCTAGAATATCTGAACGGAATCCATCCTAGCATAAAGTTCACTATGGAAATGGAAAAGGACGGTTGCCTACCTTTCCTCGACATCCTAATTAAAAGAAAACCGGATGGAACGCTGGGCAT
>CM061921.1:260391185-260631628 GCA_031002005.1 Vandiemenella viatica
TGCTGCATTCGAAAGAGAAGGATCATTCAACGCAGCTGTTGGTCATTAGCCTTTGGCACATAATATCTTCTGTAGAAACATCAGTCACATTGTATAAACTGCACCCGAGAGCAGTTTATACATTCTCAACGCCGGGAAAGACTTCGTTCTTATATATCAGTCACATTATTTTATAACCACACCTCGTAAATAATACTTTTATTGTAGGTTCCTTTTGGTGGCGCAGTGTGGTATTTTTGTAGTAAAGCTAACTTTGTTGAAATTAGCTAAAAGTTGGGCTGATTGGTTGAAAATAGTAAGTTTTGAGTTGGTATATATGATACTGCAGAATAAACTGTGTAATGCTAATGCATATGAATTTATGAGTCAGTCTGACTGACACCAACATGAGACAGAGACCCCAGGCCAAGAGTACAGTAGCTGAGGGTTGAGCCTGCATGCAGGTAGGACCAAATGCACAGATAATATGGTGTACTCGCCATCTGAAGGGGATTTTGCTGTTGAGTGACAGTGTGAATTGTAGAGGATATTTTGCTTCTTTGGTAAAATATTCACTACAGGGGCCTCTGTTTCCAAGCCAATGAAAGCTATGAAAGAAGATACATATATTGCTGATGTTCTATGACAGGCATGGAAGTGGTAATAAATTATGGAATCAAAGACCCATGATGCTGAGGTAAACTGTGACTTAAATATTTCACAGGGCTAGGAAAAAAGTGTCATGTTTCAAGAAACTGTGGAATCATGTGTTTGTGAGCAGTCAATTTAAGACACACAAATGAAAGAAGAAAGTGGAATGGACACTAATAAGAATTCAGTGATAAGGATTGTTTATAATTGTTGTGAACTTTCTTTACTTTCTAGGCAAATCATTGAAAGATGTTGGTTCCTGGCTGCCTGGATTGCTGAAAAGGCAAACCAACTGATCATAGGAAGGGATGTCACATTTTTATAATGGGTGAAAAGAAAAGGGGAAAAGGATTTTCGTTTGTATGATCACTGGCGATAGATTGGCAAGATGTTTGCACTTTGAGACATTCAACAACACACCAGAACTCCAACTGGAAACAAGCTATCTCTCAAGAGAGAGGCTATCAGTTACATGCAGATAAGTTGAATTATTTATTGAAATAAAGCTTATCAGACAATATTTTTAGTCAACACAGTATTTAATTTTAGCACACAAGAAATAAACTCCATTTATCACAAATCGTAGAAACCAGGATGGGGACATGTTGATTCAGCACTTCTACAAGTCCTATTAACTGATGCATATGATTAAAGGCATGTTGTTTGCTTCAGAGATAAGAAAAGACTTTTGGTTTCATGTGATAGGACATCCATTTGATTCCACTGATCAGATGACTGATCTTGGTTTGTGGAAAATTACAAACTAAACAGTTGGCAAGCTAAACGATTGCAAGTAGATGGCATCCCATTTGACTCTTGTATTATTATTCATTCAATTAAGTATTGTGCAGCTAAAAATTGTATGTTCATGGAACTATATAGCCATTTGCACAGATAAACACAATGTAGAACAAGGAAAGAATGCAAACGTGGAAAATATAAGACTTGTAACTGATCTAAAACATCAAATGTAGTTATATCATACACAGCACATAAACAATCACAACATAAAGAATTAAGCTGGCATATGGTTTAAATAATTTGTTTGTGGTAGATGAATAATGAAACTAAATCGCTATACATGAGGTTAGCATGTGAGATGAGAGAAATCATAAGCACCAAAGAATTATGCAAAATTAATGAAAAATAAAAGTGGGAGTTACAAAAAAGAAGATAAAGGATGATTTTGAAAATGTAACGAAACAATTTATCAAATTGCTACTAAACTATAGGGTGTAATTAATTTGTCCATACATGAGTTACCACGGGTAGAGTCATGTCGACTATGAAACAAATACATGAGGCTTGGCTTCAGTGAAAGAATGAATGAGTCCCTGGGGGAGAAACTAAATGCCAATTCAGAATTTACACATAGTAGGTAGGATGGTTATAATTGAGGAAGAGAGGGAGAGACTGAAGTATAACAGTTGTGGACTGGGAACGAAATACAATTGGTGTTACAAGGAAGCAGAGATAAATAAATAACTTAGTGAGTGAAGCAGGATGCACACAAGTTTAGAACAAAACTCAAGGGAAAAAATATGTTGTATATCTGACTAATAATGCCTGATCATAAGTATATAAGGTCTCAGGTTACAGAAGGAATAAGTGACCAAGATGTGGTTGTGATGGATATAAGAGGTGTGAGGTACACAACCTCACTAGTTGTGAAAACTATTATTATAAGAATATTTTGTTATTAAATAAATATGATTATGTATAGCAACTTTAGACATTTAACTTTGAAGGTTAGAGAATGTCCAGCCAGACCAAAGAATATCTCTGGTTATGAGTAGGTGTTGTAAAAAAGACGGATTGAGAAACAAGAATAAAACGACATTCCAAAACCTTGGAGGAAGGAAAGCAAAATTGTAGTTTAATATAGAAAAAGATAAGCCCGAGGGCAGACAAAATGTATAATTGTACCAATGAACTGTAACTACTGTGTCTCAAATAGAACAATGTTTGTAAACTGGATACCAAAAGATAAGTGATGGTATTAAATTTGGTGTTGGCCATGATCCACAGTTGTTGCATAAATGTTTATGAATTAAACTCCATCTATTAACAACTGTTTTATTACTGTTTCTTTCACCAAATGTGTTTCACCCATCTGGAGTGGGGTATCATCAGTGGTGGCTATAAATATATACATTTTGTTGTAATTATATCTGTATGCATGATTAACTATTATATATGTATTCATTCTATAATGTTGTGATGTCTGTTTACTATTATGTTGGTTAATTCTACTACTGCTATTATTCTACATAATGTTTTCATGTTATATGTACAAACAAGTATAACTTTGTATAAATTCACTTCATAATATTAAATTAGCTGTACAGTTGCATACTTTATTTATATAACACTTTACTTACGAAAATTGTGGTGGCTATAACATATCAGTCCAGAACAGCACTTTGTGCATTTTTCTGGACTGGAGTTCCTTTCTAAAATTTATGATATGTTATAGCCACCACAATTTTCGAATGTAGAGTGTTAGATAAATAAAGTATGCAACTGTACAGCTAATTTAATATTAATGAACCAACATAATAGTATATAGACATCACAAAATTGTAGAATGCATACATATATAAAGTTAATCATGTATACCAATATCATTAGAACAAAATGTATATATTTATAGCCACCACTGATGATGTCGCACTCCAAAAGGGTGAAACGCGTCTGGTGAAAGAAACATTAATAAAACAGTTGTTAATAGACAGAGTTTAATTCATAAACATAAGTGATAGTAATTGTTAATTTAAAAGTGTAATAAACTATTTGAGTTGATTTTTGAAAGACTTCATTAAAAAGGTAATTCACTTTCAGCCATGGTAATGGATATAGAGGATAAATAAAAATCCTGTAGCACTGATCCAATACTGGAAATTGTAAAAATATCATTATTTTTTTTATAAATAAGGAAGGAAACTTTACAGAGGGTTCAGTAAACTAGAGACCAAATTGAAGTTGGATATAGCCACATCTAGAGGAAGATACAGGTTATAAAATTGAACATATATTTCAGGGAAAGTTTCAATAAACCATTTCATTCGAGAGGGAGTTAGAACAGTTCAGAGAGATAATAAGAATGGGGGAAGAAATACTTATTCCAAAACAAAAACAGCAACAAAAAAGCATGGCCTCTACATAGTATAATAGGGAGATGAGGGGTATAAAGCAGTTAGTAAGAAGAGAGTGTAATACTGTAACAAAGCAGTAAGGCACTTGAAGTAACTAAACAATGACTTAATAGAAGCAAAAATGGAAGCTAAAGAACCGTTCATGAAGAATATTCCGAGTGGACAGGAAACGCTGGATGATGCAACTAGAAATTTCTATGACTATGGTAGGAAATTGAAGGGAAGAGAGGTATTCAAAGGTATTCAGACAATTATGGATAAAAATGTGGTAGATATTATCATCAATATAAATTTTTTTTTAAATATTAAGCAACTGTTTTAATGAGACCATTATGGACTGTGTCATGAGTGAAGGAGTGTGTACGGAAGAGAGGAAAGGACAAGGTGGTGACAGAGAGGTGGTGGGAAGAAAGAAGGAAATGGTGAGGCTTGTGCACTAAGCAGACCTGGCCAGTGGCAGGAAACTGATGATGATGATGATGATGATGATGAGTAGAAGGAAGAGGAAATGCCAGATCAGGAGCTTGTCCAAGTAAGTAGAAATTAGTAGACCACAAGATTAGAAACATCATCATTATCTTTTGAACATTTCCACTTCATGGGTAGACTGGCACATCTTCTGGAGGGTGTGCTTGTTTTAAAAGCATGGTTCCATCTACTACTGGCTTGCTGGGCCTGGTGTAGTTTTGCTGGGGGAGCGGATGTGTTGCAATCTGTCTGTGAAACAGGTAACTTGACTGAGTTGTATGTCATGACTGCATTTTCGTATGTTAAAAGTGTATGTGAGGCAGAGATTGCAGATCATCCCAGCTTTGCCTGGGTGATGTAGGAAAATCACACAAAAACTGCAGTCAGGATGGCCAGTAGATGAGCTACGGGATTTGATCCTAAGCCCCATATACCTATCCAATCCAGTGTGGTTGCATCTTAACACGCATAGCCACACTGACAGGTAAGTGATATTACTATATGAGCGTTAATTACAGGTGGATGCACGATTGTACCATACCTAGAAATATTATTTAGATAGATTCTGGAGGGTTGCTGCATACCAAAAGACTGGAAATGTGACCTAGTGGTACCAGTTCTTAAATGAGGGGAAAAATACGGTTGAGAGTTACAGACCAATTATTTTGATACCAGTAGCAGATTATGTGATAAAGAGCTTGATATATCAGCCACATGAAAATGTATGTGAGAATAAAGGCCGTTTGTAAATCAACAACATGGATTTAAGAGAATCTCAGGTAGTGGGCATGTTCAAGTTGTTTCAGGTGAAACAGAAAAGAGATGCCATGTGAAACTGTAGCTCTTCAATCCAAATAAGAAAATCCTACTTTTTACGCTTAAGTTTCAAGCCCTTAAATGTAAAACTATCATTATTTGAATTTTTCTTTATCATTTGAGCATTTTTTGGTCTTCCTAACTATTTTATCTGAGATTTTCAAATTCTTTATCACTTTAAAGAAACGTACTTAAAATTTACTTACGACCTCTAATTTTGGTCATGATGTGTTTCTTGATGCTGGCAACATATTGTGATAATTACATTTAAAATATCTCTTTTAAATCAATGACATTCTATTATTCCCTATGATTCCTATTTTTTCTGATTGTGCCAAGCACATGTCACAATAGACTTTCAACTGGATCTACCTCATTTAATAAAATTCCTAGACTATACAAACCATACATCAAAATAATTATCTTTAATGAAATTCCTACACTTTGAAATTTCGATTTCTAGATTTTTATGTTTCTTTAAGACATCGGTTTAATTTTGAGTTGAAAGTCACTCTATTATTAAAATTCTGTTTATATTATATATTTATTGTATTAAGTGCTATGAATTATAACTTTTTATTGGGTTAAGAAAGATTATTCACTCATACCAACATCAATATTCAGTCAAATAATGAGTCAGCTTATCAAGTACAAAATTAGGGGAAAAAAAAGAAGTATTATTATACAGGGGAGGGAAAATTGCTTGTTGAAGAATGTACATATCTTGGCAGGATACATTGCCGTGGTGAGAGATTTCAAACTCCTGCATCTGATGGAGAGAGTAATAAACACATTTACCAAGGATGATCATGAACTGTGATATGAAACCTTTGTCATCACTCCTTTCCTTAAGTCTGATGGGACAGTATGGGACACCATTCTGGGTAGTACAAAGGAGGTTTGTGGAATTAGCTGTGGAACAACTTCAGTAACTATTATGGTAAAGAAACTAAGCTGGAAGTAACAGGAACACAGAAGGCAGGTCATTAGAATGGTGGTTGTGCATGAGGCATACACTAGTGATAAGGCCTGGATGAATATCAGTCAAAAAAATTATGAGTTGTATGTGGAAAGAGAGATCCATGACCAGAAATTAATACTTGATTTCAGGCAGAAGAAATGGAAATGAAAATAGAGAAGAATATAATCATTTCCAGGATGAAGACAAATGACTTACCAGAAAATCAAGAATCAGAAAATTTCATCAAAAATACAGAAAATGACATAAACTGAAGGTGGGAAAATAGCTTTCAAGGTAATCAGAAATCTTAATTGTACAAAAGAAGTTATAGACGGTGGAAAATAGATAAAAGTATGGTAGGAACTTAAGGTGCAAGCCTAGAGAACACACTTAAGAGCTAAATATAAAACCATATATGATTCCATAGGCCAAATAACACTGGAGAAACTGGCAGAAGTAATATGGGGAATTAAGTGTGGTAAAGATACATGACCTGATAACATCAACATGGAACTTATAAAACATAGTGCCTTCACACATGATTTATAAACCTTTACAACAGATGCAGGCAGTAAAGCATAATCGTAGTAGAATGGTAACAGGATCAAGTCATCCTATTGTTTAAAAAAGGAGACTAAAGTAAGTATGGGGATTATAGAGGTAAAAGCTTACTAAGCACAGTTTACAATGGCAATTGTCAGAGTATTCACAGAAGTCATACAGTAATAATTGATATTATTTAATCCAGTGAAAAAAGAATGCTTTAGGAAAGGATAATCTTGTATGTACAATGTTTACACATTCAAACAGATTACAGAAAAATGGAGGAAATTTAACTTGTACTGTTTTCTTCAATTCCTGAAAAGGCTTTTGAGAAACCATGATAATAATGGAATGAAGAGCCTATCGTAGTCATCCACTAAGCATAATTAAAAGTCTGTACAGTAATATAAATATTGGAACAATTTTTCTAGATGGGAGTAATTATAAGAACCAAAAAATAACCAAGGTTTGGAACATGATTTCATCCTTTCTCTAACATTACTTAATGTATATTGATGACATAGATCACTGAAATAAACTAACATTTGAGACTGTAACATAAAAAATTGTAAGCACCTTAGAATTTTGGTAAATTCTAGTTTTCTTTGTTTCAAGTATAAGGGAGGAAGAAAGCTTTCCTATAAACATAAGGTTTCATTACAAGTACAGGGTATGGGAGGAACGTTTCATATAGAAGTTGATACCACAAGCTAATTCATTCAATAAACCATTTTAAAAGCAGTAAAGACCCATAAAACATTTTATAAGTAAGAACGAAGACTTTCCCGGCGTATGACTGCAATGTAGACTTCACGGGTGTACCGCCGGATAGTGTTGTGGAAACACAATATTTCGATGGCTGGCTCTGCCGTCTTCTTCAGGTGATGAGACATGTGTAATGGTCGGCTGACCCACAGATACTGAGATGGTTCGGGTGCCGCTCTTCCTTATATACAAGTCCGCGTGGCCTCGGCGATGGCTTACTATGAGCCAGGCCCGCAACCAACTGGTGGTTGGCTGCCCGTGGGCGTGGCTAAGGTTCTTGTTCCAGCCCGAGCTAATATGAAGCCCTCTACGGCGGCAGCTGGACAGAAGTACAACGTTCTCTGCGGATATTTGCCAAGGCAGGTTTCCATGCCTCACTGAGACATAGACCACTGTCTCTGTTAAATGTGTCGGCCAGTCGAATTTCAATGGCTTCTTTGATGACAGATTCCCAGAAATGTGATGTTCTAGCCAATATCCTAACGTTATTGAACTCTACTTTGTGGCCATGGTCGTACACATGCTCGGCGATCGCTGATTTGCTATACTGTCCCAAGCGGAGGTGGCGTTTATGTTCTTCACACCGGTTTTCTATGGTGCGGATCGTTTGACCGATGTAGGTCTTTCCACACTCGCAGGGTATGCTATAAATCCCCGGAACTCTTAGGCCAAGATCATCCTTGACTGAACGGAGGTAGTCCCGTATTTTAGCTGGTGGTCGGTAGAAAGATTTTATATCATGTCGTGCGAGGATTCTGCCGATTTTCCCCGAGGTGTTTCCGGCGTAAGGCAGAAAGGCGGTGGCCTTGGGCGTTTCTTCCTGTTGGACTGGAATTTTCCCTGGCTTACGTTCAATTGCCCTTTCTATCTGCCTCTCGGAGTAACCGTTCCGCCTGAAGACAGTTCTCAGGTGTTCCAGTTCTTGTGGCAGGCTGTCTTTGTCAGCAATCGCTCTAGCCCTGTGCAGAAGAGTATTTAAAACAGTGTTGCGCTGCACAGGATGGTGGAAACTCGTGGCGCCCAGATACTGGTCTGTGTGGGTAGATTTTCTGTATACACTATGCCCCAGCGTTCCATCCGGTTTTCTTTTAATTAGGATGTCGAGGAAAGGTAGGCAACCGTCCTTTTCCATTTCCATAGTAAACTTTATGCTAGGATGGATTCCGTTCAGATATTCTAGAAACTCATGTAAAGTCTTGATTCCATGGGGCCACACCACAAATGTATCATCTACATATCTGTAGAAACATGTAGGTTTGAGAACTGCTCCCTGCAGGGCTTTCTCTTCGAAATGCTCCATGTATAAGTCGGCGATTACAGGAGAAAGTGGAGATCCCATGGCAACCCCGTCCACCTGTTCATAGTATTTCCCTAAGTATGTGAAATACGTGGACGTCAGTACATGTTTGAAAAGGTCCACAATGGCTGGTTCAAACTGGTGGCGTATCAGCTCCAGCGTATACTTCAATGGGACGCGGGTGAATAATGAGACGACGTCGAAGCTCACCATTATATCTGAATCCTTCAGTTCCATGGTCTTGATAATCTTGACAAATTCCGTGGAATTTTTGACATGGTGTTCGCAATGGCCGACTGATGGACTTAGAAGACGGGTCAGGTATTTAGCCAGCGGGTAGGTTGGAGCTCCGATGTTGCTGACGATTGGTCTTAGAGGTACGCTTTCTTTGTGTATCTTCGGCAGACCGTATAGCCGAGGTGGCCTGGCAGCACGAGGTCTGAGCTTCTTATTTGTCTCTTCAGAGAATTCGGCCTTCTTCAATAAAGCCGTAGTCTTCCTCTCAATCCTGCTGGTAGGATCGTTGTCCAAACGCCGATAAGAAGGGTCGTCAAGGATGTTCCTCATCTTCTGCTCGTACTGTTCTGCCGCAAGTAATACTGTAGCATTTCCCTTGTCCGCCGATAAAACAACAACCTCATTGTTCTGACGCAAGACACGAAGTGCTTCACGTTCCTCCCTGGTAATGTTGGTCTTTGGGGGTTTAGCTTTATCCAAGACCCGGCAAGTCTCCCTGCGGATCTCTTCCGCTGTCTCCCCCGGGGGGCGCGAACAGCCTGTTCGACGGAGGTGATAATGTCAAGTGTTGGCACACATCTTGGCGCCGGAGCGAAGTTGAGGCCTTTGGACAAGACAGAAACGGTGGCATCGTCAAGTTGCATCCCGCTCAGATTCACCACTGTGCGACACACTTCGGGACATTCCCTGGGGCGCTGAGTTCCTGCCAACCGGTTGTATTTAGACAAATGTCTAGCTGTTGTTCGCTCCCGCTCCAGATTTTCTTGAGCGGATGTAGCAGCATCTACCCAATCCCACGAATCAGATGACATTTTGCCAGACAAGTTTAAGTGGCAATCCAACAAAGAAATTGCATTACGATCAAGCTCACACCGGATGTAACGAATGCGTTCCTTAAGATGCGCAAGACTTGCCCATCGGTGTATTCTTCCGGCTTTAGCGCTGTTGATGTGATGGCTGATGGTTGCAAAACGTGGTACAATTTCACTGGCCCGGCATCTCAGGAGAAAAGCCAAGGAGCATAAGAGCCTTGCTTTCTTCTTGCGTAGTCTCTCCAAGTGCCTCACTTGGTAATACATCTCCTCCCCGTAAAGGTGCTTGATGTAAGAACGAAGACTTTCCCGGCGTATGACTGCAATGTAGTCTTCACGGGTATACCGCCGGATAGTGTTGTGGAAACACAATATCAGTATCTGTGGGTCAGCCGACCATTACACGTCTCATCACCTGAAGAAGACGGCAGAGCCAGCCGTCGAAATATTGTGTTTCCACAACACTATCCGGCGGTACACCCGTGAAGACTACATTACATATTATAAGCATTAAATAAACTTTGTTTAATAGTAAAGAACCTTTCAACTAATCTGGAATAGGGTAATCCATTATTGTCCAACTTGCAAACAATAGATTTTGATATGTGAGCATTACACTAATTCCTAACACTTTTAAATGAAGTAAAGTAATTTTAAAATAATAATAATTCAAAAGAAAGTTAATTTCAGTAAAATTTCTTAGTTTCAGACCATGTAAATAATGTAAATAAATTTTAAACACTTCGAGAAATGCACTTTCACTTCTAACATTTTTTATCATATGTTTTCGATAATTTCCCAAACTAAAAAGTAGATTCCCTGAAAGAACTAAAAATCTAGTTTAACATATTTAAATTTCATAACATTCCATGCAGTAGAACGGATTTTATATACATTTTAAAGATTATTTCGTCATTAAACACATGTGGTTTCACTTGTGATTTATTTAGGAATGAACCAAGCCATTTTTATAAATAAAGTAACTTTCAAAACACGTAACTAAATTCAAAGAAAATTCCGATAATTTTACTTTTTCAATATAAACAACACTTTAAGAATTATTAATGAAAAACCAAGTTACTTCTAAACAGTTGCACCACCAAATCTTGTTAAAGCCGTAACTTCGCTATCTCACCAAAGATTGCGATAAAATTTACATCACTGGAATCGGGAACATTTTGGCACTAATTTTATTTAGATTATTTGAAATTCAGCAGGATTTCCTAAAAATTGAATAAATCCAGACAGAATTAGGGGAACCACCACTAAACTCTGTATCAATGCGCAGTTTAAACTAAATTCGTTTATAAGTAAACTAATCATTCGAGAATTCTAACTAAACACTTTTTATCAACCTTGAGGACAAGACTACATGCCATCAAAGTTTGAACACTTTCTATAATTACAATCATTTTTCACTATTTTGGATAAGTAGGTGAATACCTGATGTCGCGGGGATGGGTTATATAAGCGGGTACCTCGTAGAGATCGTGGTCTTTCAATTTCGTCTTTTGGTCTGTATTCCGGGAACGCAATGTAAGGTAAATCTGTGTCAGTAGCCGTGGTGTGTGTTGGTCTGTAGCCAGAAACTGGTTGAGCTAGCCTGGGAAAGTGTGAGGCCATGATGATTTTTCTAACCACAGTATCTTATTAACAACTATAATGAACTTCTAAAATTTTAAAGGGTATTCTTTTTGGTCGGTATTCTCTTCTCTCCACAATCTGCAATTTTCTGGAAACGTTTGTTCGATTGCCTACTCAACTGTATAATGCTAATTTTGAAAAATGTGATCTTTTAAATAAACTCAAAATTTTTGTCCAAGTGAACTTTTTTGTGATTTCATAGTAAACTGAAACCCTTTTCTCAGCTTTCGAGTTACAAAGGCTGAGTGGTGACCATTAAGCATTTTAGTTGAATATTCCAGGCAGGCACATGGTCAATTTAAAATTATTTAGTCAAATTCAACAGAATTTTCATTTTAAGTGAACTTTCAGCTAAGGTACTAAGCCTATACTCTACTCCTAGTATAGGTTGGGTCCTTACAAAATATGTAAACAGTTAGCTCTCTGCTGAAGATCAGATCATTATTTATAAAAATGAAGATGACCTTTATGATAACACTTCAGTAATTAGAGCAGAAACTAAAACATGAAAATCTTTAAGCAAAAGACAAAAGTTTATGGCGTTTAAAGGAGTCCAGGCAGTTATAACAAAAATAAGCATAAGAAATCAACTGATAGAATGAGTTATGACCAACATTATGACTTAAATAACAAATTACACAGGTTTAAGTACACATGTGGCACCAGACATTGTATACTAAAGAATAAAACTGAATAAAATTCTATAAGACAATGGCTACTTCTGTACTATTTTATAGTCAAGGATATTCCTTCTTGCATTAATAAATCAAGAATACTAGCAGCTGAAGTTTCTAAATAAAGTTAAAGGTGACGACAGACTATACAAACTAAGAAACAACGACACAAGACATAAATATATATTCCATAAATGATAAAATCCAGCAGTTTAAACAGCAATGGAGAAACAATGTTAAAATAGTGGAAAACTTATGAAACTAGTGGCAACTTACAAAATAAAAGGCAGAAGAAAGAAGGAATAACAAAGTAAGAGATGGAAGAACTATTAAGCTTAATCTATGGAGAGCAAAAGAAAAAAGAATTCAAGGATGAGGGAGTACATTTTCATTTTTAGATATAGGAGCCAAGGCTATGAATAAGTTATTGAAGGGATGCTGAACAGTATATCTTTAACAGAGAAAGAATATAAAGTAAAAATTTACATAAAATGTAAATAGATGTATAGATAAATAGCCACTGGGCCAAAATTAATTATAATAATTATATTTTGAACATTTCCACTTGCATGCATCATCCAGAGGCTCTTCCAGAGACTGTGCTTGTTTTGAAAGCAAGGTTCGATCACTACTGGCTTGCTAGGCCTGTCGTAGTTTTGATAGGAGGAGTGGCTGTGTTTTTTATCTGTGAAATGTGTAGTTTGTGTGATATGTGATAAAGAGTAAGTATTTTTCTTTAAGAAATGTGTAGTATATGACTTGGATATTGGGGACCATCCCAGCTTTTACCAAGGTGGTTGAGGAAAGCCACCTAAAAAACTACAATCAGGACGGCTGATGTGCCAGGCCTGGGAATTGAATCGACGTTCACTGTACCTCCCTTATCAAGTGTGGAGGTACTTTAATGTGTGCAACTACACTGGCAGGTCATCACAATTAATAGTAGAGCTAACTTAACAAAAATTTACACAGATCACTTACGGATACTGTCTGATGAGCCCTGCATTCTCCAGGGTTATTTTGCCATTAAAATACTTTTTTAAATGAATTGGTGGAGCTACATAAAACTCTTGAAACTGCAATGAAAAGTGCTCATGTGTCAAAGTAACACCCAACTCATGTGGCTCAACAGGGCCCAAAACTGAAAAGAAATTAAGTAAATAAGTTTTTACTGATTTCAGTAAAGTTGTTTAGTTAAAATCTTATAAAATCTGACCCTACAGTAATGAAACAGAAACAGTAGAATGATTACCTGGTAAGATAAAAACTGTTAACTTTTTGAAGCCTTATTCTATTCTAAAGGTGGCTAGACAGGTTATGTAATTTTATATGAGAAAAGTTTGTGTCCCTTATCTTCTGCTTGGAGCCTGTCCTTTCTAAAGAACAGGCAGCCAGTGGTTATTATTATTATTATTACTCCATGATTCACTAAAAGTTGGTGGCAGAGGGTGCATTGCACCTATCTGAAAAAGTAATAGTTTGGAAGGGATATGTGGGATATGCTAGGAGGTGCCCATGGGCTATTTTGAGGAACCATCCCATCATTCACCTGGAGCGATCTGGAAAAACCATGCATAACCCAGATCAGGAGTGGTTTATCAAGAACTACTCCTGTCAGATTTTAAGTTTACCACCTGGTAAATCCTTCCTATTCCATTCCCTAATTGTTTGTGTAAAACAAAGGGTACAGAAATGAATAAATTCTGGCCCTGAATTCTCTTATCTTCTTTTCTTGGCCATTCCTAGAAATGAATGTTGCTGGTAGTAATATTCATTTGCTGTCATTCCAAAATAAGTCAGTCATGAATTTTTAACTTAGCTTCAGTGAAGAGCAACGCCTTCAGTGTTCCAGGTCTTCTCAACCTACCTAACTCCTTCAAAATCACACTAATGCTTTCCCTCCAGCTATATATACCTGTCACAAATCGGGCAGCTCTTCTTTGGAACTTCTCCAATATCTCCATTAACCCCTTCTGATGGGGATCCCATATAGTACAACAATTTCCTAAGTCAGGATGCACTAGTCCTTTGTATGCAATAGATTTAACATCCGGTATATGCTGTTTTAAATTAAAACCTAGAAATTGGAGAATATGATTTTCTTTCCCAATTACCTTCTCAATGTGTTAATTCCACAACAAATTATTACAAATTATTACCACTAGCTATTTAGCAGACTCTACCATTCTAAGGACAGCACCATTAATTGTATATTCAGAACTAAATGGCATCACCTTTTTACTTATATGCATGACTTGGCATTTTTTCAGCGTTTAACTCCAACTGCCAGTCTTTACACCATATGATTATTTTCATAATATCATCTTGTAACAAAACGCTGGGTTTTGATTTTGTGATAAATAATAGAATCATCAGAAAATAGTATGTTCTTCCCCCCTATTACATTGCACAGTCACTAATGAATATGAGAAACAACAGAGGCCCCATCAAACTTCCCTGATGAAAGCTCACTGTCGAGAACTACACACTGTGTTCTGCCCTTTAGAAAGTCTGCAACCCAGTCACATATTTGTCTAGATATGCCATAACCACAAAGTTTCCAAAGCAACCTAGTGCAAAAGATTTTTTTAAAAATCTAATAGAACTAAGTCAACCTGGGATTCCTCATCTACAATATGGCACAAGTCATGACTTCAAGTGCAGCATCAGCCTTTTCTGAATCCATGTTGATTTTGGTTTAAAAGTTCCCTGTCATCCAAACACTGCATTACATTTGAATAGGTGATTGTTCTAAAACTCTTAAAAATATTGTGTTAATGAGATTGGCCTATGATTTTAAGGATCATTAACATGGTTATAGTACATGATATATGAGTAGCAGCACACCTAGTGATGTAACAGTAATTTGGTTATGTTAATTTAAATGGTACAAGTGGATTTAATCTGCAACATTGTATACTGACAGATTTTTTTTCCTTTTTCTTTGTCAAAATGAGCTTTGGTTTGGTATGTGTATTAATTTTGCAAACACTAAATTATCACATGTAGAAGGGATTTCCAGTAGGCCCAATTGGTCTCTATGTTCTCATGATGAATGTCATCTACAAACATAAAACTTGTTACAGCAGGATTGAGCTGCTGATGTGATTTTGTTGTTTTTAAAAGAGTAGAATTTTGGTACTTATGCTAGAAACAACACAAATTCCATGAAAAGTCTAGACAGGAAAATTGTATTATATTATACCCAATCCAAACTCTTCACTTGGAAAATCTTCCATACCATGTCATGTATGACTAATTTTACATTATTTCTGACTAACCTACCTCATACATTGGCCCCAGTGAATGATGACAGGCAAACATCTTTGTCCATATTTTGAATTGATGTTGATACTATAGAGCAGCTAATAGTCACTTAAGAATACAAGCTACTGTATGATTCAAAATGTTATTGCAGGTATATTTCATATAAATAATTTAATATGAAAGTAACCAAGGAAATCAAAACCACGATTCACTGAAGTTAGCAGGGCTAGACAAAAATGACACAATATTTCAGAGAACCTTACTTGTGTGAGAAGGTAACTAAAGGTTGGTAGTTCCACCCATTGCAAAACCCTTCTATAGGAGAGAATAAATATATTTAATTTATTTTTTTTTTTAAGAGACCAGAAAATCAAAGATAGAAGTCAGGTGTTCAGGATGTGTTGACAGGCCAATTGCATTTATGGTGTACAGATGGGAAGATGATTTCAGAGAGGAACTGTAATAACAAAATGTGCATTGGAGTTATGCAACATTCACATTAACTTGATCATGTTGCCTGTATAACTGAGACCTTTTCTCGAAGTTCTTTAAACCAGCCACCAAGCTATTAGTTTATCCTGTAATGGCTAACAGGTCATACATAAATGAAAGAAAGTCACTGTAGTTACAAATTTAAATATCTTCTGAAAGTTTTATGAAGTTAAAGCTGGTATCAGATTACACTTGTTGAAAATATTTAAACAGCAGAATCGAACTTCGTAATCACATAAGAAGATGCAGATTATCCTTCAAGGCACAACACTGGTTAAAAGCATACACTCTTGCAAACATACTTTCTATTTGCAACTCTAAATTTAAGTGAGCTTTATGATAGTTCTCAAACACTGCTACTGATGACTTCTTAAACCATTTTTTAAAAAAGTTCTTTTGTTGAGTTTAGCTTAAAGTTTCCTTAAAGTGAACAAGAAAGTCCACAAACTTGTTCAAGGGTAAGGTAGTTAAACTTTCAGTAGTTGCATTTAGAATTTTATCTCATGACTGCTGTATTTGTTGGATAAAGACTGTGCGCTTACGGAGACATGACACGCCCGTTCTTTACCGATCAAATACTGTTGGAAACTGCCTCCCCAAGGGAACATTGGTTGACTTTTATAAGCTTGGCTAATCTTTTGCTGAATTGTCATAGAACAATGGTACATTCCCAAGGGGAAATACTATTCTCTGGTGAATTACCAAATCCTCCATTCTTGTGATACACTAATTTTACTCAGATTTTCCATAAATTTTATTGTGCCATAGTTTTATTTATTCCCAAGCTTTTTAGTCTTGACAAATTTTCTCATAATTATTTTCATTTAAGAGCTATTAATTTCTAAGTGTCACACATGGTGATGTCATCACCTATTGATACTAAAATCCATTTTTTCCCCTTTAAATCTGGAATTACTGCTAAATTGTTATATTATTATTATTATTAAATTGATTTTTCTCTCTCATTTAAACCTACTATAATCTTCCTAGCTCTTTTATTTCAAAAGTTCCAATTCTTTGTTTTTTGAATATCTCCTTCCATAGAATTTTAAGAGTATACAAAATAAACCTTAAAATGATCGTCATTCTCGGCTTTCTTAGTGGAAATGAATGCAACAAAATTCATTATGACTGAAAACCAACCTAAATTGAATCTTATGTCTTTCCCAAAAATGGTTTAGAATCATTCTAGAAAGTGCTTTACTGTTAAGAAAAATGGTTATTAAAGTTCCTTACTGTACAACTATATGAGATTGGCCCCCTCCTAAATTGTTTTAGCAAGAAAATGGATGTATAACAAGGTTTTGTTCCGAGTTGAATAGTACTTTACTATTGAAAATGATTATAAAAGTTATTTGATATATGCATTATGTGTAATAGGCCACCTGCCCCCCACCCCCAAACTAAACTTATTCTGTGAACTATGAGAGCTGAAATAAATTGAATTTAAAATGTAGGAAAATAACATTCCCCTTCTGACTATACGTTGTCAACAGATTTCCCCATTCATTCATCATTCATAGTACTACAGAACATCAAAAATATTCCCACTTCTTCAAATTAAGTGATGCCACAAAAAAATGCTTGAAAATTTTTAAATTAAAAAATCAAATTCCCTAATTTCTGCTACGAATAGGAATGAATTCAGCCATGGCCTTCTGGAGGAACCATCCTGGCATTTGCCTAGCGTGATATTTCATGATACGTATAATAGATTTGTGATGGGAACAGATAGTTTGCCATGGATGACTATGCTGTAGAGAAAGAGTATTTTAACTGAAAACAGTTTTCAACTGCCAAGGAAGATTATTGTTGGAATTTTGTTGAATATAGGTGTCCTAAATATCATTTTAAAACATCATAATTATAAAATTTATAACCACAACTACTACATACATTAAAAAAAGATTAGTATTTATATACTGCCCCAAAATTTTAGAAATGTAACAGCAAAATATTCACACATTAAAAAATCTCACGTAAATTTACACATCACTATGATAAAATTCAAAATTTACAGTATGTAATTAGGCTCACTGTAAAAAGTTCATGTGTGCAAGTTATGAAACCTACAAAAGACATAAATCCCCACAAGAGTTGAAAAAAAGTATTTTGTTGTGTTTATTTCAAGTTATGTTCATTACTGGCAAGTGCTGTTTTCTTTCATTCATGTCTGAATCTTTATTCATATTGCTGATTATAATAAACAGAAAAATGTGTATATAAATTAGGACATAACTTACCAAAGTTGGAGGCAGGGGACTGCACAAAATATTAGATAAATATGATTACAGAGTATTCTAGGTGACACCTTAATCATGTCAGAGAGGATAATGAAACATGCATCAGATTATAGATGCCACAGATTATAGCTGGATGAATTAGCTATGCATGGTTTGTTGCAGCTGGAGTAGGTTGAACACATGTCAGTCCCACAAATTTACAGCAGTTCCTACATGTCAACGGCTTCATTTTCGTCAAAAAAAAAAAAAAAAATATATTCACTTCCTCATAGCCAAGCCATCCATGGAGAGTAAATCTGTTCTGATGAAGAAGAACCCCTATGGAATAGGCAACCAAGCCTGGGGGATGAGTGGTTAGGGAGGTATCATCAGAATGGATAAAGCCATTCTACAAGTCAGAGCAAGGAATGTTGGAAGTCTGAATAGGACAAGTAGACTAGAAAAATTAAGAAGGGAGATGGAATGACTTAAGTTAGATGTCATTGGGATTAGTGACATTAAGTGGAAGGATGCACAGCATTTGTGGTCTGGGGATCACAGAATAATCAACACAAAAGCTGGCAATGGGTTTACTGGTGTAGGATTCATAATGAACAAGAGAATAGGGAAATGATGTAGTTATTACAAATAGTTTAGTAACAAGATTATTTTGATGAATATAGAAACCAAGCCTACTCTAACCACATAATTACAAGTGTATATACCAATGTCACAGGAATACAACGAAGAAATAGAGAAAATATATGATGAAATTGAAGAATTAATCCAATGCTGGTAGGAGGATGAAAATATAATAATAATGGGTGATTGGAATGTGGTAGTGGGACAAGGAAAAGAAGGGTTACTGTAGGGAGTTTTGGGCTGGGAGAAAGAACTGAGTGATGAAGCAGGTTGTTAGAATTTTGTGAAAAATATAAACTCATTGTAGCTAACACGCCATTTAAGAATCATGCATGAAGGATATTAGACTGGAAATATACCTGACCAACAGTTTATCTGGTGGTTAGCCCTTCATATGAAATAGCATGGTGTAGATTAGGAAAGTAAGTTTTAGTTTAGATGACATGTCCAGCAATGGGAAAGAGTGGCTGCATGCTGCACAATTAATGGAGAAGAAGGCGTCATAGTTGGATTTGGAAGAGTAAGGAAGTAATAATTGATGAATCAAAATATTGTTAAGGTTTGATGGTCTGCTGAAGCATGTGGGAGCAGTGAGAAGGATTTTAGAGAGAAGGAGGCACAAATGAGGAAAGGAACATAGGAATACATTTTCAAGTGACTTTAGGAATACCATAAAGAAGGAGAATTGATGCATCTAAAATGTGGTGCTATAGAAGGATGCTGAAAATTAAGAGGACAGACAAAGTACAAAATTAATGTGTTTTTGAAATGATGGGTGAGGATAGAAGGTTGTGGAAGTCTTACAGAAAGAAGGGAAAGGATGGTGGGTCACATTATCAGGCATGTGGGGTTGGTTAGTTTGTTAGTGAAGGGAACAATTGAAGGAAAGAACTGTAGAGGCAGACCAAGAATAGAATATATGAATGCTGGGTTGGTTTGTCCAAAAGGCTATAGCCAGACAACTTTTGGTTACTCATTCTCAATTCTTTTCTGGATCAAATGGCGTGAATATAAAATTCAGTTCTGTCATTATCTAAATCCAACTAACCAAATCCTGAAAAATGTATTCCTATTTTCCTTTCCTCATTTGTGCCTCCTTCTCTCTAAAATCCTTCTCGCTGCTCCCACATGCTTCAGCGGTCCACCAAATCTTAACAATATTCTGGTTCATCAATTATTATTTCTTTACTCTTCCAAATCAAAACATGACACCTTCTTCAACATTAGACCACACTTCATATTGTGCAGCATGCAGCCACTCTTTCCCATTGCTGGACATGTCATTTAAACTACAACTCACTTTCCTAATCTACACCATGCTGTTCTGGCCTCGCATTCGGGAGGACGGCGGTTCGAATCCCCGTCCGGGCATACAGATTTGGGTTTTCCATGGTTTCCCAAATGACTCCAGTTAAATGCGGGGATGCTTCCTTCAAAAAGGCCATGGCTGAATTCCCTCCCATTCCATGCCCCCATCCTTTCCCGTCTCTAAAGACCTCGCTTTTAGAGAGACGTTAAGCAGATAAAAAAAATACACTATGCTATTTCATATGAAGGGCTAACCACCAGACAAACTGTTGGTCAGGAAGAATGGTGATAGTAAAATAGTTTACATCAAATTTCTAAATGATCCAGTTGCTGCACATGCCAGTTCCTACAATTCTGACAACATAAACAACTTCACAGTTTTATCTATCAGAGTATTATCACAAACTATCACCCAGCCTCAAATCCATCACTAGTAACCGTCTTACCTACATAACTTGATACCTGACATCCTCTGGCCTCCACTACTGTTTTTCACCGTTCCATAGCCATACTACTTTGATGTCTATAAATAAACCGATCATATGTCTGTATATAAAGCACTATATACTAATTTCAAATATGTCATCTAAGAAATCCCTGTGCAACACAGAATTATTACTGGATATTTCAACAGCCATCATACTATTTAGGATTACAATGAAATTAATGATGGCAGGGAAAGAGTTGATTCCTGGGCTGAATCTGAAGGCCTTCGTCTCATACAAGACACAAAGTTACCTCCATCCTTCAATTCTTGGAGATGACAAAGAAGGCACAATCCTGATTTTTTCTTTGTCAACCTGCCAAATTGTATAAAATTCTAAATCCCATATCTTACACACATCACACATTTATAATGCTAACCATCTCTGCCTAGAGAAAGTTTCCTTCCGCCAAAGGTTTAAGTTCCAAAAAACTACCCGCAAAGCTTTTTTGGTGGAAACAGATAAAGCTGTACAAACTCTCATGTCAACCCTACGCATTTTGATGACTTACTAAAACAATGAACTATATATTGAGGAAAATCTTACTAAGAGTGTTCAGATTGGAGTATATGGCAGTCTTATCCAGTAACCTCATAAACTTATATAATAATTATAGAAACAAAATATGATGCAGACCCTTGCTGGGTGATATGCTCATGGGAGAACTTGCTGAAAACTGCGGAGAAAAATGGCATCAACTCATAAAGCACACAAATATTCCACACAAAAGGCATGGATGACAATTAAAAAGCCAAAAATGATCTGAAACAGCCAACATTGGTTACTCCTAACCACATAGCATCACAACTGCTCATTAATATTGTAAAACTAATATGACACATTGTCATAAATTTATACATAACTTAGAGAATGAAAAATCTACATTCAACTGCTCTTTTATTGGGAATAGAAATACAGACCACCAGACTGCTGTTACTTAAGATTTATGGAACTAGGAAGGTCCTTAAATTTGTCCAATTCACTTTTAGACGAGGGTTCAAGTGCAACTGCTGGCAGACAGAGGAAAACAGATTACTACAGGGAACATTCACACTTTTCAACATCTACATTAATGGCCAGCCGATTGCTCCCTATACCAGAAGATTTTCGTATGCAGATGATCTGACCTTTGCAGCATAAAAATCAAACTACTAGGAAATTTAGAATACACTCACTAAAGCTCTGAATGTCTTAACAGAATTATTATAAAAATAATAATATCCATCCAAATACTACAAAAACAATGTTCAACATATACCATCTATGAAACAGGGACAGTAATCACCAAACATTTCTTGAAATGGATTATTTATCAAATACAGCAAGGCTCTGTACTGCTTCAGTTAGACAGAGCACTAACTCTTAAACATTATATCAATAGAGTCTTAGGTAAATTAACAGCAGGAAATAACTTTATTCAGAAACTGACTTGTACCAAATGGCTAGCATGCCCACATACTTTACGAACAATAGTTCTGGCTCTGTTCTACACATGTGCTGAATCGGCTGCTTGAGTGTGATCAGCTCAAGAAAAAAGAGTAGATGATCTTTTAATTGAAACTTGCCAAATCATTACTGACTGCATGAAATCAACTCTTATCAACCAACTGAACTTCTTCAGTTGTATTCCACTTCCAAAGATCAGGAATGCAAAAACTAGTATGGTAGAGTGCTCAAAACATTTTCATAGCTGCTACCATCTGATTTATGATCAACAGTCTGTTATCTGTTTCCTTAAATCTAGAAGTAGCTTCCTAAACACCATGATCTCTTTGAACGAAGCAGCAAATGTGACAAGGCTCAAACTTTGGAAGGCAATGTTGCTGCAATGAGATATATCACTGTGTAACAGTCCTGCTGAACTGATTCTACCAAAAAATGATGAAAACTGACCCTTCTGGAAAGACAAAGTGTGAGGTAAACATGCACAGATGGGGGTAAGAGGTGGATGCATTTTGTATTTGCTGCCAGCAACAAACAATGACTCACCTTCTCATCTCACCCAACTTGGAAGAGGAATGCATCAGGGCAAACTCGGCCCAGGCAACTCATGCAGCAGTAATTTGTCTGTTTACTGGCTGAATGACATTTTATGCCTATTTTCCACACACAACATCCAGTTTCATTGCACCATCTCATATCTACTTTGCTTATTATGTGAATGTTTTTCTTTTGCACTTGTTTGTATGTTCAGACATAAATAAAGAAATAAATGAATTCCCTTACCCTTAATTCTGTTAAACCTATCCTGAGTTCTTTCCTGAATTTCTTACAAAAAATAATTTTTATTTTTTACATTTTTAGTTTCTTCTTAGCAAATACTTTTTAATCATCATCATATTATTATTTTGCCTCTTTTTTACGCTTTGTCAACGTCGAGGTCATTAGAGGTGGCATGGGACGGGGAAGAATTCGGCCATGGCCTTTTGAAGGAAGCATCCCGGCATTCACCTGGAGTGATTTGGGGAAACCATGGAAAACCCAAATCTGGATGCCCGGACGGGGATTCAAACCGGCGTCCACCCAAATGCGAGGCCAGAGCGTTAACCACTCACCCACCATGCTTGGTATACTATATATATAAAAGAGGAAATGTGTCCTACCAATAATGGAACAAGATTTGTAATATCAGTAGCATTTACACTATGGGAGGAATTCTGTGTTGCCATCTGTCTGTGAAACATGTAACTATGTTCTGCGCATGATAAATGTATTTTTGTTTGTGAGGTGTGTAGTTCATGAGGCAGAGATTGAGGACTATCCCATTCACCTTAATGACTGCAGGAAACTTCATAAAAACTGCAATCAGGATGGCCGGTATGCGGGGGCCAGTTCTCGAACCCGGTCCCATTTAACCTCCACATTCCAGTTTGGTGTCGCCTTAATGCGTGCAGCCATACAGGCAGGTTACAACATATTATTATTTTAACTTTTATGTTTTAGTCAGTCTTTCCCATTACCTCCCCCCCCCCCTCCCTCCATTACAGCATGTACTTTATGCTACAAAATGTGAATTGAGTCTCCAGCACAAGTCATTTCACCCTTGCATTCACAACTAATCACCAATATCTCAATCATGTAATTGTCATGTGTGGTTGCATATTTCATCATTGTCTCACGTGATTAAGTGGCCACCCCAAATATTCTGTATTTGTGTTGATATCATTTTTCATGTGAATTTTTACGATACTATTTCATTGATCCATTTGGTTGTTTTTACACATGATATCGTATATCATATATGATGATGTGTTAAATATTGTAACATGATGGATGTCAATTAGTATGAAGGATTCAATGTGAAAAGATTTTCAGACAATACACAGAAAAAAAAGCAACTTATAACACAACTGTGTGGATGCTCTGGGCATAATACAACAATCAATTGTTTCCAGTAAGTACATAAAATAAAATAAAAACCCTGAGAATTAATTTTAAAAAGTAATGAGGCCAAACTAATACTGACATTGAAGGTGTACATTTTGCAGTACAAATAGTAAATTGACTTCCTTTAGACACTCAGGCAATCAAATTATTATTTACACCTAGCTGTCGTATTATATTAGAGAAGCAGACTCGAGCAAATATATTTTACTTATGTCTCAAAAATAGTGACTAACATAATAACAGTGTTTAATGGCAGCCTGTCATTAAAAATATTGTTGTTGTTTATGCTTTATGAGACATCAACAGTACGGTAATTAGTGTCTTATACAAATGTAATACGATCACATTTAGCATAATTTGGCAAGTTGAAACAAAAGATGCAATGTACTAATTTTTTTTAATCTAAATGAATGTCAGTTCTAATGTGCTCTTGCATAAGTCATAATTTGGACAATACTCATTTATAACCAAGAAAATTTCCATAAAAATACACCATATCTCAAGTTTGAGTTTGTGCTGCTACCGTCTATACTCTTTATGGTACTGTAACTAGCAGTTTTGATTAAATTGTTTTGGCATATATCATCATCTATTATGATCTTCCAAGTGAGGGAACCAATTATTGCGATCTTATTTTATATCTACAAGAAGAAAAAAAAAATTATAAAACAAATTTGTATTTCTTTTTCCTTAATATTAACATCTGTATTTACAGAAATTAAAACTTCAATAATCAGTTTATTTGAAAGATCATTTTTTTTTATATACGTGCTGCATGTTTAATTCATTACTAATGTACTGCAGTGTAAACTGGAGGAGCACAGACAGTAGCTAAAGAAATTTGATTTATGTATATTTTTTATCTCATATCACCAAATGAGAAACAACAATAATACAAGAGAAATACCTTTGTCTGTTATGTTAATCTTTGAATGTCTCATTTTATACAATAATTTATTACAACTCTGAATAGGTTTTCTGTCCGCAGATCATTGTTTTTCCTTGTTATCTATATATATAAAGATGAATGTATGTATGTTTGTTTGTTCTTCATACAAATCCACAGTTTTCATCCGATCTCGATGAAACTTTGCACACTTATACTTTGAAACAAGGAGAAAAATACTGTCTAAATTTGGTTGAAAAATTATCTGTATAAATAATACATGTTATCTTATAATTTCGAAAAATTACTGAACAGCGATAGACAGACGCGTTGAATATGGAGGTCTCTGTACTGTTTTTCCATGTAGCGGTCAGGTAGGTCAATGGTTAAAGCGCTTGCTTACTGATGTTTGGGTTGTAGTCCCTGGTTCGAATCTCCGTGGAGGCTAAGATTTTCAAAAATTGTTTTTGATCGTAAGAGTCACGCGTGGGCCGTCGGTTATTCGGATTGAATGTAACTGTAGATATCACAAAGTTAGGGGTGCAATGCAAGGCAAATCGTATGTAGTCTTGCAATACTGTAGGTGTACACTTTTTTATGTTATAAGATCCCTCAGGGGTTGTTCGCAGTCAGTGTGTGTGTGTGTGTGTGTGTGAACCGCAGTAATAATACTATAAATATGGAAGTAAGTCTCCGTTTTTTTGTTACATTTTGACGACTAAATGGCTATATCGATATTGATGGAATTTGACAAGAAAATTTGTATGAAGGGCACAGGACATTTTCTCCAGTATGATTAACAGTTGTAGTCACGAAATTTTGAGACCTTATCGAATGGTGACAGAAATATGTTGGAAATTGATTCTCTACAAGAGACAGGTTCGACGGTAAAATGATATAGTGATAGCTTTCCTGTCATATTATGCAGACTCGGTGTTGTTTGGGACCAATCCTTCGTTACCAACAACTTTCTATATTCAATTCTGGCAAAAAATTCTTAATCCACGTGTACGAGCTAGTATGCTATATTTTGTTTCTACCATTTTTTCTTAAGTAACCCTTTTTTCACCACCATTGGCTGACCCAATGCACAAACTTACTAATAAAGGGGGGCGAGAGAATGCATAACACATTGAGAAGAATTATAAAAGATTTTGTGGTTTTTGCGCCGTCATAACGAATATCTAGTAGACTCAGCAGATGTCTTGATCCCTAAGAAGAGTCCAGGTTTCATTCAAAAGATTGGGAGAAAGGAGGATTGATTTGACACAACATAAATCTCACAAAGTATTTGACAACATTGAGTAGATGTCTGCAAGCCTCACGAGGCATTCTAAATAATACTTTTAAAGCTTTGATCTGCATTTTAATTTATTTATTTTCTATTCAAAATGGATCATTGTAAGGTGGGGGAATTTGGCCATTCCCTTTTGAATGAAGCATCCCAGCATTCGCCTGGAATGATTTTGGGAAACCATGGAAAATCCAAATCTGGATGCCCGAATAGGGATTCGAACTGCCATCCTCCCGAATGTGAGGCCAGAGCGTTAACTGCTCACCCACCACACTCGGTATGTGATTAATTCATACAAACTTACTTAGATACTCTTCCAGTTTCAGTTATTCTATATCCACAACAGGAATTATTTTCTAGTATCATATTGTAGAGATTTGTTATTTATGCAAAGATCAGTTTTTGGTAGGTTCCTACTGCTATATGAGCTACAGCTGAGATAGTTGTACTACTTGTGCCAGACTTAGTAAGTTTCCTTGATTCAACCACTCAATCAGCTTGGCTACATAACAATTTTACTCAGCTTCAAAATTATTTTTATCATCAAGAAATTGTTGCTTGAAACTGCATCAAGTTCTAGGACATTATACAATGACAAGAGGATCAAAGCTCCGAACATAGAATCTTGAAGGCTATCATATTTTACCCAACTTTGATGTTATGATATTGGTAAAATTTCCTTTTACTTTGGTGTTTCTGCTTTGTTTATTATCTTAATAACTTACTTATAAATTTAATTATTTTTCTATACACCAGTTTTTAAGTTCTCCGAGTAAGATGGTTTGGTTTGGTGCATCATATGCACTCCCTTCTGCAAAAGTAATAGCGGTAAAATATTCACATAGTGCAGGATTCGTCAACATTTTATTCCAATATCTGCACTGCAAAAAAGAAAGAAGTGAAGCTGTGTCTCAAGGGTATAAATTAGGTTGTTGTAAAAGAGTTTTTCAGTATTGAATTGCATTGTTTTTATTGGTCCCTTAGACCCACAAAAAGGACAAGGTACATATGATTTCAGATAGTTTAGAAGACTGTTAACATACAGACCACTGAATTCTTAATATTTTTGAATATGAATATACATCATGTTACACAGGCAAATAAATGTATGATAAAATATTACATATATAAACAAGTAACACAAAATATAGGTACATAATTTGTCACAATAAACATAAATCGTCTCCACAATTTAATAAATTTGGGATAAACATTTTTGTGATGAATTTGAAGAAACCACTCTTAAAAAAAATCTAATGCCATCAAAAGAATGCCTCCTTCTAAATCGAATTTATCAGTATATGGGCAGTCACTAAACAGAGAGAGTGTGTAACTAGTTCCCCCCCCCCTTAAAAAATTTCTTTTGTAGGGGTATCTAAGACCATACTTAAATTATATATTAGCCGCTTATAAATGGTTACTTCAACCATGGTCTCATTGATACTACCGAACTAAATGTGGCACTTGGGACATTTTACAGAACTCAATTAGTACTTTCCTGTTTACCATCGGCAAAAGAGGAAAATTGGTAATTTAATTCGAAATTGCAAGTACCATAACATAAGAGTTACATGAAGAATCTACATTTGATTATTAGATCGTTGTCATGGTTCTGAGATTATCTCTGAACATCTAAATATATGCGAAGGATATCTCCAATTATCATACCTGACTGAACTCTGGAATTCATAACTGTTATAACGTAATTTTTACTTCCTGTAAATCAATAGTTAAATTATACCGCTATCAAATAGTTGAAGAACCTATGAATCTTAGCAAGACATATAACGACAAACCGGGAAAGCAAATTACATAAATCACAATGAATTTAAAGCCGAAGCAAGTTACAATAGGTGTTTACGTAGCAAACTAACAAAAGATATATGATGCAGTCTCAAACTTAAAAATTTTCACGATAAGATAAGATAATACCAGTTTGTAGTTAACTGTATTTACAATTACGGTACTACGAGTCCTACGTCATGTTCAACGTAATAGGCGCAAATTAATTAAAATGCAACGTAGCACATAATTTTTAAGTCTAAAAAGAAACCTAACGGAAAACTCATTAAGAAATTGTATTATATGTACATCTGAATGTGGTAAAATCGTTGGCGTAATCTTGGAACTGAACACTGAACTGTATAAAACAGGCTATAAAATGAGAATACGAACACATGCATTGTCGGTACCACTTTAAGTATATTTTTTTCTCTTATACAAAAAGATTCATCAAGAGAACAGACAGTTCCTCTTAAATACCTAGACATGAGGGGACAGGGCAGGGACTGACCATCAGTAAACTATTAATAAATCGAGTTGTTGATAATATATCTAACTTCCAATATTATTTTTTTTAATATCCATATTTATGACTTATTTTTAGGACGTTATATCGATATTTCGATATTGAAATTTGGATATCGCTGTCGATATTTTTAAAAATAAATAGAGTTAGCTAAATATTTTGCGCAATTTGGTTACGTTTTTTGTTCCATGAGACAGATTATTTGATCGCCAAGATTGTAACACCCAGCTTAGTCATAATTTTTTTTTTTTTTTTTTTTTGCTTCTCTCTGAACGCCACATCCTCATTAGGGGCGGGAAAGGACTGGGTGTAAGGAACGGAAAGGAATTCGGCCATAGCCTCTTGTAGGAACTATCCCGGCATTCATCTGGAGGATCTCTGAAAAACACGCTTAGCTATATCGTTGACGAAATTATTATAACAAGAAACTAAAAAAGCAAATCATCTACTGCTTTTGCATTGTAGATACAAAGCGATGTGTTGAAAGATAATAATCATACATTGGTGCTTATAGAACGCAATTTACTTTTCACCAAAGCAACCATCTTATAACCCCGCTAAAAATTAAAAACATGCATTTTGGTTCGGCATTGCCCGTTTCTAATGCAGATTAATTTATTACATCAGAATATCAGAGGGTTATCAAACAAAGTGAATGAATTGTTAGCCCACATAAATTAATTAAATTCTATCAATAGAATTAATGTTTCATGCTTGTCTGAACACCATATAACTACAGGAATAGGTATGTCAAATGTAACTGAACTTAATTTAGCTTCTTATTATTGTAGAACAAACTTGGAGGAAGGAGGAGATGTCACTTATATTAGAAATGGTTATAGTTTTGAGGATATAAGTATTAGCGAGTATTGTCTTATTCAACATTTTGAACCCTGTGTTATACGGCTAAATTTCAAGAATCAAATTTTCATAGTAGTAACTGTATACAGAGAACCTCCGGGAAACTTTTCTATTTTTCTGAACCTATTTGAACGTTTATTAACATTTTCAAGCAGAAAATAAGTCAACATAGTCGTATGTGGTTATTTTAATGTATATTTTCGAAGTAACTTACCCTGTAAAGTCATGTTAAAATCATAAGTCAGTTCATTCAATTTATCTCAGGTAGTTAATTTTCCAAATAGAATAATGAATAATATTCACTCAGCTATAGACGGTGTTTTCCTAAATACCTCAAAATTCAGTTATACCATCAAGCCATTTATCAATGGACTTTCGGATCACGATGCCCAGTTATTAACCATCAACACCTCAATAGGAACTAGCTCTAAGTGTAATGTTTTTAAACTTCAGCGTATAATAAATGATGCGTCAGTTACTTGTTTTAGAAAGTGCCTCAATATCACAAACTGGGAACACGTTTACAGTGCACAAGGTATGGATGAAACCTACAAATTTTTTAGTAAAATTGTATTAAATTACTTTGAAAGTTGTTTTCCCATAAAAAAAGAAGTGTCGTGCTTCTCGAAAGGAACAAAAACCATGGATAACTGTGGGCATTAGAACATCATGCATTTGTGAAAGGAAGTTATATATTGCCTCTAGGATCAGTTTAATGCTAATGTTAAATCACATTTCAAGCAGTACTGCAAAATACTGAAAAAGGTTATTAAAGAATCTAAAAGTATGTACTACAAACAGAAAATCCATGATTATGAAAATAAAATTAAGACAATGTAGGACATTGAAAAAAAAAGAAATAGGAAAAAATAATCAAACAAGTAATGATATTTGTATCAAAGAAAATTCAGTATAATATAATTTTTCAATTGCTGCTATATTTAACAAACATTTTTTATCTGTTGCTGATAAATTTACTGCGAATAGCTCAGTGACACACAGTATGGATTTTGTCAGAACAGGCATCCAAAAAAAAATTAACGCTATGTCTGTAAATTTAGATATTCCAGAAGAAATAAAAATACTATCAGGTCTCTTAAGAACAAATACTCAAGTTGTTATGATGGGATTTCCAGTAGATTAATTAAACCATGTTCCACAGAATTAAGCGATATACTTAGTTATCTGTTTAATATATCTTTATTTGAGTGTACTTTTCCAGAAAGGTTCTATAAAAAGGGAGATAAGTCAGCCGTATCGAATTACCGTCCTATATCATTACTAACAGCCTTCCCCAATGTTTTTGAGAAAGCAGCTGTACAATAGAGTTTATGAACACCCTAAAAATAATAATATTCTAACTAAACCTCAATTTGGTTTTTAAAAAGGTCAGTCGACAGAACAAGCTATATTTGCATTCACTGACAATTTTTTAGAAGGAATAAATGATAAATTAATTCCTGTGGGAATTTTTTGTGACTTATCTAAGGCATATGACTGTGTAGATCATAAAATTCTGATACAGAAATTAAAGTATTATGGTATAGATGGTATTGTTAATAAATGGCTTAGTTCTTACCTTCTGAATAGAAAACAGAAAGAGTCAATGGAGAATTTTAGTGCTGCCTTTAGTGGTCCACTGTTTTGTGAATGGGAAGTAATCAGATGTGGAGTGGCTCATGGGTCTATATTGGGGCCACTGTTGTTTTTAATATATATAAATGATCTACCCTGTGTTGCATCTAAAAACCCAAAATTGGTCCAATTTTCAGATGACACAAATATAGGAATTAAAAATACTCCAGATTTATCTACAGAATATATTTCAAATTATGTCTTTGACCTTATTAACAAATGGTTTACAGCTAATGGCTTGTCTTTAAACTTTCATAAAACTCAGTATATGCAATTCAGTACATCACACAGATTAACACCAGATATAGACATAAAATTTGAAAGCCAGTGCTTTCAAGAGGTAGAGTGTGTGAAATTCCTAGGTTTGCATATTGATCACAATTTAAATTGGAAAGTACATGTATCTGATTTACTAAAGTGATTGGGTACAGCCATGTTTGAAATTCATACAACTGCAGCTAAAGGCGATCTCGATATGTGGCAGTTGGTTTATTTTGCTTATTTTCTCTCCTTAATATCATACGTAATAATATTCTTGGGCAATTCTCTACCCATAGAGAGAAAGTGTCCGGAGCCCAAAAGCGAATAATAAGAATTATGTGTGGGTATAGCAACAGAACTTAATGTAGAGAGCTGTTCAAGAAGTTAGGGATTTTAATATTGGTGGCTGAGTATAAATATACATTAATGTCCTTTGTAGTCACAAATTATACTTTGGTGAAACAAATAGTAAAATACACAACTATGGTACTAGAAGTAAAAATAATCTTCACAAGGATTACAAGTCGTTGTCATTTGTTTAAAAGGGGGTCCGATATTCAGGGACACATATCTTCAATAAGCTCCTAACACACATTAAATGTCTAGCAGATGATAAGAATAAATTCAGGAAAAATTTGAAAGAATTTTTAATTGACAACTCCTTCTACTCTGTCTACATCTTCATATGTATGTATTATTTTGTTAGGCAATTTTTTTTCTGTAAATTGACAACTTTTCACATCTCACAGAGCCAGTCTCTTATATTGGGATCAATGGAAAATGAATTTATTGTATTGTACTATATATCAAAACTGTCATAATACATTACTGTCAAGCATAAAAGAAGGGATAATATGTTAACTAAAAGATTTTAACTGATATAGGGGTTTTGCAATGTAGAACAGAACGAAAGAAACAACACAATCTATTTGACTCTTTGCTCCTGAAAAATATGTCCAATGAAGTTTCTTGTTTCTGGCACGAGTTTTGGTACAATACCTTCAAAATTAAAACAATATTTAGATCAGCCGAATATTTCAAAATCATCAAATGCCGTAAAATTCTGGATAGATACTGCACCGCCTGCAGAATCTGAACAAGTTCCATCATCAATTAATCTTCTAGTGCCCAATAATCGCAATAGTCTACCAGCAGAAACTATGAAACTAGGAGTATTTTTAAAAACTGTTTCTGAGAAAATTGTTACACATAAGTTAATCTTTTTTGTTAATAGTTGGTGATAGCTTTGTGGCCCATCGTTTCCATTCATTTGCCTAATAGATATACTTAATTAAAAAAACCTTGTAGCTCATTTCAAGTCGCGTCAACGGTGGCATTGCTTATCCTTTTCTGGAAGCGATTCCTGTCATTTTTGTATCTTACTGTCTTTGAACTCGATGTCACAACGTGCCTTAAATTTCTATTATACATAGATAACAGCAAGCTTAGCAAACCCATTAAATTTTCTTTCGTTCTATTCTTAATTTGGAAATTATTCCTGTGCAAATTTCACCGATTATCTCACTCACTGTCTAATTAATGATAATCAAGACTCCGAAAGTACTTCCTGTAGTCGTAGAAAGACGAGATTTTATGTACAGATAATATTTTTCCCCCAAATTGGTGAATTTCCAGGTACTTACACTTTGTCTACCGAAAAAATGAAATCAGTTTCTACCCTAATATCTTTAAATGCCATAAATTTTAACTATAAATCGAGTTTACTAAGCTTATCTATTTTGCTAAATTTTATTTCGTTTGTCTCCTTTGTTTGGAAGTCAGTTAAATTCAAAGTTCTTATCTTACTATGACACTCTGTCACCACAATTGCACAGAACTTCGTGTAGTCCAAGCCAAGTAATTTAGTACACATATATGATTTCGCACCCAAATCACAAGAAAAGTTTAATATTGGAGATTTTTTTCTGTTCTTATCCAATGCCGAATTGAAACGTGAAACGTTTAGATGCCAATTCGTACTTAACATGGAGGAAGGAAATATATGGAGACGACGCAAGAGACCTTCACCACGCATTGAAGTGAAGCCGGGCGGAGGAGGAGTGGGGGGCTAGGCCAAACCCATACAGACACGGGGCATATGTACAAAAACCTCAAGGGGACTCTAGGATAAAAGTAACGCCGCAATCTGGTGATGGATTATTATGTAACTTGATGAGACAAATAAAAAATGAAGAATAAATTTTTTTTGATATCGTGCTTAGTTTTCGGGGATATTCTGTCTCAAACGTGAAATGTTTTTGGTTGAAATTCAGAAGAAAGAATTGGTCAAAGTCAAATTTAATGACGGATTCTTATTTAAAAAGACGAGACAAATAAAAAAATAAACATTTTCGATATCTCGCCTAGTTCTAGAGATATACTGTATCAAAAGTGAGGTGTCTTGAGTTGAAATGCAGAAGAAAAATTTCGCAAAAGTCAAATTTTATGATCGGTTCTTATGTAACATGACGAGACAAATCGAAAATAAAGAATAAAATTTTTCTATTTCTTGCTTAGTTTTCGGGATATACTGGGATTGGGTTGATATGCGGCCTGGATCAAAAATTAATTCTGCCAAAGCCACAATGGTGGACATGCAGAATGGATATTTCAGTTTTTTTACTATCACTTGTGGTTAGGTTGATATGCGGCCTAGATCAAAATAAAAATAGTTATCTTGTTACCATACATCGTAAGCTTAATTGGGAATACCTGGAAGCAGTTTATATCGCGATACACGTTTTGTCACTAACTTGGTTCTCATGAAATTACTAACAGTAATAGATAAATTCTTTGTGCCTTACAAAACCATTCTGGTACAGACTGCATTTAGACCTAACCACAATTTCCATTAAATTGCCGCTACAGAATTAAACTATGTAGACACACGCACACACGCGTATTTGAATCGCAAACTGTATTTGCAGTAACAACATCGTTTGCTTCATCAAGATTTCTAGATTGCATAGCATAATTTAACACATTTAATTTCATCATACACTGTCAGTATAAACTACAACGTGACGAAAGAAAGCGAAATACTAAATTCACTGAATCGCGATGTAAAACACAGCCCTTTAAATCTCATTTTCAACACTCGTTAAAAAGTAATGCTAGTCTATTATGTGCAAAATAGTAAGGTATGCTGATTTTCTACACTACACCAACAAAAATTTGAGAAAAAAGTCATCCCATTGAAAGCTATGACTAAATATTTATAGACAGCCACCGAAGTTTGCAAAACCTACCACCCACTTCAGCAACGATAGTTAGAATTCAACTTAATAATGAAATGATATTCCAGGTTCTTTCCTCTCTTGCCTATTTGTGCAACCGTATGCAACACAAGATGGCATTATAAAACACTTATACACATTACAAAATGAAATAATCACAGCAGCTAACACAATGTGAACTTCGCATTTGTTTGGAATCGCAATATCGCCGCTGCCACCACTGCGCATGCACGAGAGTTTAGAGCCTGCTTCACAGATTTAACGTCACTTCTCCCCCATATATTTCCTTCCTCCATGGTACTTAATTCCTTTTTTGTTGTTGATGCTACATGTAGGGTTGCCAATATATTTTTTAAAAAATATTTGTCATTTGAAGTGAAAAATAAAAATTATATGAAAGAAAAAAATAAGTATTTTTAAATTTGTATTTATTGCCTTAAATGCATATATTCTCATGCTTAAGCTATTAATTTTTGTTTTTATATCAACTGTTATAGCTGGTACCACATTGTAAATCTAGAATTATAAATAAATTAACAACTCATTTTTAATTAAAGGACACTCCGTTTCTCCTTTCCCACCATTTTGCACTCATTTAGGTTCATCACTAGCATTAATATGTCGTTTGGAAATTAATATTGCACAAGATCGTTCTGTTCATTGAATTGTATAGTTTACCAGAAATGAATTTTTTCGTATACTTTATGATTAGGATAAAGTATACCTACCTAAAAAATTGTATGATACTTTAGATTTAAGAATGGTTGCAAACCTACGCCTCGCCCAGAACGAATGCTAGTCCATTGTTTGAAACGAGCAAGCCTACTTAGGGATGCAATGTAATATCAATATCGAGAAATATATCGATTCCAGGCAAATATTGATAATCGATAATATTGGCGGCATCATAGCGTTAATTTCCAATATTTGTATATAGTATTTTATAAATTATTAATAAGTATGTAAATCAAAATCAAGTAATAAATTTGAGGTAGTTTATTGAAAAAAATTAGGTCTACAAATATTAAGCATCAACAGATCCTGGAAACGTAGTTTGCTTAATCTTTTCCCATGACGTCCATTTCTAGTTTGAGTGACAGGGGTTTCTGCCTGTGAGAAAAACTACATGATTAATTGAAATTTTGAACATATCTTGATCCAACTAGGATACCAATCTTGATTGGTTTCAATTTAATTTTCCAGCAAAAAATGTACCGTAATCTCCAAATAGTCGGTGTTATTTTATATGTAACAATAAAAAAAATGCTTTACACTTTTCAACTCCTCCTTCACAACTTCCGAAATTTTCATATTTTTCATCAGTTTTTGTTTTGATAGTTCAGCGAAAAGGGTCTTCGTAAAATGGCGCTAAGTGCTACATTAAAACTTAAAAACCTTTGCCATCAACTGCATTAAAAGGTCTATTATCAACACAGATAAAATAAACAATTGTATCGGTCATGCGGTCATATTTTTTACCCCGTTTAGAATATTGTAATACGTCCCAGAGAGAAAGAAGAACTAATGAACGCAAATTTAACGCAACATATTAAATAATAAAATGGCGAACGTAAATGAATAAGGAACGAATAACGGGCACGAAACGGACTGGAACCACAGAGAGTAGCAAAGGACGTTATCGAGCTAAATAAGAGTTTAGTATAGTCATGTTTGGTTATTTGCAGGGTTTTTTTTTTTTTGGTCTACTTTTTTTTATCGATATTTTTAATGGGGTGTTAGCAGGAAAATTGGGAACTATAGGTAATAAATACTTGTTAGATTGGAAAAATTAGAACCGGAACAGTAACACGACTCGGAATAAGCTATTAATGAAATCATACAAAAACAATTCTTGTAAAAATTCAAGTGACTTGGCCATTATGCAAGCTATAATAGTAAAACGTCTATCTAAATAAATGTCTTAATTGCACTGCTTAACCAACTTAACAAATTCACAAAAGCCAAAATTTCTCTCTTAGCGTTTACCGGTTTTACAAATCTAAGAGAATGTCATATACATTATGCCTTTTATTTTATTAAAAATTATGATATGCATAGTAACGAAGTCATTTAAAAAAATCAAAGATTCATAGTACCCAAAGAAGTCATTGTTTCGGAAAGTGAAACTTGATTAAGAACAGTATCACACTTTTCTTTATCAGCAAACAGACGCAGGACTTGAATATATATTTATGAGATTTATTTTTGTGAGATTGATTTTATAAAAGAGAGTCGATTTATCTGGGTCATTAGAAAACAAACTCAAGCAACCTGTTACATACTTTTTTTTTTTGTTTTTTTTTTTTTTTGTAAATACTCAACTGAAGAATTCATACTTAGGGTTTTAAGATTGATCATAACTGAAAAATTATAGGCTATTGGTTTGAAGGTTGTGGCAATTGTGCATGATATTGTTGCAGCTAACTTAAAAGCTGACAGACATAACGATCAAGCGCCCTGGGCCATTTTTTGAGGTCGGAGGTGAACAGAATGTTACCAATCCTATCTCCTGAAATGTACTAGGAACGATTTCCGGAGATACACGGTTCACTTTAAGAGTAGAGTGGCGAAATGATCTCGCATCAAGGGTCTGGTTAAAATAGGTGTTAAGAGAGACTTACATTTTTCTTACCAACTCGTAGAGCAACATATTAAATGGCATTGGTTCTTGTGTATGAAAGTTAGCCTTGCAATACAGGTGTTGAGCCAAAAAATTGCAGCTGCTCTTTTCCGCTGTGCTGTTCAAGAGAGAGATACATATGAAAGACTTGTGATGACAAGGGTCAGCATATGTGTCTTCCATTTGAAGCAAGGGATACAGCTACTTTTCTAGGTGACTGTGAGAAGTTATTTGATGGCTTCAATCTCGTTTCCAAAAGCAACGTGTCAACCCAGGTTCGAATCCACGTCCAGGCATCTAGATTTGGGTTTTCCATGGTTTTCCCAAATCACTCCAGGTGAATGCCGCGATGCTTCATTCAAAAAGGCCATGGGAGAATTCCTTCCCGTTCCTTGTCCCCAGTCCCATCCCGCCTCTAATGACCTTAAGCCGTCGACGAGCCATGAAGCAATAAGTAAAAAAAAAAAAAATTGATTATGAAACAAATTCGTCGTCATTAATTCTCATTTGGACAACAAATGCTTCACAATTGGTTTAAATGAAAAGTTTCCATTAAAACAATTGGGAATTATTTAAAAAATCCAATACTAACATGAACTAAATTAGATTGCAAGTTGACGGGTGCCAGGATGATTTAAATTATCCCCCAAATGTGGTGTAGAAAAACTCACAAAGTCTGTCTATCCTGCCGGGATATCATGAAAATTATCTCGCGGCTTTAAAAAGGTCACTAGATCAATTAATCGTCGGAGGTGAGAACTCTCAATCACTCAAAGTTTCCTATGAAAGGCCGTTACAGCGAAGGTCTCAGTGACTGTCTATAAGTACCACACTATAATGTCCGCGGCGTACGATGTTCCATGGCGGCGTAAGTGTTGCAGCGCATTAGGGGGCGTCCATAAACTACGTGGCTTGATCTAGTGGGGGGGGGGGGGGGTTGGCTGGAAGGCTACGCTGCGCTACGTGGGGGGGGGGGGGATGGTGGGTTTCCAAGTCAGACCACGTAGCTTTCCATTCATATCGTTTTTCACAGTTAAAATGAGTTGCAGAACACACTACAGCATGTGAATATTTATTCCCTTCATTTAATTATCTCTGTGTGTAATTTACAATAGTCTGACAAGAGAAAACAGTACAAAATGTCTTCTGGAATCAAAAGGGAAAAAAGCTACGTGGAAAAAGGGGGGGGGGGGAAATAGAGGCAGAAGCCACGTCAGGCTACGGGGGGGGGGGGGGTTCGCAGGAGGCTAAAATGGAGCTGCGTGGTTTATAGACGCTCCCTTAGCTACAACGGTGAGTATAGGGCTCCGAGTCAATCTCAGTCCGTATATACTTCCACGTAACGTACAGAGTGACTGTACAGCGACCTCACTGCAGGTCTAGTACCAAGTCAGTTCACCCTCCAACTCTGGCGGTTTGGCATCAAATCAGTAGTTCCAAACTCGGAGGTAGGATGCCAAGTCCCTTGCAGAAATCCTCCAGGAACGGTTCTCTGCGTTGGTCGTGGTGAGTCACGACTCTGCCAGGGCGCTTTTCGAAAATGCAAAGAAAATAATGGAAATTTGAATTACCCGGAGAATAGTCCGCCTTTGATTGGATTCGCTATTAGGCTCCTCCAACACAAGCTATAACGATTTACCTCATTGTCTTTTAAGGATCCGTGCGAAATTGGACGCGATCGTGTATGTTTGCCGCCCATGGCATTCAGAAGTGTCAGCTTTTAGGAAAGGTCGCCAACCATCCTGTTCACCTCGGCGGGGGAATTTTACCGTAGCTAGGGGATTATACGCCTGACGTGCTCCGTTAGGTCCACGGGATTTATTTCGATTTCAAAATGGGGGAGGTGCATGAAGTCTAAATATCTTGACATATGATTTGATGATAAACTCAGTTGGGGAGGTATTATGGAAGGATTTAAAATCCTACAGCTGGTAGAGAGAGTACTGAGGTGTTGTATGAGGGATTTTGTAGGCTAAATCTTTGCCAGATGGGAATTACACCAAAGTTTAGAATGTTAAATCTATCATAATAAACAATTGGTGAATGATATACAACAGCTGGATTGGAAGACAAGATAAGAGGGAGACTGTTGGGAGTATTTAAAACATCTTCATTGTGCGTGGATGAATAGTGGTTGAATAACTGGTTTTAGTATATAAAAGGAAAGAGATGAACATGACTACAACAAGCACTTGAGGATTAACTACGCGGGAGGCAGAATTATGGAGCAAAATTTTGAATATATTACTTATAACATTTAGAGAAATTGAAGTGAAAGTATTTGTATAGAAGACTGCCATTCATATTTTGCAGTTATACTCGTATTATTGCCAATACATAGTAGGGATGATTTTAATTAATATATGTATGGTCTACTGAAGTAGATCGTAACCCATTAAAAACTCTTACATCATTAACCTTCAGGGACACGCTTCTAACGATTTTTTTTTAATTAAATTAACTTTTTTCATGAATTTACTGAGGATGAGATCGGTAGTGTACGATACAGCCACGGGCGAATCCAGGGGGGGGGGGGCTAGGGGGCTCAAGCCCCCCCCCCCAAAAGTATCTGGGTCCATCTCCGACATTGTAATTTCGGAGACCCTTTTTTTTTTTTATCTCTACAGATTTGAGGCCCGAGGAGACTATAAATGCTACTTTTTGCCCGACTGAAGCCCCCCCCCAAAGCCAAAATCCACTAAAGGCAAGCACCCCCAACCAAAATAGACTGAAGCCAAGCCCCCCCCCAAACAAAAGTCCACTCAAGCCCCTCCCAAACCAAAATCCTGGATCCGCCCTGGATACAGCCAAACATCTGTACAATTGCTGCAAAAGTTGTTAGCCTGAATCCACCTGCTAACAAACTAAGGGGGTGTCCATTAATTACGTGTTGTGTTATTGCGGAATTCGGGACCGTCTTTCCCCCCCCCCCCCCCGCTGTGCTGAGATTTGTTTGGACCGCCCATGATGACGTGAGATCTTGAGGGCCTCCCCCCCTACTGTCCGACCTCGCAGTGTTTTTTTTTTTAGACTTCTTTTTGCTCTCCTGCTTTCTATGGCGGTTATACCTCCTCCTCTAAAGTCGGTATCGATGACGTGAGATTTCCGTCGCCCCCCCCCCTTTCCTAGGTGACATTTCGCCGGATCCCCACCCCCCTATTTCACCTCACGTGATTAATGGACGCTCCCTAACGAATACTCCTTCACTCCAAACCTGTAGTCTTAAATCTGCCACAGTAATTGTAGTATCTCAGCCAGCTGCCCTCTTTTCCATTTCTGGCTATTTTAGAGGGTTTTTTTCCCCCTCCAAGGGTAACTAACACGTTGGGAATTTTTGCTGAAGCCCTTCTACCTTTTTACAAGATTTTTTTCATGTATTTATTTTAAATGAGCCAATATTAATAGGCTGACGCCTGGACACATGCGATACTTCACACCCTAATTATGAACCTTTAGTTTTACTAACTTTAATGCATGTTCAGAAGTCAGCAGCAGCAAAAGGATGGTCGCCATTCTTGAGGAGTCTCGTTTGGGGACATCCACATTAATATACATTTATGTATTTAATTTTAAAGCAACATATGATTAAACACCAGTATATACTTATCTAAAATCAGGGCCAACGTCTATATATATAAAGATGAATGTATGTATGTTTGTTTGCTCTTCTTACAAATCCCCAGTTTTCATCCGATCTCGATGAAACTTTGCGCACTTATCTTTTGAAACAAGGAGAAAAATACTGTCTATATTTCGTTGAAAAATTGTTTTTATAAATAGTACATGTTGTCTTATAATTTCGAAAAATTACTGAACGGCGATAGACAGACGCGTGGGATGTGGAGGGCTCTGTACTATTTTTCCATTCAGTGGTCAGGTAGGTCAGTGGTTAAAGCGCTTGCTTCCTGATGTTTGGGTCGTGGTCTCCGGTTCAAATCTCCGTGGAGGCTAAGAATTTTAAAAATTGTTATTGATCGTAAAAGTAACGCCTGGGCTGTCGATTAATCGGATTGAATGTTAAACTGTAAATATCACAAAGTTAGGGGTGCAATGCGAGGCAAATCGTAGGTAGTCTTGCAATACTGTAGGTGTACACTTTTTTATGTTCTATTAATCCCTCAGGGGCGACTCGCAGTCAGTGTGTGTGTGTGTGATCTACAGTAATAATATTATGAATGCCGAAGTAAGTCTCTGACTTTTGTTACGTTTTGACGACTAAATGTCTATACTGATTTTGACGGAGTTTGACATGAAATTTGTAGGAAGGGAACAGGAATTTTTTTTTTTCTGTATGATTAACAGTTGTAGTCACGAAATTTTGAGACCTTATCGAATGGTGACAGAGGGACGGATGTGTGTGTTAGTCTGTAATGTTACGTCGCTTGCTCAAGATGTGCTTCTCGCGCATTATGTTAGTGTATAATTTGTTAATAAATTTCGTTTAGAGAAAAAACGTATTATTTAGTATAGATGTCGATTTTCTCTGTCCTATACTTTGTGCCTGCTTAAATGTTTCTGGCACCGGTTTATTTTGCCTTCTTTTTTGACTTGTCTTGCGGGCGTAAACTGGCCTAAGTTGTAGCTCTAGCAGAGCACGAGCAGCTAAAGTTATTAGAACCCAAGAATTGGATGCTCATGGTGAAGAAAGATGCAAAGACCAAGCTGAAATAAAGCTGCCCTTAGTTAACATCCCCCACATCCACTCACATTCGTTTGTTTTTCTGTTTTTAAATATGTTGAAAATAGATTCTCTTCAAGAGACAGGTTCGATGGTAGAATGATATAGTGATGGGTTTCCTGTCATATTATGCCGTCTCGTTGTTGTTTGGAACCAATCCATCGTTACCAACAACTTTCTATATTCAATTCTGGCAATGAAATTCTTAATCCACGCGTACGAAGTCGCGGGTATCAGCTACTATTAAATATATTGCTTGTATTCTGTACTTTTCTTTTTTTAAATATTTTGAACCATGTTTAAAGTTTAATGTGTATAATGTATTTGCCTATATAATTTTGTGATTTTCTAATCGTTTAATTGTATTGTTTATGTTTTTCAACTGAAAATAAAAATTTAAGTAATTATAACTTTTGCCATTCAAATCCTCATCGTTGTTTTTTCTGTTCTTCCATTGTGGCTTCATAACAAAAGATCTGAGAAAAATATGACGTATGGATCCATTTTTCCTAAACCCAAACTGATCAGCTTGAATAATCTTTCGATTCCTTCTTCTCCTAGAGATTTAAGAAGTTCTGCAGGGATAATTCCAACTGCCTTATTTGCTTTCAAGTCATTCAAAGCTCTATTAAATTCTGTCCACAAAACAGGATCTCCTAAATTATCAATGTCAACATCACCTTCCTTTTCTATTACGATATTGTTCAAGTCGTCCCCATCATAAAAGTTTCCCAATGTATTCCTTCCATCGGTCAGCTCTATCGTCTGATCTTAAAAGAGGTTTCCCATTGGCAGTTTTAATGTTCACACCTCTTTTCTTCATATCTTCAAAATTCTGTTTGATCTTCCTGTACGCAACATCTACTTTACCTATGACCATTTGCTTTTGTATTTCTTCACACTTTTCTTGTAGCCATTTTTTTTTTTTTTTTGCGTTTCCTGTTTATTTGATTTCTAAATTGCCTGTATTGTTAACTTCCTACTTCATCCTGAGCATTTTTGTGCCTACTCCTCTGATCCATCAGCTCCAAAATTTCCTCTGTGATCCAAAGTTTTCGGGCGGCTTGTTCCCTAAAGCCTAATGTTTCTTTACCAGCTTTTATTATTTCCTTTTTTGAATACTTAGGTCAATATCCTTAGCTGCTATACTAATGTTGGTTTTTATTCTCCGTCTAGTGCTAGACGGAGAATAAAACCCAACATTTATTATTTCGGCATTTAATGCATTCCATTCGCCCTCGGTTGAGCTCCTTTCAGAATTACTTCTTAGACCTAAGTCTACCATTTTTGCAAATTTTTCTCTCGCTCTAGATTGTTTCAGTTTATTCACTTCCAGTCTGTTCTGCTTACATTGCTACCTTATTCGTTTGAATTTTAGCCTGCACTTCATTAGTATCAAATTATGGTCAGAGTCTATGTCTGCTCCTTGGTACACTTTGGCCATGTTATAATCTAGCTGATATGTGCCTGTATCCCCAGGACATTTCCATGTGTATATCCTTCTTGCATGGTTCTTATACAGTGTGTTTGCCACGACTAGCTTATATCTTTCACAAAATTCTAACAACCTGCTTCCTCACTCATTTCTTTTTCCTAGACCAAAAGATCCTACAGTATTCCCCTCTTTTCCTTCTCCCACTATTGCATTCCAATCACCCATCATTATTAAATTTTCCTCCCCCTTCACATATTGGATTAATTTTTAAATTTCATCATATATTTTCTCTATTGCTTCACCGTCTTCCTGTGACGTTGGCATATAAAATTGTATTAATGTGGTTGGAGCCACGTCCATCATCTTAGAAAACTTTTCTCTGATGTAAGAGTGTTTAATTTTTTTTCGCTTCCAGTCTGTTCTGCTTCTTTATTCTCTTGAATTTCAGCCTGCACTTCACAGCTATCATATTACAATCAGAGTCTATGTCTGCTCCTGGGTATGGTTTACAGTCTAAAACTTGATTCATGAATCTCTGTTTCCCATGATATATTCTAGCTGATATCTACTTGTATTCCCTGGACGTTTCCAGGTGTATACACTTCATGCATGATTAGTGTGCGTTTGTCACGACTAGTTTATATCTTCCACAAAATTCTAACAACATGCTTCCTTTCTCATTTCTCTCTCCTAGACCAAACGTTCCTACAGTATTCCATTCTTTACCTTCCCCAACTATCACTTTCCGATCACCCACGATTATTAGATTTTCATCTTCCATTGCATATTAGATTAATTTTTCAATTTCATCATATATTTTTTCTATTGCTTCATAATATTCCTGTGACGTTGGCATATAAAATTGTATTAACGTGGTTGGAGCAGGCTTTGTTTCTACCCCTCCGGCACGTGCCTTCCTGGGCGATTGCTTCTTACGCCCTTATGAGAATACGTCACTGCACAGGATCCAGAATTAAATAGTTCAAGTATATTAAAACTGTGAAGAGAGCATAATAAAGTAATGAAGCGGAAAGGTTGTATGAAGCACAAGAAACAACTGAGCATGCAATTAATAGCAACAAAGAGAGAAGCTGAAGATTAATTCATACACATGAACTACAAATTTATATGGCTATGTTAGTAAACTGCAGCCGAATCACTAGAGGGTTTCGTTTTAGAGGCAGACTTGACGATTCAAAATGACAAATAGGACTGCCTAGCAGATCTGCCACCGTGTCCAGACCACCAAACCGTTCCCGTTTCTTCCACAACCAAGTTGGTGACTATGAGTACACTGGAGATCAAGTTCCTGCACTTAAAATGAAACCTTTCTCGGTGTTACGTATGGACAAAAAAATTCGGGTGAGTCAGTTCATGAAACACGACGCTTGTCAGTCAAAGCTTCTGCGGTCGCTTGAGAATGATGGCAGAGATTCGACCACTGAAAAGTCATGTTTTATGAACGGACTAAATCCGCTAGTTTCCCAAGAAAACTTCATTACCAGGTTATGAAGAGACTTGGAAGAAGTCGAACAAGATATACTGAATTATATCATTCACCCAGTCACTGGTTGAAGAACTCTCGATTGACGTTCTGCTACTCTTTATTTGGAAAGAGACTTTTATAAATTGAAGAAAGATAAAATTTTCGTCAAAACAGTGGATAGCACCGCGACGTGAAATTGTATACCAGCTGGAAGGGCCGAGGATATATGCTAAATAGATATAGTAAGAACATTTTGAAAGTTTAGTGTAAACAAGTAAAACTGCAAGTAGTATTTATCAACATAAACGAAATACATATTAATGAAAGGAAAACTCAGATATAATACCCACTGTATAGCTCAGGGAAAGCAATAATTGGGATGGCTAAATGGAACAAGAAAATGTAGGCCATTTTTAATTTCTCAAACATGATGGGGGCCAAAAAATCACAATTATTACTTTTGTATGTTGGATATTACACATTACAAAAGTACATATCCTAGCATACTGTCCATCAATTGCTCCAGTACCACACAGTGATGAACTGCCAATTCTATCACCGCCAAAACAGAGAAGTGAAGAGGAACTAAAGAGGAATTCAAGTGAAGGCAGTGATTTTAGTTTTAGTCATGAAAGTTGGGAACCACAACTCTTTTCTCAACGGAAATTGTAAAGACCTAGTAAGGGAGTTGCAACTAACCAAATCAGAGGCTGAACTCCTTGCATCACGTCTTAAGGAATACAACTTGCTCAATAAATCCTGCAAAATAATGAAATATAGGGTAAGGCATGAGGATGTTGCGTGCTTCTACCAAATGGACCCAAAATTTGTGTTTTTGTAATGACATTAATGGTCTCTTTGAGCACATTAAAATTCTTCATCAACCAGAACAATGGCATCTGTTTATAGATAGCTCAAGTTGAGGAATCGATGCTGTCCTACTGCACAATGCAAAAAAGTTTCCGTCCATACCAGTAGCTAATTCTGCACAACTGAAAGAGATTTACAAAAGTATCAAGGTGCTCTTTGAAAAACTAATATGTAAATGCTACAAATGGGATGTTTGTGTTGATTTTGAGATGGTGGGATGTCTTCTGCAGCTTGAGGGTGGCTACACCAAATATTCCTGCTCCTCTGTCTGTGAGATAGCACAGTAGATGTTCAGTGTTATACCAGGAAAGAATGGCCAGCAAGAATAGAACTCGTTCCAGGTACATATAACCTAAGAAATGAGCCACTTGTATTCATAGAGAATATTCTCCATATCAAACTTGGACTAGTTAAACAAAGGTTTAGATAGCAACAGCGAGGCTCTGAGCCTCATCAGACAAATGATCCCCAAGAAAAGTGATAAAAAAATAAAAGGTGGAAATTTTCACTGGACCTCAGACTTATATGAAGCTGAAGTCAAAAGAACTTGCAGATTCAATGAGTCTTGATGAACGAAATGATTGGGATGCATTTAGAATGTTAGTGGAACAGGTTTTGAGCAACAATAGATATGCGAATTACATACTACTGATAGAAAATTTGATATAGAGTTACCATGTTCTTGGATGTAGAATGTCTGTGAAAATGCATAACTTGTTTTCTCATATTGACTTCATTAGTCCAAATTTAGGAGCTATAAGTGAGGAACATGGTGAATGCTTTTTCCCAGATATTGTAAGTAGGTATTAGGGAGGTTGGGACTGTGCTACGATGGGAGACTACGTATGGTGTATAGTAAGTGCAGAGAAGTCAGCAAAACATCATAAGAGGAAAAGCGGTTCTTATGTATATTTTGTTGTATGAAGATTAATAGGCTATTTGACAATATTAAAAAAAATACTATAAATTGAACTCATTCTCATAGATTAATGCTTCAGGAAGCTAATTTTTTAATTTTGAAAAGAAAAGTGGATTATTTTTAATAAAAAAGCGAAATAAAAATTATACTTTTCTTACCTCTGGTCACGTGACAGAAAACGCTCTAGGATTGGTGGTCGCTTGAGTGACGTCACACGTCTGTAAACGCTGCGGCTAGGTATGGAGCGTTTCCTATTATCCAAGTTTTCTACTATTTTTATTGTTTGTTGCTGGTCATTTCTTGTTATTAATGAAATTTATTTTGAATACAAAATCGAGAACATTATGTAAAAGCCTACAGCGGAAAAATAACGAAAATAGACGCCTTATTTGTGGGGCTGGCTATAGAAAAAAAAAAACTGACTTTATTCTACTGAGCTTAAAATTGTAATAGCTTCTATTTGAGACTCATTTATACTTAAACTGAAAGTTAGAGATTGATTGTTTTGCTTTAGCAAACCATACGTCGAAACATTCTGTACGCGAAATTTGTGCAGTCATGCTGAAAATAAAGAAAAGTTGTATGGGTGTCGCAAATATGCGCAAACAAATGAAGGTATTTCTTGTAGCTAATAAGCAGCTCTTTCAAATAAATATAGTAAGAGATCGGTATAATGTGGTATAATGAACTAAAACTCAACATGAAATTGGCTCAGTAGTTTTTTTTAGTTAAAAATAATCTCGCTCTGTTTTAATGATGCTATTGTATCACGGAAAAATCATGCGTAAACTTACCTTGAAGCTCGCCAAAAGCAATAGCAACATACAAATCACTACTAACACGCAGAAATACAGCGTAATCATCGACCAAACTCAATGGATTATCGCGGCCGACTGAAGCGCTTGTTCGGTGGATCACAGGAAGCCCATTGTTCAAACTATTTCTTTCTATGTTAGGCGTGAATTCGTTGAAAATAAACCTTTGTTTCGAGTAGTATGGTTCATCTACTTTGAATATAAATAACTATTTTGAATGCGTAGACAATTATCAAAACTGACTTTTGTCCCTCTAGATTTAGAAAATATCACACTGTGCGGCGTTCTACCGGATGCGAGGCCAGAGCGTTAACCGCTCACTCACCACGCTCGTAACAACTGGATGTTGTGGGCCATTTTTCTTAATTGCAGATTAAAGATTATGGATAAATAATATTTTTTTGTCAATAAAATTGAATTCGTTTGTTTATTCATTTACCTACCTCGTTTCACTTCATCTCACATGAAGAAACTGTGAAGTGTTCACTATTAACATAAAGAGAAGCAATTAAGTAGTGTCAGGATAGCTGCGTGATTGAAGAGTGTTAATGGAATTCAGAAAGTCCTACGTTCGAAGAACCTTGGTTGGGACAATATTTTTTCTGTGAATTTTTTTCGGTATTTGTTTGCTGCTTTTGCACTACCATGTTTTTATTCGAAGAATTCATAATAGTTGCTAAGCGTCTTGCAAGTTTTTGAAACAAATTGCTACCATACATGAAAAGTTTTAATTTTTAAACTTACCAGAGAGAGAATATCATGCAAAAAATACAGGTGCACGGCCGTGAACAATGGAATTTATTTTAGAAGTGACATCACATGTAGAAATTTCATGCTAATCTTGCAACAGTTCCGGAACGCTTTGTGTCCTTTTCGTTGGAATTTTTACGTGACGATACAACTGTAGGTTACCTTCCTGACATAACTGCGTCTATTAGGCGATATTTACTTTTAATGTGCAAGTCATTTTCATTAAAGACAAAAAAATAACTTTTTTTCGGTGTACAAGTAACGTCCAATTTCCTTTTTGAAATCTTCTTTGGTTGTTTCAAATGGTTGTAATTCGCTTGTTATCCAAAAATTTGTGAAGCCTTCAGAAAAAATAAAAGAAAACATAAATTGATGTTTTGGTGGATTTTGGGGAAAAAATTATTATGCAATGCAACCAACAGCAACTAGTATCCAAAGAAAATTACAAAAGAAAACCAACTGAAAATATTCCGAAGCGAGGATCGAACCTCAGGACCAACCCTAATAATTCTCGCCGTAAACAACGTATTACATTTACTCTACGAAATTGCGGTGTAAATGAGATTCACAGAAAATCGTAAGTGACTTTGTTGCAATATCAAATTGAAGTTGTTACATTTTTAAGCTCCACAGAATAAAACTCAGTGGTTGTTTCTATAGCTATGCCCACAAATAAGGCGTCTACTTTTCAATATTTTTCCGCTGTAGGCTTTTCCAAATTGTTTTCGATTTTATATTCAAAACGAACCTTCATTAATAACAAGAAATAACCAGAAACAAACAATAAAAAATAGTTGAAAACTTGGGTAATAGGAAACGCTCCATTCCCAGCGGCAGCGTTTACAGACGAGTGACCTCACGACTGCCGTTGCACGCGCCAGGCAGCAAATGAGTGTTTTGGCGGGCTTTTAAATTCTTTAAATTTTAATTTTTTGCAAAATAATGCACTTTTGTCAAAAAATCTCTTCACTCGGTGAATAAGGTGTACCAATAAACAATTTAAAACCATTTTCAAGAAGTAGTCAAATACCCTATTGTTATTCAACACTTTTGCACTTATTCCTACCAATTCTTGAGGTAGTGTATGTTAGATTTCTGGTATTGGGCTCTTGTTATGTTAAATAAACATGTAATATTAGTAGTTTTCAAGAAAACTGAAAAAAAATATTGACCCTTAAGAAAAACTACTTATATATTCATAATCAGCATCATCAAATCAAGCAATAAACAATAAAAAACAAAAACTTGATCAAATTTTGTTACATAGTGTAATCATAACACAACAGCTAGTTAATTAGAAAGAAGTAATACTTTAAGATTGGATACTTGTTTTATAGTAATATTAGATATGCCTTAAGTGTCTCCTTTATGGGATGCACTACACTGTCCACTTCTGCATTACTCCATTGAATAGATAAAAAGAAAATGTCGTCTACTTTTTTGTCGTTTATTGGTATCAAACTACCAGAGATTCCAAAAATTCTTTTAAGCCCATGAGCACCCAATTAACACATGCCTACTTTAATTGGATTTTACAGCCCTTTCACAATGGTGTCATTAGAATTGGGAAAACATTGTGGACAAGGAATGGGTATCACATCAGTCATGGCATTTTTATGAAGAAACTATTCTAGCATTTACCCAAGTGATTTCAGGGAACAAATGTGAAACTCAAATTTGAACAACCAGGCCTCAAACCCAGGTCATTAAAAATGCAAAGTCCAGTAGCATAGCTCATCCACAAAGCTTGGCCCATCATCATCAGATTTACTTTCCATTATCAGTTTCAGTTTTCACAAGTTCTATACAGACTTAGGCCTAGTTCCAGGAGAATTAATTGCATCTAAACTACATCTGCAACACTGAATATTGAATCTTGGATGTAATAGGGCAGAATATTTGAGTCCCATCCAAAGTGGGATTCTCGGACTCAATGACTGATAACACATGTAGCGTGAACATGTTCCTAACTGTTTCCAATTCAATTAATTCAAAACTTTCAAACAGTGCATGTGGGAAGTGATGTGGTTTGTGCGTTGTTAAGTGCTGTTTGGTTCTATTCTTCCATTTAATCATTAAAATTTTATCCACTATTATGTTGACCACAAAGATCATTCTTCAACTAACAGAAAATGTGCAAGCAGCTCACTGTCTTTTATTAAGTGTGTAAAAAGAGAAACAGGACAGCAGATTGTATGATGGAACTAGTTAAAAAAATGTGAAGTTTCAATGACAAAAATTGAAAATTCATATGTTGACAGAAAAGTTTCAAAGGGAACTTAAAAAGCTTGTTTTAAAGAAGTGGAACATGGCTGGAAAAAAAGCTTGTTTGGGTACGAAACATTGCTGATCTGTAGGCCATAACTGATTTAAGAGGAAGCAAATAGGTTGTCGGAAGTTAGGTTCTTGTTTGGAACTATGGTGCTCAATCATCCTGAAAAGTAATTCATAATCATTAGGGGTCATCCTTACAAAATTTTGGAAACAGAATCCATCTTCAAATTTGAGGGCATACAAGAGTATGAGCATCAGTATTTCCCTCCTTAAATAACTTATGAGCCCACCAGCACCTTCCTTCCTCTGCATCCTTTTTTAATTAGCAAAAGAAATGTTACTGATACTCCCACAACTGCAAAATTCTTGGACATCCTGAAATAAAAAAAATTGTCTTGAAACTGAATCCAGATGCTTACAGCAATTGAATCAGGGCAACATGGATGCAGGTCTGTGGTAATGAATGAGGACAAATAATTCCAGATCTTACACTTATTCTGAGAATTCAAGACACATTTTTTTAAGTGGGATCTACTAAGGTTTCCTTCAATACTTTTGTTTTCCCTTAGATCAGAATGTAAAACGGGCATCACACTGTTATAAACACAAAGGCAATATCTGGCTCAAATGGAAAAATTAAACCATTTAGAAACAGCTGTTTTGGTTAAATCATAGTGTAATACGGGCATATGCCTTCCATAGTACTCCACAACAGTTATCTTCAACCACACTGTATACTTCCATTTTAAAAGCATTACAGTACTCCCAAATTTATTTAATGTCCTGCCACCAGTTTTGTTGTAATTTACCGAGCGTGGTGGTGTAACTGTTAGCGTTCTGACCTCGCATTCGGGAGGACGGCGGTTCGAATCCCCGTCCGGGCATCCAGATTTGGGTTTTACATGGTTTTACAAATCACTGCAGGCAAATGCCAGGATGCTTCCTTCAAAAGGCCATGGCCAAATTCCTTCCCATTCCTTGCCCCCATCCTTTCCCGTCTCTAAAGACCTCACTATTGAGAGACGTTAAGCAGTTAAAAAAAAAAAAAATGTTGTAATTTAATGAGAAATACAGTCAACAGATACTTACCCTAATGGCCAGACAGAAACCTGATAAAATATGGCATACAATAGTGTTATTTAGACCACTGGATATGACTGCTGGTCCCATTCCTGAGGTCTTTATACTACAAAGTCTCCACTGCTTGTTTCTTTTACACTACAACCTGCATATTAATATATTTTTTTAAATAATCTATAATGATTTAAGATGAAACACAGGAAATAAAAATATATAATCATCCAAATTTAACAAACGGTGTGCTTTATTAATATTTACTTTAAACAATTGAAACTTTTAAAACGAAGTACAGAATACAAAATCTGAATGAAAAAATTTAAGACTCCATTGATGAATCTGTAGTTGGTAATTTGCTTTCTGTGGATCCAGGTACTGACTTGCCATCTTTTCTCTGAAGCTTCTTCTTTGGTACAGACTTCTTCTCATCTAGTTCACAAAGTCTTGATTTCTGAAAAGTAGATAATGGATTCATAAATTTACTCATTAGAACCACGTACAGAAAAACAGGAAAAAAAATGAAAACAAAAACTCTTTTGTCCAACAAATTGATAAAATGATACTTGAATTTGGTAACATATACAGCCTAGGTACAAGAAGTAATTTTCTTTCACTCTGTATTAAAACAGAAAAGTAATGAGTGTAAAACCTGAAATTACTAACCATTCTAGTTCTTATTATTCCGCGATTAACTTAAAGTGGGTGGCAGAAGGTGCATTACACCAACCGTAATGTGTAACCATATGTGCATAGGAAGGGATATACGGGTTATTGCAGTAGGCACCCATAAGCTATTTTTAGGAACCATCTTAAAATTCGCCTGGAGCGATCTGGGAAAACCATGGAAAACACAGATCAGGATGGCGGAGCGGTTTATAGATACTAACTCCTATCAGAATTTAAGTTCTCTCGCTTGATAAATCCTTCCTGTTCCACTCCCTAATCGCTCATGGAAAAAAAAGTATAGAAATGGTTCTGGCCCAGATTTCTCTTATCTTATTTTCACAGTCATTCCTTGATATGAATGTAGCTGGTAGTAATATGTGTTTGCTGTCATACTGAAATATGTGAGTTGTGAATTTTTCAATCAGCTTCTGCCGAGAGCAACCAACGCCTTTGGTGTTCCAGGTCTTCCAACCTAACTCCTTCAACATTCCACTTACACTTTCCCTGCAACTATATATACGAGTCACGAATCAGGTGGCTCTTCTTTGGACCTTCTCCAATGCCTCCATTAACCCATTTTGATAGGGACCCCATACAGAACAACAGTATTCTAAGTGAGGACGCACTATTGACTTGTATGCAATCGATTTAACTTCCAGTGTGCACTGTTTTAAATTACGACCTAGAAATCAGAGCATATGATTTGATTTCCCAATTACCTTCTCGATATGCTCAGTCCATGACAAATTATTACGAATTGTCACTCCTAGGCATTTTGCAGAATCTACTGTTCTAAGGACAGTGCCATTAATTGTATATTCAGAGCTAAATGGTGTCACCTTTTTACTTATACGTGTGACTTGGAACTTTTAGTGTTTAACTCCAGCTGCCAGTCTTTGCACCAAGCGATTATTTTAATAACATCTGCTTGTAACAAAGTGCAGTTGTCCTGGGGTTTTATTTCACGATATGCAATCATCAGCAAATAGTCTTTTTTTTTACCTTATTACATCACACAAATCATTAATGTCTATGAGAAACAAAAGAGGCCCTATCACACTTCCCTGGGGAACCTGAATCTCACTTTAGTCAGTGATGAATGCTCACCATCGAGAACTACACACTGTGTTCTACCCCTCAAAAAATTTGCAACCCAGTCACATATAGTGTCTCGATATTCCATAACTACGAAGTTTCGTAAGTAATCTTGTGTGAGGCACAGTGTTGAAGGCTTTTTTAAATATAATAGAAATAAGTCAACCTGGAATTGCTTATCTATAATTCGGCACAAGTTGTGAATTAAAAGTGTAAGTTGCGTCTCGCATCATCAGCCCATCCATCTTGGCTTGAGTATAAAAGGTCCTTTTTTATTTGCTTAACGTCTCTCTAACAGCGAGGTCTTTAGAGATGGGAAAGGATGGGTGACAAGGAATGGGAAGGAATTCGGCCATGGCCTTTTGAAGGAAGCATCCCGGCATTTGCCTGGAGTGATTTGGGAAACCATGGAAAACCCAAATCTGGATGCATGGACGGGGATTCGAACCGCTGTCCTCCCGAATGCGAGGCCAGAATGCTAGCCATTACACCACCACGCTCGGTTAAAAGGTCCTCTTCGTCCAAAAACTGCATGGCATTTGAATAGTTGATCTGATCTAAAATCCTACAAAATATTGAAGTTATTGAGATTGGTCTATAATTTTGAGGATCATTAACATTCCCACTTTTAAATACTGAACTTACGATGGTGGTCTTCCACTCAGCGGATAAGTTTCCTTGAATCAAGAAGGCAGTATATAATTTCATCAAATATGGTGCAATTTCCATTGCGTACCTAGAGTAGAATCTGGTAGGAACACCATCTGGTCCAGCAGCCTTATTGGTTTTTACAATCCTAAGTAGTTTTGTTAGTCCCATCGACGTCAAGAAAGAAATCTTTCATTTTTTGTCGGTACGCTTATTAAATATCAGGATCTCCTCCACATTTTCTGTTGTGAAAGCTTTGTTACAGATATTATTCAAAAGTTCTGCTTTCCCTATGCTGGATTCTGATAATTTCCTGTTTTCCTTCATTAGTGATGGCATAATCTTATGAGAGCCTCTAACTATTTTGGTATATGACCAGAATTTTTTTGGATTAGTAGTTAGAACTTCAGATAAATTCCTGACTTGGAATTCTTTAAAAGCGTCACGCATTGCCTTGCGCACTTCTGCTCGCAGTTGGACTAATTTAAGGTGATGAGACGAGTCCTCTGATTTCTTTACCGTGGTATGTAAATAAATGCCTTTGCTTCCTAAGTAAATGTTTCACCTCTCGATTGAGCCATGGAAAGTTCTTGCTAACCTTAATAAATTTCTTATGAACAAATTTATTCATACCGGTCCAAATTATTTCTTTCAAGTTATACCAAAGTTCCTCAACATTCGTCTTAGAATGTATGTTTCAAAAATTTTCACCAAGTGTTCAACCACACTCACCTCATCCACCATATTGAAGCAATATACGAGCTTATCTTCATCATGTTTCAACGTCAGACTAGATTTTAAAGTTACCATAACCGCCTTGTGATTGCTTATACCATATTCTATACAAACTGTATCTACAATATCCGGATTGCTTGTAAGAAAAAGATCCAGAATGGATAAGGCATCTTTGTCACTCTGCGTTCGCTTTTTGACCATTTGTTCAAGAGAATATTCCGCGAATAATTCTAGGAATGTTTCAGTTATTAACTTATCTCTTCCGCCTGACCTGATTGTAAACGTGTCCCAGTTAACTGACAGTATATTAAAATTGCCTCCCATAATCAATTTATGTCCCTGTTTTTAGATAGCTCAAGATCATTTTGATATGAAAACAGAAGCCACATTTGGGAGAAGTATTTATATTTTAAGCAAGAGGTTTATGTATTCATAGGTTAGTAATTATTCAATAAGTGTTACTGTGAGGTGATGTTACAGTTCCAAGGCTCATTTTAGCAACAAAAGCAATTTGTAGATCATTCCTCTATTGGCTTGGTAAGTATAAAATTTTGGAGGATTTTTGATCATGGTTTAATACCTTGGCCTTTGCCTGCCAAATCTTCAAGGCAGTAATTTGTACTCATACTTAAAACCTGAGTACTGGGTTGCATATTCTCCCCCCCTTCTCCACATTCCATGTCATTGATATCTTCAATTTGTCTAGCAAATTTCTGTGCCATTCCCTATATAAAGGCTTCATCTGGCCTTAAAGGGGAAAACTTCTCCTGCCCATAGCCGTTGGCCCCCCTTTGTTTGTCAGGTTTGGTACTGGTCGTCTGACCAAATGGCCACAGTCACAGGTAGTACTGTTTACTGTCACATATGGTAGCAGGACGAGCCTGACCTGACCTGAAGCAATCTTTTATAACCAAGTCAGTCAGAACACTATTGTGGGACAACAAAGTGCCCAAAAAGAGCAAACATACACTATTTAAGTCCCTACTACATCCCCATACTGACTTAAGCACTAGAAACATGCACCCTATGCAGAAGAGATAACAGTAGACTTCAAGCATCTGAAATGAAGTATGTGCATACCCTGCTTCAGAGGACATGAAAAGATGTAGTAAGGAATGAAATCAATCATGGAGAAACCAGAATAAACATCAGTGTTGCAGTATCCTTACAGTGGTCTCACCTGATATGGTATGGACATGTTCAAAGTATGGAGGAAGAAAGATAAACAAAGACCTACTTTAATATGGACTTCAAAGGGAAAAGACAAGTGGGAAGGCCTAAAAAAAAAAAACTGGATAGACTAAATAAAGGGGAATCTGAAAGACACAGGGGTGAATTTGAGGATTAATCATGAACATAAACTATTCATGGAGAGGAAGAAGTGGAGAGTGTTCTTGAATGGAACCAATTTTTCGTTTTTGCATTCAGCTTTATGCCTCATTGACATTGAGGTCATTAGAGGTGGGAAAGGACTGAGGACAAGGAACAGGAAGGAATTTGGCCATGGCCTTTTGAAGGAACATTCTGGCATTCGCCTGGACAAGAACCCATGAGACTCGAGCAGGAGAGTGATGATGTTACTGTGAAATGGGGGGTGGGGGGGGGGGGACAGTTAAATTCCATTACAAAGAAAATGATATCAAGAAGGTAGATACAAATTTTTTCTGATGCATATAAAGCCTTATCAAGAATTCCTGGAGATATCGTCAATATCTCAAGAAATGTTAGTACAGACATGCCTATTCCTGTAAATAACCCCAAATTTGATAGAGTTAATGCTGATAGAGTGTTAAAACTGAAGGAAATGTAAATAATAGCCATTTAGAAGAAAGTTATGGTAGGGTAATTAGCATAAACAATGATGTTAATATTGAGTAAGTGAATTTATTAGTAACAAGTTTTATGTTCAAAATTGTGACATAATAGTGCATGCAGCAGCAAAAATAATTAAAACCAGAAAAGGATGGGCTCATTTTCTCAGTAGGAAATGTCATTATTCAAAAGGCCAAAGGTGTTAATTGGGAAAGTAAAATAAAAAATGATTAAGCCTGAAGAGTTGATAATTTTGCCCCTACCAATTTGAAAACTGAATCAAAGTCTGTTGAAACACAACTTAAGGCACTGGAGGAAGATGAGCATATTGACAATGTAGACCTACAGGAAAAGTATGCTTTGTTGAAGGAATGTGTGATCTCTAAATCCTACGTGAGGTGAGCGATTGGTATTGTACAAAATAAATGGACTGTACTGTTTGGATCTGTAACAATGAGAAGAAGGGGCAAGGAGAAATGCTAATACAATGAGAAGGTAAAATCTAAAAGGGGGGGGGGAATCACTTTCACATGTCAGGTGAAAAGTGGACAGTAGGTTTGCTTTAGCAGTTTGTGTACAAGTGATATTTTTGCACCAATTAAATGTAATCAGAAATGAAAATTGACATTTTTACTAAGAGCAAATATAAATAATTCAAGTAACTTTTCTGATATGTGTGTGTGTGTGTATTAAGAGTGAAAAACTGAATTAATAGATAAATGGTAAGAATGTTTGTTGTGTATTGTTAGGCCCTCGTCAGGTTTTGAAATAGTGAGTAACTGAGAATACATTTAGACAAGATTTAAGTGAAAGAAACACAGGACATATATATGTTCTGTGTGGTATATATGTTTTGAAAAATGTTTTGTTTTAACAGATGTTCATTGTTCTGTCTTTTGTTTAGTAGGATTTTATTTCAATATTTGTACTTCTTGAAGTTTTGAGCTTTCAGGAATTTTTTCATTTGGTTGAATGTAAAGATGACCAGCTCAAAAACTAGTTAAGGAAATGTTCTCCAACTATATTGTATAGAAGGGAGCTATCCACGTTTCAGATTCCAATTACTCAATAAAATTCAGGTAATCAAAATCTTAGGAAGGGCTATAAGAATACAAATAATTTTTGCAATTTGTTTTTGTTACATAGAGGCACTTGATGCCATTCTCAGTTGTGTGGGGTCACAGGTGGGAGTGGAAGTAACACTTAGGTGAGGAGTCAGGATAGAAACATTCTACAAGTCGGAACATGGAATGTTAGAAGTCTGAACATGGCAGGTATAATAGAAAACTTAAAAAAGGAGATAGAATGATTTAAGTTAAATGTGGTTGGGATTAGTGAGACTAATTAGAAGGACAGACAGGACTTCTTTTATGAGGAACACAAAATAATAAGCACAAAAGCTGTAAGTGGAGTTACTGGTATTGGATTTATAATGAATAAGATAGTAGGAAAACAGGCAAGTTCTTATGAACAGTTTACTGACATTATTGCTTTGATGAGAGCAGAAACTAAGCCTATGCCAACCACATTAGTACAAGTGTATACGACAACGCCTCAAGAAGATGATGATAAAATTGAGAAAATACATGATGAAATTGGAGAATTAGTATAATATGTGAACCAGGAGGAAAATCTAATAATCATGGGCGATATGAATGCATCATTTTTTTCCTGAAAATCTTTTTTTTGTATTGAATTCATGGGTCTACCGATGGATTGTCTTTACACAACAAAAATCGGCTGTACACCCTTGAAGACTTCATTGCAATCATACGTCAGAAAAGTCTTCGTTCCTACATTATTTTTTCACTTTTTGTTAATAAGTTTATTGTTTCGGTGCATTTTCAATTGAAATAGTTACTATCATTTTATTTGTTTCATCTTCGTCATATCTTTACTCGTATATTATCAAGAGGTATTTTAAACGAAATACGTAGCATTTGTTCCAAGAACGGTTGTGTATAAATGGCTGAAAATAAAATAGTAGGCCTATCTGTGACGAAAAATGGAGCTCAACAAGGAAATGGAAGAACAAGTAAAAAAATGCTTTTAAACATTTCAAAATACTTGTGTCAGATTCCAGTTTACTAGCAGATTCGCCTCCTGATTTAATTTCATTTGGTATGGGCGAGGCATATTACGAAGCTGTTGTTGATATATTGGCCGATATTACGTTTGCTGTATCTGTTATAAGCAATTTGATTTGTTTTAAATTTTATTTCGCGCAATAAAAGTATGTAAATGAAGTTTAAACAAAATAAAAAAAGTCAATCATTACAATTTCTGAAGATAAAAATAAATAAAAATATTTGATTCCACGGGGATTTGAACTCAAGTCAGAAAATTGTGAAGCCAACACCCTATCGCATATAACACACTACTGTTTGATAACATGGGGCAATAATTAGTATATAGAGGACTTTTAGAATTTTTTGTTTCTTTGCATGCGAATATCTGAAAAAATAGGGCGCATTTGGAGAAACGATTATACCACAGAAATTTATACTGTGTACCCTTCAATATACATGCAGGAGATCGAAATCCATTCTTAACATGTCTGATGGTCTCCAAGTTAGACACTTGATCTATGCCATCTCCCCAGCCACTGATCCCTAATAAATCCTCCCACCCCCCAATTCAGTCATTGGCTTTTTTGATTTCTTCCTGTCCCAAGGTGATATATTCATCTCAACGTACCAATTACAACCTGCATCCTGAGTTACCCATTTCATAAATTCTAATTTCTTTCCTCCACCCACAATTCCTTCAACTATTTTGGCCAGTAACAAATTAACCAGACCCTCGACCCTATCTCTTCTTTCTGCAAGACACTTCCACTAACTTCTTTTCCTCACTTATCTTTTCTAGAACATGTTAATTTTGAACTTCATCTGCCAACTTAATTTTCAACCTCCTATTGTGACACATTTCTGCTTCAACTATTCTTCTGTATGGTATTTATAAAGTCTATGCTCCACCTAAGTACTGCTCTCTTCAGGTACAGTTTTAGAAAGTTTTCGGTCCTGGGTCAAAGTCTGATACTACTGATACTAAAAGGTCTCTCTTCCAAAAAAAAATACCCTTTTTCTTGTTCTACTCTGCTTTTGAGATTGGTTGTAATTATGCTCCCTAAATAACATAATTCTCTTACTATTTCTACTATTATTTTTATATTAATCTTCTCTTATTGTTGTAATTTCTGCTCTGCTAAATGTACTTTGTCTTGCTTTGGTTTATTTTATTTATTTTGCTTATAGCTTTACACCCTGTACATATCTAGGTCATTTAGAGGTGGAAGAGGACTGGGATCTAGGAATGGGAAGGATTTTGGCCATGGCCTTTGGAGGAACTATCCCAGCTTTCACCTCGAGTGTTACTGGGAAACCATGGAAAACCGAACTTTGGATGGCCAGGCGGGGATTCGAAACCAGTGTTCTCTTGAATGCATGGCCAAAGCATTACTGCTTATCCATGATGCTCGGTTTGGTTTACACTAAGTCTAAATTCTTCTCTCAATATTTTGCTCCCACCATTCAGCAATAATCAATATCCTTACATTTATCTACTAAAAGGGCGAAATAATTGACAAATTGTGGTTTGATGATTGTTTTTACTTGAATCTTAATGCAATATTCATTTTTTTTTAATTTCCTTGATTATTCTTTCCTTATACAGAGGTTAAATGTAGAGTAGGGATAGCATACACTGATGCCTCACAATCTTCTTAACTGATGCTTCTCGCAAGTGAGTGCCTATAATCTGTATAAAAATTGGATAGCTACAATAACATAAATTATTCTTCTATCTTAAAATTTCAGACATGACTTTGTTGAAGTTTTTAACAATTTGTCCCATATGACATTATCAAAAGCTTCTCCTAATTCCACAAATGTCATAAATGTGGATCTTGATTCTTTCAATATTAATCTTAACAACAGGATTGATCTGAAGGAATTTTTCCAACTCCTATTGCACTATTTGAGTTCAGATATTCTATAGCCCCGTCATTTTTTCCCCTTAAAAACAAGATCTCTTACATCATCAATATTAACATATTGTCTTCTCTCCAACACATTGTTATCTAGGTTGTATCCATCATAAAGTTTCCCCATGTGTTCCTTTCACCGGTTTTTCTTCTGAACTTGAATAAGGTTTCACATCATCACTTATGATGTTTATTAATCTTTTCTTCATTTTTAAAAGATTCTATTTTATCTTCTAATATACCATAACTATTATATTCAAGCTACAGTTATTTCCTTCTTTAATGCTGCTCATATCTTTGGTAGTTGTTTTTTTTTGGCTTCCTTAAATTTCTTGTTTGTTTTATTTCTACTGTTGTCTTCCAGCTAAATCTTGAGAATTTTGGGCCTACTCCTCTCATCCATCATTTTCAACATTTCTTCTGTCTTCTGTTATTTCTCTCACAATCATCCCCTTGTTTTGTCCTTGCAGCTCCTCAAGTAAATTACTACCTATGTGGAGGTACGAGGTAGGATTTGTGACCTGGCCAAAGTAAGAAGGAGAACTGAATTAAGTAAAATATGAATATTACTTTTCAATATAACTTCTCATTTTTTCACAAGATGGAGTTAATTATGTACATTATTCCATCAAAAAAACAATTTTTTCTCTTTGCTCAAAAGATGTTATATCACAGACAAATGGACCTCTCACTACTGTTAAGCTTTCACCCACAATGATCAGAAACTGTGAAAAAAAAAAAAATAGTAACGGCAGGGCAGGGCAGGGCAGGGCAGGGCAGGGCAGGGCAGGGCAGGGCAGGACAGGACAGGACAGGACAGGACAGGACAGGAAAGCAAAGCAAAGCAGGTGAGGAAGTCTGGTGAAGCCGCATTCTATAATGGTGGCTTCACAAAACAGGCATAGTGGATGGATGCATTTTCACGCAACGCTTCCTTTAGATAGTTTACTCCACCTCTTTTGTTTAATGGTGCCACAGAATTAAGACTATTAGATTAGAATTATACTCTGCATTTACTGTAGAAAATCTCCAGCATGGCACCATTCCACAGATTATCTTTTGCTCTAAGGATCAAAGAACAAAACTATTGTCTCAACGCTGGTGAAGAAAGATTGCGGAACACCTGTTCCTCGTTCCAGGTGGCAAAAAGAAATTTGGTCTCCCAATATGCACTGACCTTGATCATTCGAAGAACCATTGTTTTTGACAAGCCCCGTCTCGCAGCAATTTCTTTTAATGTTAGTCTTATATACAAAAGCATTTCTGTTTAACATTTCATGGCTTTGGATGTCAACTGTATGGCTCATGACTGAAGGATTATCCTCTAAGTTTAAAGAGTTTATTCTACTATTGTAAAGCTGAATATTAAGGAGAAGTAGAACCATACACATTTAATAGTTCATGAATTTCCAATGATGTGCATTTATTAAGCAGTAAATCACTGCAAGATACCCAATATCTGACACAGGTCTTGTCATACCATTCTCCAAGAAAATATTACCTGGGATCAGTCATGTGGCAGTGCCTGTATTGAGCACTGTCAAAGTAACCATCTTTATCTTTTACACTACTAGTAAGTGACCCTAGATATTTGGTGTTTGTGTACATCTTGTTTTGTGTGCCATAACCCCTCCGCATTCAACTTTGGTAAATTGTGCATTTACTTTAATATATTTGTCTCCATTCACATTGCATTTCTGCACTGTTTCATCATAACTGCTATTTACACTAGGCCAGAGCATTACCACTCACCCACCATGTTCAATGCGGAGAGACTTCCGACTTTCTATCAACCATCAAGTATCCAGAGGTGAGATACTTGCAAAATAATTTATTTGATCAGTGTTGTTTGAGCAGTTAATGCTCTGACCTTGCATTCGGTTCGAATACCTGTACGGGCATCCAGATTTGGGTTTTCAATGGTTTCCCTCAAATCATGCCAGGATGCTTCCATCAAAATGTCATGGCCAAATTCCTTCCCATTCCTTGTCCCCATTCCCATCCCACCTCTAATGATCTCGATGAGGAGGAAAGCCACAAATAAAAAAAAAAGTGTTGTTTATTTGACTAAGAAAGTTTCCATGCTTGACTTAGACCATAGTCACCATCTTTATTTAAGGTTGTTTGGCTGCACATTACTTTTTGTTGGATAGAGCCCATTGGTCTTGTCAAAACTGTTGTAGTTTTCCATACTATTTTATAATCCTTCTAAGTTTTCAACAATAGCTGAATTTATGGGATGATGCCTCAAGCAGGTGTTACTATGGTCATGCATCCTCAAAGTTATGTCTAATTCTATTTTGCTCACATAAAGCACGCCACAATCACAAGGCATTTAATAAATTCCACTCCTCTGCAACAGAGATCTTCTATCTTTGACTGTTCTCTGTTTTTATTTTATTTTGATTCCACTTAATACGAAAAGAATGTTAATTTTCTTTACTATACTGCTGTTTTTTTTTTGTTATAATTTTTACGTATGGCAACATGGCTTTTTGTTTCTGGTCTTCACTTTGCAGTAAGAGTGCTCATTACATATGAGTGAAACAGAGTAATAATGACACTGTAATAAGTTTTATCATCATGTGGGTCCAGTGTGTGGTTTGACTATCTAGACAGGTGATCATGACAAAGAGATGCCTACTCTCAAACAATAAATGACCTTCCACACAAAAGTAATTTTAAACGGAGTGCTTGGAGAGTGGTAAACCCCGTTATGTGAGCTGATCCTCACAGGTAGTCTACCCGAGCAAACACATCAATTTACCACAACAGTTGACACAAGGGAAATAGGGGACTCTGCTAACAAGCCAGGAAATTCAGAGTAGAAAATAACAATGTTGGCCAATCTCTGTCCAGAAAGTTCGGTGACATGGCTGAGTGGGAGAGAGTAATGCCAAATAAAATCTTATGTTTGAAATGTGTCTTTCTGGAAATTCTGTTGACATATGAACCAGGAAATGATACAATTGATAATTCAAGCATCACAATGGAGGGGGAGAAGGAAGAAGCCAGTTTCCAACACCAGAAGGAGGGCATTACGATTTCAACTATCACATTGGCTGGTCAGAAATCATCAGCTGATGATATTACACTATTCCAACTTGAAGTCTTCAACGTTTTGTAGCCCACATTAGATTGTGCAGGTTTAGGAACATCATATGAGTCGTTGCACTACAAATGACAGTTGTTGCAATGATACACAGTAAAGTTCAACTTTTTACCAGACACAGTGTTGTGCACATTTGCACAAGTCACTACTCGTCCATTTAACTTACTCTGTAACGCTCTGAGTGTATGGTCCCATTCTCAATCAATTGTACAAAACTGAGCTAATGATATTGCTGAGAGCAAAGAAAACTTTAACCATCAAGAATTTACTTTAATGTTCACACTTTTGAATTAATGTATGGCTAACCCAATAACCCTGTGTGTCTATTTGCATTGTAAAACCATTCTTGTATTATTTAATGTCATTTTATTATTATTTGGAGGTGCTCATTTTTTTTATCATCTTCAAGGTTTAAACCATTGATGGTTTGTTCCACCTCCACACATTTTGTTGTGTCCACCTCTTCTTAGCACGATCTATTCTCCTTCTTCCTTGTTTTGGCTTGTAATTTAGCAGCACCTTTGGTGGTCTGGTGGCCTCCATTCATGTTACATTATCGATCCATTTCTTCCTGTATCTAATTATTTCCTCATTCAGATTAAAACTTTTCAATTCTTTCCTTATTTCTTCACTTCCTTTCTTACCTAGTAAAATATACTCAGCCACAGCTCTCAAAAATCTCATCTTAGCTGCTGCTATCTATTCTATTTGTTGTTTAGTCAATGTCTATGATTTGCATCCATATAGTAAAGTTGGTACAGCCATTACTTAGTAAAATTTTATCATTGTATCACCTATGGTGTTCTTAAAATTTCTTTTGATTACTCCACACATATACTGAAATTTCTGTAATCTTGTACTGACATTGTCATTTCTAGTAAAATTTATGTCATAATCAATTTTTGTAGTTATATTAAGGTTTATTAAATTTTATGATATAAGGCCTCTGTTGTGGGGCAAGGTTTTGCTTTTTGAATTTTTGATTGTTTACAGATACTTAACATTAAATACACCTTTTTCTGCAGGCAATATGTTCTTTTATTAAATAAATTGGTCAGATTACAAATCATGTTCAGATCATATAGCTTTGCTGTTTAAATTCACACATCTTTCACAAAAACTAAATAATTATAAATATGAAATACAAAACCCACAAAACCCCTTTTCATTAGAACTTGGCCATTTTTTCCTTGGTTTTATTGGTCATTGCTCTTTCTATCATATAATTTAGTTTGAACACCTAACAAAGATGTTCTTTTCCATTCAAATGTCCTGTGTCTGCCTTTCTTTTAGCTCTTCAGAACAGCATTTTAATCGTAGCTTGTTTCTGTGCCGGATTTATTTTTGTACAAGATCAGTGCAGTAGCAGTGGGAAATGAGAGCTTGGAATAAGTTTTGGAGTATCTGGAGTGGTTCTTCATCTGAACACATGCTTCTGCCAAAGGTGGACAGGCTGTAAGGAAGCAAACATTTGGTATGGAAGGGGTGACAGCTGCCAAATTGAAGATATTGTTGTAAATTTGTGGGCTTGATGTGTACAGATTTATGTAGGCCACTCTGTTATAAGAAAATGTTAACAAATCTTTATGGAAGTTTAACCATTGGAACAAGACCACAACAGACATAAAATTAATATATATATCATCTTACTTTCATTAATTTTGTGATGTTTCACCTTTTCCATCACTAATAATTCCCCATAAATATCAATCATTCATTCAGTATTTTCTCGCCTAATACTCCCCCCCCCCCTCAATTAACATGCCTGCTTTGTTCCTTTGGTTCTCATTCACTTGCCAGATGGTTGTGTGATCACATCACATATGATTTACTTTACCATGTAGCTCATCTACTTGCTAGGTTCAATATCAAAAAATTATGTTACACATGTTCTTCATTGCCCGGTCAACCTTCATCTATGGTGTTGGGTTTACTTTCCCTATCCTACCTTATTTTCACTGCTCTAAAGCATGTTCCTTCTTTTTATTATTGTTATACATATAATTTACTACATCACTATTCTATAAATGATTATCTGCTAGTTTCTTTTTTTTATGATATTTGATCCTTCTTTTCCTTTACATCATCCTACTGGAACAGAGTAACAAGAACTAAAATATGTTTTCTTACATATTACAATCAAATCTATCCACATTAGTGATAAACTTATTTTTGTGATGCAAGCAACAGTATAACTAAACACACACATAAGTATTGTATTATGCCAGTGGCCCTAACTACAAGACCTTTTTACAATATTTTTGCATCTCAAGAATTTTGAACAAATTCACTTGCCATCAAGTTGCTGATACTCATAAATTATGTTTTTAGCTGAAAATGTTTTTAGATAAATACATCTTTTATAGCTCACCAAAGAAGAATTTCTGCGTACAATCAGTTTAACATCCTCTGATGATATAACACTGCGTTTAGCATGCCTGTGAATAGAATATATCTTTGTATCATTTAAAGTAAGAGACAGAAAAGAAAGACTGTAAAAATACGTAATTTTTAATGGTAAACCTTAAGTAAATGTAATTATAACAAACAACTTCAAACAAGAGTAGAGAAGGACCATAAATTTCAAGACAGCAAAAGGACTCTAATAACAAGAACCATACAAATACACAGCATGAAATACGTCCAATCAGTTATGTACGAGAGTTAATGAGGCATGCAGCAAGCATTTCAGTCACTATCTTACATTACTATTGAGTCACCTGAATGTGTATTTGTGTTAGTCTCTTGTTTTGTATCAACACAGCCCTCCTGTCTTTAGAATGTGAAAGACTTATATTTTCTTCATTTATATTTGTTTGAAGTGTTATAACCTTGGAGTATTTTTTTAATTCTATTATAATACAGCCTTCATCCCATGTGGGGTTGTTAGATCTCCTATTGGGGGCCTCCCCAGATGGTAGATAGGGGAAAGCCTCCCAAATATGGGTGGTACTAGAAAAATTAAATATTCAGGGTGCACTAAATATTAACATAATCCCACTCGTATCTTTTCTGGCACCCTGTGGCTAGTGGTCAGCACCTGTTCATCTAGTTCGTTGGGCTAACACCTAAGAGAAAGTCAGAGTTCTCTGGAAAATTTCAACAAAATTACATTGGGACCATCAACGTACAAACATTAATACAGACAGGAAAATTACATAACTTGACTACTGAACTTGATACACAGAAAATCATATTACTTGCAGCGCAGGAAACACAGATGAAAATACAATGGATTATGGAAGCTACACAATCTTCAAGAGCAAGACGAACAGACGAATAGGAAGAAACACAGCGATGTTACAAATGGTGTTAATTGTACACAACTACTGCACTCAGTGACTTAATGACAGACTCAAACACGAAAATAAACAGTACACTTTCATCAACGCTCACACACCTATGAATGGGGACAACAAGAAGAAACCGGACAAAATGGAAAATTTTTAGGAAAAATTGTAAACCATCATGATGAAAACACTCAAAAGTGATAAAATCCAACTAGGGGATTTCAATGCACTAATTGGAAAAGAGAAGAAATACAGGAAAACAGTAGGCAAATTCCCGGTGCATAAATTTACCAATAAAAATGGAGTGAGACTGATTGAAGTATGCCAACATAATGACCTATAACTTATGTCATCATTTATAAAGAAGTACAAGTCATTCAGGTAAGATGAGGGGCAAACATAGATTCAGATCACTACTTAACAAGAATCAAACTTAAGTTTACACCTAGGAGAATCCACAGGATGATCCCAACTGCACAGAAAATCGACGCGAAAGAAATTAAAACCTCGAAATTATGAGAAGAATCAGATAAACAACCAACTAGAAACTGGACAGACTTTAAAAACAAAATTATCCAGAAAGAGAGCTTAAAAAGAAGAGGAAACATCCATGGTGGAACACAACATGCAATAATCCACTCGAAGATAGAAAGAAGGCATTTTTAAATTTTAATAGCAACAGAATGGAACTCACACATAAGGAGTTTCTTAGGATCAGAAAACAAACAGCAAGAACAATAAGGAAAATCAAGAGAAAGTACATAAACGAACACCTGAACTCCATAGAGAATTACTTCAAGAACTACAACATGTGATACTTCTACAAAACCTTTCAAACCAAATCAGAGGGTACATACCACAAAATCTGTGCTTCAGGAAAGACAATGGGAAATTGGCACTAACAAATAACGAAAATTGTGCAAAATTAGCAAAATACTTTTCAAAATTACTATACTTGCCCACAACTGACAAACAGAAGAAAAGAATCAGAACCCCCCAACTCAAGAAGACATTTACACACACATTCAGAAACTCAAAAATAACAAAACATCAGAAGACGGGATGGTAGCAGAACTGCTGAAGAACGTAGGACCCACAACATTAAAAGAGATTACAGAAATAATACAAGAAATTTGGAGAAATGAAAAGATACCAGCAGACCGGAAATGTGCACTGATCCACTCACTTTTCAAAAAAGGAACTAGAACTGACATGAACAATTATAGAGGAATTTTGCTACTACCAGTCAAGTACAAGATATTATCCACATGTCTACTCAAAAGAACAACTAGAAGAAAACATTATTGATCAGGGATCAAACCTTGAAGCTCATGCACAGAACAGATACATAATCTGAAAAGTGTACAGAAATCGATGGCACCTAGAAGTAGACCCATAGTTCGTTGACTTTAAAAAAAGCATATGACTCCATAGATATGCAATATTTATTTACCATCTTAAAAGAAAGGAATTTAGATGACAAAACCAGAAGGTTGATACAACAGACACTAACTGAAACCACATCCAAAGTTAAAATAACTGAACCATTCAAAATTAGAACAGGAGTAAGACAATAACATTGTACTAGATCAAGTAATGACAGAATGGGAAAAACAGCTGAAAGCAGAAAACATGTGGGCACCCATAACAATCGGGACAAAAGGGGGTGTACGTACCATATCTGGCATTTGATGATGACTTAGCAATCATCACAGACAACGAAGAAGCAGCCATCAGGCAAATAGAAATACTCAAGGAATGCACAGAAAAAAACAGGATTACAAATTTCATTTCAAGAAACAGAATTCACAGGAAACAAAATAAAAAACACAAAAACTAAGGGCAAAATATGATGAAATCAACAGGGTAAAACAGTTTAAATACCTAGGCGAAATCATAAAACCAACAGGACTAGAAGGGAAAGCACAGAGAGCTAGAGTATAGAAGATGAAAAAAGCAATGGGGTTAGTACAAAATATTTACAACAAAAAATGTATTTCAGACAATACCAAGATAAGACATTATAACACGGTAATTAAGATAGCAGTCACATATGTACGTGAAACATTGGTAATGAACACTAAAAAAGCAACAAAACAAATCAAGAAAGAAAAATTATCAGGAAAATCATGGGACTCAGAATGATCGAAGATGGACAGTATAGACTTCAAGCTAGAAAAACTACAGAGAAAATTTCAAACATAGAATAAGACATGAAGAAAAAAAGGCTGAAATTTTATGGACACCTGAGTAGACTTCCGAAGGAAAGACTCTCAAGACACATTTTAGAATACACACAAACAGTAAAAACAACAACCACATGGATGAAGGAGGTGGAGACAGACCTGAAGTCTACAGGCATTGCTGAGGAGGATGTCACAGACTGAGAGCATTTTAAAAAGAAAGTGAACTCATGGGAAGTTATTTTGGAGAATAAAAAAAGATTTAAACACATATGGACTGCTGAAGAAAAGAAAACCATCAGTGAAAGAATGAAAAAATATTGGTCCCAACAAGAACATCCCAAAGAAAAATTGGACATATCCAATCAAAACTGCTTATTGTTCTCTGTTATGGGGAGATATGACAATAATAATAATAATTGATGTAGTCTTCTTGGGAGACTAGCCGAGTAATCAAGAAGTTTCGACACGATATTATGAGTAATCAAGGTGTTTCCATACGATATTTCGGCGATCAGAAACTCCGTCCCCATCTTCTTCACCAGAAGTTTCTGATCGCCGAAATATCGTGTGGAAACACCTTGATTACTCGGCTAGTCTCCCAAGAAGACTATGTCAATTCTCCACACCGAGAAAATCTTCATTCTTATGTAATAATAATACTAATAATAATAGAGCCTTCATAAAATAAGCTTTTACTTTGCAAACAGTTCCAGGTCTTCTGCAATATCGCGTGTTTTTTTCCAAGCAATTTCTGCTATCAAGTTTACAGCTTCTGATGAATACGTCACATCAAGCTCTTTTGCTGTTTCAGTAACAACCCTCTCTACTTCTTTATATAGAATTATTTTTAGTTTCTGAAAATATTACAAATATATGGTAAACTTACAAAGATACTTCATATTTTCTATAGCAAAGTTTCAAACAAATGACTAATATGCAGCATTTAAAATATCATGTAAAAGATCAACAAAGAAAGATAATACTTACAGACTTCAATGACATTCAAATTTTATGTGTGGGATCTTATATTCATACAAGTGCAGCATTGAAATTTCAGCATTATTGAAAGGTGAAAAACAGGTAACTTTAAGCAATAAAATTTCATACATCTTTCCATGTTCATATGACATTTAACTACTTTTGTAAGCTGTGTAATTCTATCCCTCCATGGAAATTTGATTGCAATTACAAAGATATTTCACATGAAATATTCAATATCTGCCACATTAAATTTCCAGTGCCAAATAGGAATGGTCAGGTGCCAATCATCTGATAGCTACAAGAAAAGAGGGAATATGAAAATAAGGATGGGTAGGGGAAATAAACTCATGTAAACACATGTAAACAACATGGGCCACTGACTGACAAGAAGCAAAAGGTGGCAGGAAATAGAATGGCATAACCTCTGCCATTCTGTTTCCCACCACCTTGTGCTTCATGCCAATACAGCGGTCCGCTTTGTTTACATATGCGACTACAAGCATGTGTGACAAACTTACCCTAAAATTATGTTTTGCCTTGTTTTATAGACACAACACTTTATTATAAGTTTTCACATACATGTAATATATTATTTATAAATCATATTTAATTACAACATATTGTGCTGATTACTTCCATGATGTTCCTCATTTATAGTGATTATATTTTTCCACATATATAACAGTATTTTCTCATCCCCTCCCCCATTTTCACTATCATGCCAATTACACTTACTGTGTTACCTTGGTTCCTCATTCACCTGGTGACTGTATGATCACATATGGCCTCATCATCATGTCTCTCAACTATTTACATGACTAAGGTCCAACACCAAAATATCGCGTTATATGTGTTAGTTGATGAGATGCCACAATCATCTAAATGTTGGGTTTAATTTTCCTACCCTTCCTTATTTTCACTGCCCTAAATCATTTTCCTTACGACTGTTATTGTTAAAATGGGAAAATGTTACTTTTATTTTTCATCCTAGGAATGAATACACATTCAAGTTCAAGATGAATATTTGTTATGCACAGGAAATGCACAAGTATTTCATCTAGTCCACCCAGGGCCGCATTTAAGCATTGGCAGTAGCCTAGGGGGCCGCACCACAAAGAGGGAGCCTCCACCACAATCCTGGATCCCCCGCCTGGGCCAGTAGTAGGGAGGAAAAAAAAAAGGAGGGTTGCCCATATATTTTTAGGGTTGAATTTCTAATATTTTGAAATTTAAACATCCATAGCCAGGGCCAATGCCCGACATGGGGGCCCGCACCACATGTATAGCCTAGGGGCCCACAGAGCCTAAATGCAGTCCTGATTCCACCCTCGCTATTTAGTAAGAAATGTACAAGACTGTCAACACATGTAAATCTAAGTCTTCCAATAAAGAATTATTTGTTTTCTGCTAAGACCCATTTCAACCAATTTTAAACAGCTGGATTTGTTTAAATTTGTTGAGGACAAATGTAGGTGGGTGCAGGAAAGGGGGAAGATGGGCATGTAGGGAAGTTGCCACCGGTGTGTTCGTTCCATTGCAATTAAATTACATGTTCTTTATACAAACCCACTGTTTGTATCTGATTACGAGGGAACTTTTCACACATTTACATTAAAACGATGAGAGAAATATTTCCTACATTTGGTTTACAAAAAACCCACCACTCTCCCTTAAGAAAAATTTACACTTGGAACTGTTCAGTCTTTTGCAAATATCTCGAAAGTGGTAGGCAAAATAACTAAAGTGGATAGCGATATACATGATATTCTGAGAACCCATAACATTTCCTGTTGGATTGATTCAAACTGGACAGTTAATGACCAAGAAATTCGAACTTGAAATTTAAAAATCTAAAATTTTGATCCAATCCTGAAGGAACTTTGTGCACAGATGTTTTAAAATAAATGAAAAATGATGTTTACATTTAGTTTACAAAACTGCACTCACTCTTCCCCATCTCCTCTCTTAGTACTAATTTATACAAGCAATTTTTTCACGTTTTATTTCGGTAGGGGAATCTGCCAAAGTGGATGCTGATGGAGCATTTTTGCTACATTCTGATCAAAAGGAATAAAACATTAGAATTTTCATATCCAGCAGCCGAGAAACACTGTAGACAGTATTTTTCTCTTTATTTTAAAGTAAACAAAACACAAAAAACTAACTTAGTCAACAACCCGAAGGTTTGTTAGATCTTATAGAAGGGGCATAGTAAGCAATTGATCGTATACAACTCTTAAAAATTCCTGCTTCCACCAAAATTGAATCAGACCAAAAAAACGTTTGAAATAAAGGGTTTTAACCACTGAGCGACCACACCACTCCGTTTTTAAACATAGGTGTGCTAAATATTATCAAAACCGAATAAGAACCATTGGTCTGTTTTTGCAGAAACGAAAGACCAAAGCACTAGGATAAACTTTTCAATATTAATTTGATTTATAAAAATCATTCTTTTTCCTTTATTTTGAACATGTAAATGTGTCTGTTTTGTATATGTGAACCCACTCAAGAGAGAAAAAGAGGCGTTGCAACACATGCTGGGCATAGCTAGTCATTATATAAAAAAAATGCCTAAAGACAATAGTGACTATATCTAAATGCTCCATGGCTGCATAGTCAACTTGATCAGCCAAAGCTTGTTACATCAGACTTCCAGCCACTGACTTTGTCAAGCACTGAAAATAGTTCCCCATGGTGTTGAGGTAAGGTTAGACTTTAGGACTGGAACAATTGGCTGGTCTGCTATGTTCATGTTTCCTGGTGCCTGAATGTAGAATCATTGAATATGGTGTACTTCATGTTACGGCTTACTTCATATGCTGGAATGACTCCAATAAAATAAAGCACTTAGCTATATATATGCACCTGCTACCCAGCTTGTATCTGGAAGTCGCTCAAGGGAACACTACAGAGCATATTATTAGCATACTTCATCCCATTCAAATATACTGGGATAAAAAACGTGATGCTTATTTAAAATAAAATTAAAATCATTTATAAAAACAGTCAGCAGTAAAAACCCATATTACCATGACATCTGGGCCTCTTTAAAAGCCAGGGAGGAGACTTACTCCAAACATAATGATAATCACTGGACTACTTATAACCATATTCTTCTAACATGACAGTTGGCGTAGAGACATTCAAAAGGCTGAATTACCACCGTGTCATAAGTGGGATTAACAGGTGTTGAGGCTATGTGCGTGAAGTGTCGCTAGATGATAAGTGGTGACTCACTCGCATAAATACAAATGCTGGGAATAGGGCTCATGCAATACACAACTATGGTGAGTCCAATTCAGCCGTGGGGGGCACTGTCCAACATTTTCAAATAACTGTCCCATACTGAACTGTACTGTATACAGCACAGCTGTATTCTAAATGCAACTACAAAATTGTAGTAGGAAGGAGCAATCAGTACCCGTATGACATTTTAGTGGGTTGAGAGCCTGCAACTAAGGGAAAAAAGTACACACCAGATTTTCTGCACAGAAAATCAAAAACCTGTGCTTACTGACCATTCATATAGCCTACGTCTAAACAGCTCATAGGCTAAATAAAAAAAAAAAAAAAATAGTGAAGTCATCTACAAATCAGGAGTATCAAATAAGACACTATTAGTGAAGACATGCTGTTGATAGGGACAACAAAAAGAGATAACACTTAAAACTCTTGAGGGACACCGTTTTTCCTTGATAAAAATGTCTGACACTTCACAACAGACTTCATACTTTTTTTTTTTTTACTTTATGCCTCGTCGACGGCTAAAGTCATTAGAGGCGGGATGGGACTGGAGACAAGGAACGGGGAGGAATTCGGCCATGGCCTTTTGAAGGAAGCATCCCCGCATTCGCCTGGAGTGATTTGGGGAAACCATGGAAAACCCAAATCTGGATGCCCGGACAGGGATTCGAACCCGCGTCCTGAATGCGAGGCCAAAACGTGACTTCATACAACACTACTCGCAAGACATTAGCTGCACATAAATGTGTCCAGAATAGCTGCTTGTAGCAAGATCAGGTTATCCAAGGTGGGATGGAATTTCCTGAATCTATTTTGAAAGTAAATTTTGGGATTCGGGACACCAGATTAGCCAATGGTTCACCACTCGCTTTTGTGTCTTACTTAATGGCAGAGGATGTACTGGCAGCAGTAGTGAAATATGTTATTTGCCAAGGAAGCATACAAACTCTTGCTCTATTAATGTACAAATAACTAGACCTAAGGAAATCAATCATTGAATCCCCACAACGCACCGAGTGTTGAAATCCTCCAATAGGAGAAATGGCTGTGTAAGTTGCTGCATAATGTCAATCAATTCAGTGATATCGGCAGGTTCGCTTGGAGACAGGTATGGAAGTGGATAAAATATAAACGAGCCTTTTTAAACTGCGCTTCTGTTGGTGGTGTGAGGCATCTGAAACGGTTTGGAGAGTGTGACAGGGCCATGTGGAAGGCAGTAATAACATTGGTGTGCCAAGTGCTTCTTATTCTTAGCACAATCACAATGAGCAAGAAAGAGCTACACCCCGCAGTTGCACAACACGTTATTATTAAGTTTCTTGTCAGAGAACACACAAATGCTGCTGAAATTCGGCTCCGTTTGCTCCCACAGTTCAGGGAAAGAACCCTTTCAAGGGCTCAGGTAAAACAGTGAAGTTAAAAATTTTAAGAAAGGTCAGGAGTGTTTTGGAAACATTGCCCACACGCGCCATCCCCACGCCAGCATTCTACCGCAGAACACAGAAGCTGTTTGAGAATTTTTCGAAGGCCATCAGTACATAACTGTTCTTAAAATTTCTCAGGAACTTCAAATAAGCTATAGAAGTGTGCAGCAAATCATTTGTAATGAGTTGGGATTCTGAAAAGTGTCGGCTCGATGGATTCCAAAGTAGCTGAATGCAGAACAGAAAACCGTGCTGTTTGAAATTTCTCGAAGACTCCCAACGAGTTACAAGGAGGGGGGAGGGGGAGCACTTTTTTTGCTGAAAAAATCGTCATGTGCAATGAGACTTGGGTTCATCATTACATCCCTGATTTGATGAGAACTGATATGGAGTGGCGGTAGACTGGCGAAGGTGCACCTATGAAAGCAAAGATAATGCCGTATGTACGGAAGGTCTTGACCAATGTGTTCTGGGCTATAAAGGTGTTCTGTGTTCTATTTTCTTCATGAATGTCGATCCATGTCATTGTGATCATCTTAGTCAAGTCTTAGTTGCCAGTCAACCAAAAAGGTGTGGCATTCTGATCATAAGTGTGTTGCTTCTCCATGATAATTCCAGACATCACAATGCAGCAAAAACATGCAAACACAGAAAAAATGTGTTTGACAAGCAGTAAGCTGACCTAGAACATAAACCCTACTACCTAATCTGTTGCCAAGTGACTTCCACATGTTTGGGCCACTCAAGGAAGCACTTTTTTTAATATTTGATCCTCCCTCGTATTTACAGAATTCTGACCATTTCGTGGGACCATATATATTCAACACTACTGCTTGTAATGGAGAAGTAAGAGCAATATGTTCAGAGTAGATAGTGTTTTCAGAGAAAAACAGCCTCTCCCACCTTCAATTGATCACCTTTGGTATTGTCCTTCCTATAAAGGTCATACCCTCTTAGCACTGAATGGTGAGTGGGTCTAAATTGTCTCTCCTGAAGAGAGATACACCTAGGATTAGGTTTTTATTTCCTCTTTATGAGCCTGAAAACCATTCAAGCTCCACTGGAGAGTAGAAGTCATCCTGCTTGTTACAATTAACACACCTCAGTATGGGTGTGTCCTCATTCACTGACAGCTGAGGAACAGGTTAGGTTCATTCAGCAACATTTTACTGTCTTCATGGTTTATAATGTGTGCTTTAATTATCTTGGGCAACAGCATAAGGTCAAATATCAGATCAAATATGGCAGTCTTTTCAAAAATGTCATTTACCCTCCATATAATCTGATGAAGCTTGACCACAATTTTTGTTTCCTTCTCCTTAACCGGTACCTCAATCCTCAAATATATAAAAAGGCGATATCTTCTTAAAGGTTTCCTCCTTGTATTTCATAATAATGAAATGGCTTGCCAAAGAAAATTCTTTCCTGTTACCATGTTCTTTACCTGATTCATGAAAGCTATTAAGCATGACCATCTTTTTCGATTTGTGGGTATTCAGGATGCCCTGTGGCTAACGGGTACTGCAAGTAAAGGAAATTTCATTATTACTTTTTTTGGTCCCACGCATGGAGGAAGTACATGTTGAGTGATGTGGAGCCACTGAATTATGTCACCAAACTAAATAATACATGGGGTAAAGCAGATGAACATGAGTGTGTATACTAACAAATGGTTTAATGTAATCCTCTCAGGTGTCCAGACAGATGATGTTAATAAATACAATGTTTCAACAGCTAGTTCTGGTGTCTTCATTAGGTGTCAGGACTCTCCTGTCGAATGTTCTTACATACATTCAGGAATGGCACGCAAAATCTTGGACTCACTATGATGCCCACTCCCCGGCCGCCCAGACATGATGGCGGTCCGCGACGCTGGTAGGCCCGCTCTGACTGGTCGAAAGCACTGGCTTAATATGCGGCCCGCTGCAGCCACCGACTGACGCCATTTGCATCTTCCTGCCAGGATGTGCTGGTGGTCTTCGATTCTGGTAGGTCCACTCCAATTGGTCGTAAGTGCTGGCTTAATCTGTGGTCTGCTGCAGCGCCCAACTAGTGCCATTTGCAGCTTCTACACCCTGTTATGCAGATCTGTGTTGCTCTTATCGGAGATTGCTAATGATGGGTCTCCAGGCTTCGCTCAGATAGAGCCCGCCATCCCTATTTATGTTGTTACCACTTAGCCAGATTTCCAATGCCTCACTGATGACAAGTCTCAGAAGGAAGAGGCCCTGGGCAGCATTACAATTTTATTGAACTCTATCCTGTGTTCTTCATCGAAGGCATGCTCGGTTATAACAGACTTTTCCAGTTGCATCAGCCTTAGGTGCCGTTTATGCTCGGTAAGGTACTCTTCAATCGTTCTGATGGTCTGACCGATATAAACTTTGCCACATTCAAACGGTATTGAGTAAATCCCAGGTGTTCTCAAGCATAATTCATCTTTTACCGAATGCAGCATATCACGTATCTTGGAGGGAGGTCAGAAGATGCTTTTTATCCCATACCACGCCAGGAGTCTTACAATTTTTTCCCCGATGTGTTCCAGCATGTGGAAGGAAAGCAAGAGTTTTTGGTGGTTCTTCTTGCTCTGACGGTGGTCTTGGTGGCTTCTGAATAAAGGCAAACTCTATTCCTGAATGTATATAAGGAAGTTCAATAGGAGGTTAAGCCAGTATACGCAGTGACAGCCAGCTTGCAACAGCTAGAAGAGACCTGACAACTGATGAAGACAGCAGACCTAGCTGTCAAAACGTAGTGTTCATACAACACCATCCGGTTGGACACCCAAGAGGATTACATTGCATCAGTACACCGGGAAAGTCTCCACTCACACAAAAAATGGTTTGTCTCACAACCCATTTACCTCCTTGGCATATTACTTACCTTGAGGTTAAGTGTTTTTTAATAGAGGTTTATGCTGTCCTCATGATCCGGGTGTCAAAGCCAAGATCTCTGTTCTTGAAGACACGCAACATTACAGTTATGCCCTACAGTGTTCGTTGAAGTATGCAAGGTATTTTAGTGTCCAGCTCAGGTATGAGGGGTGCTCCAGCCCCATATCTAGCACTTGCATACAAGGCCCCTGCAGGGAGGTAATAAAGGAAACAGGTTTAATTAAGATACAATGACTGAATTTATGAATTAACAGTATGTAAAAATTCAAATGGAACATTTTATTAACAGTTGTATGCTTTATATCACGAATCGGCCCTCCACTGATGTGATACACCAATAGCTCAACCACTCAAACTTTCAATTTTAATTAAATTTATTAGTTGATTAACTAGTGGGCAGTATCATTCCCCTCCATTTGCACACAATGCACTCTGAATCAAGAGCACCTTCAATAAAACTGTATTATTATCCAGCAAAATAAATGCAAAATTAAAACATCTGCATGTTACAAATTACAACAGGAACAAGAATTTTTAGTATTTGTTGATTAAATAAAGGTATGTTAAATACTGAATAATAATAACTGATAGTGGAATAAACTGGGTGAAACATAATAGGGAGGTTGTAGAGAGAGGATTCAGAGTATTGTGTCTGTTGGAGATAATAACGAGAGGGTGTACGAGGGAAGTAATAGAAATGGATTACAAAACTTAGGACAGGTCCCTTGCTGGAATATTGTGGGATGATATGGGACCTAAATTATGGGTATCAATTACTGGAGCTAGAGGAGGTGCTAAGGAGTGCAGCTAGATTTGTCTCTGGATATTATCAAAGAATGCACACAGTAACTGAAAGATAATCTTTGGGATGGGATTCAATGAAAGTCAGGTGAAGAAATTATGGTGATAAGGTCTGGATAAATATTGGGGGAAGCAGCCTGTGGGAGAGAGCAGAGGACAATGATAATAAATCAGCAATTGATTTGAGTCATTAGGTAGCAGGAAAGTTTTCATTTGTAGGAGACACAGACTGGAACAAGTTATGTAAGGAAGTGATGAATAATTTACCTCAGATTGAAATAATTTCCACTGGGGCATGAGTGATACAGCAATTAATTAATTATGTTGTGTTGTGTTTCTATATTCACAATATGTTATTTCTCTAAGCTAAATTCCCGCAAAACAATAATCCTGTCTCATTAATTAATTTTTTTTTTAACTTCTTTACGTCTCTCAACAGCGAGGTCTTTAGAGATGGGAAAGGATGGGGGCAAGGAATGGGAAGGAATTTGGCCATGGCCTTTTTAAGGAAGCATCCCGGCATTTGCCTGGAGTGATTTGGGAAACCATGGAAAACCCAAATCTGGATGCCCGGATGGGGTTTTGAACCGCCGTCCTCCCGAATGCGAGGCCAGAACGCTATCCGTTACACCACCACCACGCTCGGTATTAATGAAAGGAAGTATGCAAAGAAACGAATTACAATATCACCTATGGCTTTTACTGGAAATGTAACTCAACCTAGCACTTTATTAACTTTTTAGCATCAATTTTCCAATTCAAACTGTGGTCAATTCACTGTCCTAAAACCTAAATGTTCTGCACTTCTTGTATTTTGTTTGAATATATTACAGTTATGAAGAGTGGGGTTTTATACACTGTGTTGAACTGAACATATTAAGTTTTATTATAATTTAGTGCAAGTCATTTTCCATAAACAAGTTGTTCAAATTTTTAAAGATCTCATTACATATCCTTTGTGTAAAAAAAAAAAAAAACACCACTTATCACCTCTAATTTCTATATTCATGGGTTCAGAACAAAATTTATGACTTTTGACAGTGAAAGTGGAATATCACCATTACATAAATCAGGAACTATATACCTCACTACTTCAAATACAGAATGGTTTTGGATATGTAATTAGAGTCCGACCGAAGGTTCGGCTTCAGCTTCGGCTTCGGCCACCTTTGGCCAAAAAAAGCACCTTCGGCCACACATTCGGCTTCGGCCAAATTCGGCCGAAGGTTTGGCCGAAGCCAAAGTTTTACATCCAGCCGCCGAAAATGAACCAACTTTTACGAATACCGTCAACGTAGAGCGCCAACAGACGATAGCAAAGATAAAGAACCATATGGAAAACATCATAAAAATCAGTGGGAATTCTAATGTGAAGCCAGTGTTAAATACCAAAGCTTGATTAACTTAAAAAAAAAAAAAAAAAAAAAAAAAAAAATCAGAGATCTTGTATGCGCCCCAAGATTTTAAAAAGGAAATTTAACAGTCTACTTTACGCAATATCGTAGAAAAAAAGTAGTCACCATTGCCCTATAATCATTAGATTTCTTTGCGGATTAATGTATTACCTATGGACCTGGCCATCGTAAACATGTTTCCGTACAACCTCGTTGAAGGGGTAGCACTTCCCAGACTTAATTTTACTGATTCTCAAACATACGTAAAAGTAAACAGTAAAGTTATATTGCTTTTAGAAAAAAGCTGAATGAATCATTTTTACCACGAACGTATGAAGTGATCAAGCAAACACGTTTTTCAGTGTCACGGCACATGACATTTCCAAAGGTTCCAAAAGAAAAAATTAAACTAGCTGTTAGTGTGTTCGAAGAAGATCATAAAGGGCAAAATATTGCACAAAAAAAAAAAAAAAATCACTGAAACTGTTACCAAATACAACACAAGAGAAAATATCCATTGGGGTATATGTAATAATGCTACAAATATGAATGCAATCATGCGCTGTGGAAACTTCGTTGTTATTGGTTGTGTTGCTCACACTCTACAGCTCATTATTCATGATGTAATTTTTAAAGATTGCTATAATTGCAATAGTCAAAAAGTGTGGTAAAAGGTAAGAAAAGTGAACAAGCCATCTTAATTAATAGAACAGAAAAATGCAGTAAATCTGTTTATGTCAGAACGTGGTGGAATAGAAATTCCAACTGCAGAAGAATGGATACAAATCAACAATTTTATAACTTTGCTGAAGTGTATTTATCAAGCAACAACTTATATTTCTAGCGATTCATAATCATGATTGCCATGTTAAATTCAAAACTTGCTCAGAAGAATGAAGGCTGATCATATAGTACTGCTCAAAAGCCGCTTGCGTGAGTCTGTTAATAGGAGATCTGCTTTCGCAAGAAAAACCTTACGGCTGTTGATTGCCGCTCTACTCGATCCACGGTTTAAAATCAAGTATTGGACTAGCAACGAAATTATAAATACGGAAACTAAAATTTTGGCATTTCTACGTCAAAACTGTGCATTGACAATAACAAATAAAACTGATCATTTGGTTGTGGATGTTGGTGAACCTGGACCCTCCTGTTCAACATCAAATTCTACTCCCGAAAATAAATCCCTAGCAGACGATTTATGGGGTACCCTTAACAAAATGACTTTGACTGAGAATGAATTAGAATATTCGGACAGCTGTCACCTGCCGTTTGAAGAACATTTTATTTGTTATTTAAAAGAACCTTTGCTGCTGAGGACCGCTAATATTTTTCAATATTGGCCTTCCAGTCTGTATATTTATTTACAAGCGATTGCAACCAAATATTTAATTTAATTTAATTGCAATGGAGCACAGGCTCCTGCGGCAATTTCCCTATACACCCATATTCCCCCTATCCTGCACCTACCTACGTTTGCCCTCTACAAATTTTATCTTTAAATTCCTTCAAAGTTTTCGGTAAATTATTCATCATTTCTCTTAGTAACTCATTCCAATCCCTGACACCCTTACCTAAAAAAGAGAATCTTCCCACACCCTTGTGCCTGAAATCGAGTGCCAGCTTGTGGTCATGGTCATCTTTTCCCTTCCATGCACTACTTTTCATACCTATTGCAATATCTTTCCATGCCTCATCGCCAGTATATGCCCTGTACACTCCCATGACCCTCCTCATCCTCCTCCTGTCTTGCAATGAATCCCATTCCAGCTCCTTTATCATATCCGTCACTGATTATATTCTGTGATAATTTCCAGAAACTTTATCAGCTCCTCCCACTAGTCTTCCTAGCGAACAATTGTTCAGTGCTGTTTGTCAAATCTTTGACGGCAGAAGAGCTAATTTAAGCGGGAAAATGTTGAAAAACTATTAGTTTTAGCTTATAACATCAGGCTGTTTGGCTTTGAATATTAAATCTCATTTCACTAGTGTTGATCTACTTTTTGTTTTGATTATATTTAGTACATTTTTAATTAATCTGAAACTACTTTAAAAATATTTGTATTGATTCGGTTTTAACCGAAAATTTAATATGTGATGCTAATTTAGACGGCAGAATATCGTATTTTAAAAGCTAGAATAGTTTATACTAGGTAAGAAGATTGAAACTTGTTTTTAATTGTTGTTAAAAAACGACAGTATTACTATAGTTAAGCTAACATGTATTTGATTTACCAAAGCTAAAACTCCAAAAAATAGTTATTAATTTAATCCACCAGGCAAATTATTCTGATTTAAGTCGGGATGTTACTGCTAGATTTTATAGTTTATTTTTATTATTGCTGAATAAAAATAAATGCATTTTTTTTTTTGGTAAATTGCATTGTTCAAAACCAGGTTTGGTATTATTTTAATTTTTATTTTATTCTAATAAATAAATATTAAAAACTGTGTTTATAATTATTGTAAAGATGTAATTTATATCAACAATACGGCATATAAAACAAAATAACAGTTCAGTATTTGCATGTCATATATACTTCGTGTCAGTGTTCTAAGATATATAATTATTTTTGAACCTTCGGCTTCGGCCGAAGGTTATTCCAAGAGCCGAACATTCGGCTTCGGCCAAAATATGACCTTCGGTCGGACACTATATGTAATATGTCTGAAACTGACACAGATTGTTTTCATATCATGCAAGTACAGTGCAAACCACAAGCATGCCATATCACCTACTTTACAGTGTTGTGACTTTTGTAAAGGACGTCTTTTCCACACCACAAAAAAAATTCCAATTATAAAAATGTGCAATTTAGTGACTTCTACCATATGTGTCATCTTTTAAACACTGCCTATTAAATCAACGACATTTTAAATCTTTAAACAAAGACTTTGGCACCTACACAATTTACCTCGTATAACAGATCTCTGGTCAATAATGTCCAAGGTACATCAGCCTCAACACAAACCAGCTGTAAATCAGGATGAATTTTAAATAACAAAGGATACAGAAAATAACTTAGTTACCCACCAAATTTGAAGGCTGCGATGAGTGAATGACATATGAGCCAAATAAAAACATACAATATTTTGGTTTATAATGTTATACATGCAGTAGGGAATGTGTCATTTACTTCAGTGTGTGCACACCTCCCAAACTAAATGGCTCATTCCTCACCACATGAATAAGGTTTTAAAATGAAATATTGTATGTTTTTGTTCGTCTCGTGTTAGCCTTTAACTTTGGTGAGCGATGGATTATTTTCCCTATCCTTTGTTATTTATTTTGCTTAAGTTCCATTTCCTTTTCCTTAGTATCATTTCAGGACGAATTTTAAAAGACACACAGTTTACTCCCAAAATTTGTTTCCCATGAAATTTACTACAATCACCTTTACCTCAATATGTGCTTCACAGCCACAGTGGCAAGTTCTCTCTGAAAGCACCTATACAATGAAACTCTGAAGGTGAAATGAAATCCCATAGGTCTCAATCTTAGATAGCACCCTCCTCCCTTCTACCTCTGGTAAATCCATCACTGGTATAAATTAACTAAATTATTAGTTTTTTAAAAGTATTTTTGTTCTTAAGCCACCAGTGTGGCTGCTCAAGTTAAGGCACCACTACATTTGGGAGGTGAGAGGGGGAACACTGGCTGTAATGAGCAAAATATCAACTAATTACATTTTTTTGAATAATAGATTTTCAGTGCAACGCAAAAGCAGAATTTCTGACTGCTGTGGATTGTCCCACCATAAACCATGTGGTCAGTGGTCATCGAAAAGGATAGGTGCCTGAACTCCATTCATTTAGTGTCATCGATGCTAAAAGCATAACAGTGGGGGTTTAGGCTGTGGTTGAAAGTTGTCCTGAGTAGGGTCAGTGACTTTAGAAAGTGTGGAAGGGGCAACAGAAGCCAGGTTTTGGCATGTATAGCAAAGATTGGTGAAAATGAACCAGGTGGCAATTTGATTGCATGAATAAGGACAGGGTTCAAAATAAATACTGCCAGTGAGATTTTTTCCTGTTTCTGTTTTTGGCGGCTGGACTGGAGGGAGACAAAGGCGGGAAGCAAGTGGAGGATGATGTGACAGTTCATTGGGGGTTATGGAAGCGGTGTTTCTGGTGTGTTCAGGCGTACACATTGGCCCTGCACATGAGTGATAAATACTGAGAGAGTACTTGTGGCTGCAGTGAGTGTGTTGGCTGCAATCCCAGAGTGCCTTGTTTGTGTTTCTGACACATACAGTGCATTGACATATCAATGTAAAATGTTGAAAGCAACTTCAGAGCCTGGAGTGTTTTATTTGTGTCTGCCGACATACATTGCATCGAACAGCCTCGAAAGAGAATGTGCCAAATGACCTAAGAAAGTGGAAACATTAAGAATATCTTTGATGGTGAGGATGATATTTTTCTTTACATCATTAATATTTATCAATAATCACTCTCCTCTCAGCAAACCACTTTTTATTTTTCTATTTACACATTTCAAACTAATTTTTATCATTTCACACTAGTGGTCTATCCTCAGTACACATAGAACTCATTTTTTTCCCCTTCATGTGGCCAAGCTTACTGTACGGACATCCACTGAACCTAAACATGTGCATCAACTTCTTCTTGCAAGATTAAGGGGATTTGAATTACAGGGATACGCGAAGCCAATAAACAGGCAAGACAGAAGTATCACAACGCAAATCGTCGGGTTACATATGGTATTAGCTAATAGAAGCAGCCATCATGATTGTGAATGAGCTACTTCTGCATGTTGATTTTCAAGAAGCTGTATTAACGGAGGGTGTGGTTAGGTTGAAATGAAGCCTGGATCAGAATGATGACTAATATTCCATGGTGTAGAGTGGATTTTTAGTGAAGTAGCAGGCTGCCATATTGAATTCTGACTATAATGACATCAGAGGCGGGTTGACATATCTATCTTAAAGTGCGTAACTGTGCAGCCTGGACCAGAAAGACTACTAATATTCTATGGTGCTTAATGGATTTTGGGTGAAGAAATTGGCTACCGTGCCAAATTCTGTCTATAATTAAATTACAAGTGGCTCGAGATGCCTATTGATGCTGTCAGTAATATTCATAACTATATGTTTTGGTGGGCATTTCAACTTTGTTACCTATTTTACAGCTTTTGGGCACACTTCTTGAAAAGTTAGTGCCAAGGAAGCAGTTAACCATAATTTCAACCCATAATAACAGTTTTTTTCTACTGGACATACTTTGCACAGTAACCCTTCTGAATGTCATGACACTGGCAGATGTTAATACACTCTCAATATAAAATTCGAAAATTCAATAAGTAACTACTTACTATTGTTTCTCAAACAAATACTTCTCCTAAGAACATTGCTGTTTTTAATACAACACATTTCAATACATTCATTTTCCGTAGATCCCAATATAAGAGACTGGCCCTGTGGGAGGTGGAAAGTTATCAATTTACAGATAAACAATTGCATAACAAAACAGATAAATACACCAGAAGTCACAACGTACATGGTGCATTAGTTACGTCAACTACATTTCCACCAACGGCAATTATTTTGTAATTAAATCTTCACAGGAGTTCAGCCAGATAGTGTCATAAAAAGACAACGGTTCAACAGCCAGCTCTGCTGTTTTCATCAGGTCTACTCCTTCAGATATTGTTACCTGAAAATCACAAACTAGACCAGCTTAGCAGCTGGCAAAAACCGTACCCCATCTACTGACACTTGCAGAACCATCCAATCACAGCACAGCAGAAGCTTGAAAAGATCTGAACCCATCTACTGATGGTTGCTAGGCCGCCCAATCAGGGCACGGCAGGGATCTGTTAACCGAAGGTATCGTGGGTTCTGATCTTTCTAAGCTTCAGCTGTGTTGCGACTGGACGGTTCTGCAAGCGTCAATAGATGGGGTCTGCTTTTTGACGGCTGCTAAGCTAGTCCAGTTTGTGATTTTCATGTAACAATATCTGAAGTAGTAGACCTGATGAAGACAGCAGAGCCGGCTGTCGAAACATTTTCTTTTTACGACAATATCTGGCTGAACTCCTGTGAAGATTTCATTTCATCAGTACGCAAGGATATTCCCCACTCACAAATTATTTTGTAGATACCTTGGAAATAAATTCAATGGAGTGGGTGTTGTCAATAAAAAATTCTTTTAATTTTTTCCTGAATTAAATCTTATTATCTGCTAGACATTTAATATGCGCTGAGAGCTTATTGAAGATATGTATCACTGAATATCGGGCCCCTTTTAGAAAAAATGAAGACGATTTGTAATCCTTGTGAAGATCATTTTTACATCTAGTGCAATAATTGTTTATTTTACAATTTGTTTCAAATAGAGTATAATTTGTGACTACAAAGAACATTAACGTGTGTGTGTGTGTGTGTGTGTGTGTGTGTGTGTGTGTGTACTCGTCCACCATTGTTAAAATTCCTAACTTCTTGAACAGGTCTCTGCATAAAGTTCTACTGCTAAGTCCACACATAATTCATATTACTAGATTCTGGGCTTTGAACACTTTGTCTCTATAATTAGAATAGCCACAGATTATTAATCCATATAACTTTAAGGAGTGAAAATTAGCAAAATAAACTAGTTTCCTCAAACGTAGACGGCCTATAGCTGAAATTGCACGAATTTCGATTATGGCTGCAAACAATCACTTCCATAAGTCAGACACATGTACCCTCCAATTTAAATTATGATCACCATGAAAACCTAGAAATATCACTTTCTCTACCTCTTACCTGGACTGGCCTGCAAATTGCCTATGTCTGGGGTTAAACTGTGTGACATACTGAATTGCATATATTGATTTTTTTTATCAAAGTTTAAGGACAAGCCATTAGCACTGAATCGTTTATTAATCTACATCTATACTATGCCATTCACAAATATTGTGGGTGGCAGAGGGTGCTAAGCACCAATCATAATTCTGTACAATCCAATCCCGAAGAGAACGATGAAGGAAAGAATACATAAAAGCATCAGTACAGCATCTTATTCTTTAATCTTATCCCTCCTGTCATTGTGACCTAAATAGGTTGGCTGAAGAAGAATTCCATTGTACTCGTAAATTAAAGATTTTCGCATATTCTCCAATTTTTTTTGTTTTTTTGCTGTCGTCAGTCTTTCTACTGGTTTGATGCAATCCTCCATCCCTTCCTATCCTGTGCTAACCTCTTCATTTCTACATATCCCTTACAGCCCACGTCCTCAATTATCTGCTTCATATATTCTAATCTCTATCTACCTCTACAGTTCTTACCTTCGACTGTTCCCTCCACTAACAAATTAACCAATCCAGCATGTCTCAAAATATGACCTATCAGCCTGTCTCTTCTTTCTGTAAGCTTATTCCACAAACTTCTTTTCTCACCCATCATTTCCAAAATTCGTTCAATTTGTCTGTCCACTTAATTTTCAGCATTTTTCTGTAGCACCACATTTCAAATGCTTCAATTTTCTTTATTTCCAGTATTCCTAAAGTCCATGTTTCGCTACCATAAAGTGCTGTGCTCCACACAAAGAGTTTAAGAAAGTTCTTTCTAATTCCTAGATCAATATTTGAAACTAACAGATTCCTCTTTTTCATGAAGGCTCTTTTTGCTAGCGCTATTCTGCTTTTAACATCATTCCTGCTTCGGCCATCTGTTGTAATTTTACTTCCCAAGTAACAGAATTCGCTTACTTCTCCTATTGCATTCGATCCTATTTTTATATTTAATCTACTAGTATTGGTATCATTTCTGCTACATTTAATCACTTTTGTCTTGCTTTCATTTATATTCAGTCCAAAATCTTCCTTCAGTATTTTGTTCATGCCATTCAGTAACTTCTCAATATCTTCAGCCCTCTCTGCTAACAAGACAATGTCATCAGCAAATCGTATCATACTGATTTTTTCTCCCTTATGCCACTTGGAAATTTTTATTTGACTTTCTTCATTGCTTCTTCTACATACACCCATCATTTCCAAAATTCGTTCATTTCTTAATTTGTCTGTCCACTTAATTTTCAGCATTTTTCTGTAGCACCACATTTCAAATGCTTCAATTTTCTTTATTTCCAGTATTCCTAAAGTCCATGTTTCGCTACCATAAAGTGCTGTGCTCCACACAAAGAGTTTAAGAAAGTTCTTTCTAATTCCTAGATCAATATTTGAAACTAACAGATTCCTCTTTTTCATGAAGGCTCTTTTTGCTAGCGCTATTCTGCTTTTAACATCATTCCTGCTTCGGCCATCTGTTGTAATTTTACTTCCCAAGTAACAGAATTCGCTTACTTCTATTGCATTCGATCCTATTTTTATATTTAATCTACTAGTATTGGTATCATTTCTGCTACATTTCATCACTTTTGTCTTGCTTTCATTTATATTCAGTCCAAAATCTTCCTTCAGTATTTTGTTCATGCCATTCAGTAACTTCTCAATATCTTCAGCCCTCTCTGCTAACAAGACAATGTCATCAGCAAATCGTATCATACTGATTTTTTCTCCCTTATGCCACTTGGAAATTTTTATTTGACTTTCTTCATTGCTTCTTCTACATACAGGTTGAATATTAAGGGGATACACTACAACCTTGTCTAACACCCATTTAACTGATGCATGTCTCTCGTTATTCTCTACTTTTATTATAGCCACTTGATTCTTATACAGTTTATAGAGTATTCTTCTATCTCGATACTTTAGACCCGAGTTCTTTAAAATTTTGTCCCACCTAACATTATCAAAAGCTTTTTCTAAATCAACAAATGCCATAAAAGTATCTTTGTTTCTCTTGATCCTCCCTTCGAATATTAATCTTAAAGACAGAATTGCTTCCCTTGTACCGCGATTTTTCCTAAACCCAAACTGATCTTTAACTACTTTCTCTCCTACTACCCTTTCCATCCTTCTGTATATTATTCTGGTCAGTATTTTTGAAGCATGTGTTGTTAGACTAATGGTGCGATAATTCTCAAATTTGTCAGCTTGTGCTTTCTTTGGAAGTGTGAAGATGATATTTTTATTAAAATCAGTTGGAATTTCTCCTGTTTCATAACTTTTTGATATCAGCTTGATTAGTCTTTCAATTCCTTCCTCTCCTAGATATTTTAGAAGTTCTGCAGGGATCTCATCAATTCCAACTGCCTTATTTGCTTTCAAGTCATTCAGAGCTCTATTAAATTCTGTCCTCAAAACAGGATCTCCTAAGTCATCAATGTCGACATCGCCTTCCTTTTCCATTACACTATTGTTCAAGTCGTCCCCAACATACAGTTTCTCAATGTATTCTTTCCAACCGTTAGCTCTATCTTCTGAGCTTAAAAGAGGCTTCCCATCGGCAGCTTCAATGTTCATACCTCTTTTCTTCATTCTTCAAAATTCTGTTTGATCTTTCTATATGCAACATCTACTTACCTACGACCATTTCCTTTTCTACTTCTTCACACTTTTCTTGTAACCATTTTTCTTTTGCTATTTTGCATTTCCTATTTATTTGATTTCTAAATTGCCTGTACTGCTCCCTTCCTGCTTCATCCTGAGCATTGTACCTTCTCCTCTGATCCATCAGCTCCAAAATTTCTTCTGTGATCCATGGTTTTCGGGCAACTGGTTCCCTAAAGCCTAATGTTTCTTTACCAGCTTTCATTATTTCTCTCTTTAATGCATTCCATTTGTCCTCGGTTGAGCTCCCTTCAGAGTTACTTCTTAGACCTAAGACTACCATTTCTGCAAATTTTTTCTCTTATGATAGATTGTTTCAGTTTATTCACTTCCAGTCTGTTCTGCTTATGCTGCTTCCTTATTCGCTTGAATTTCAGCCTGCACTTCATTACTATCAAATTATGGTCAGAGTCTATGTCTGCTCCTGGGTACGCTTTACAGTCTAGAACTTGATTCCTGAATCTCTGTTTGACCATGATATAATCTAGCTGACATCTGCCTGTATCCCCAGGACGTTTCCAGGTGTATATTCTTCTTGCATGGTTCTGAAACAGTGTGTTCGCCACTACTAGCTTATATCTTTCACAAAATTCTAGCAACCTGCTTCCTCGCTCATTTCTTTCTCCTAGACCAAAACTTCCTACAGTATTCCCCTCTTTTCCTTCTCCCACTATTGCATTCCAATCACCCATGATTATTAGATTTTCCTCCCCCTTCACATATTGGATTAATTCTTCAATTTCAGCGTATATTTTTTCTATTTCTTCGTCATCTTCGTGTGACGTTGGCATATACACTTGTACTAATGTGGTTGGGACGGGCTTAGTTTCTAACCTCGTCAAAATAATCCTGTCACTAAACTGTTCATAATAACTCGCCCGTTTCCCTACTTTCTTGTTCATTACAAATCCTACACCAGTGACTCCATTGACAGCTTGTGTGCTAATTATCCTGTGTTCCCCAGACCAGAAATCCTGTGCGTCCTTCCATTTAATCTCACTAATCCCAACAACATCTAACTTAAGTTGTTTTATCTCCCTTTTTAAGTTTTTTAACCTACCTGCCCTATTCAGACTTCTAACATTCCACGCTCCGACTCACAGAATGTTTCTATCCATTCTGATGACTCCTCTCTGAGCAGTCCCCGCCCGGAGATCCGATTGGCGGACTATTTTACCCCCGGAATATTTTACCCAGGAAGAAGCCATCATGATATATGTAATTTGAGAGGATTACATGTCCTCGGGATACCCTTTGGGTCTCTAATGCAGTGGTTTCCCGTTCCCTTCTGCATCCCCATGCTGTTGATCATTTCTGATTCATCCGCCTTAGGGGCCGTTTCCAACGCCAAGTATAATTAGGGTATAATTAGACCTCCTATCTCTTACCAAAATATGATTTCTTAAATTTTAAAGTGTGTGTAATTAGGTTTTAAATGTTTTAATATGATTTCCTTGTTACAGAATTTATCATCCTTTCACTGTTTATTATCCTGAATACCTCAAAAAATGAAGAAAATATTGACCTACGCGAAATTATATTGAAACCAAATATTGCATATGCAGATGTTATGTTGTGTCTTTCTACAGCTGTTTAGGTGGATTTAGAACTTGATTTTACTATTTAAACATGAATTATTGCCTGCATTAACTGTCTAATTTATTTGTTGAATTAACTACATAAATGGCTCTAAAGCTGCAGTATCGTGTGGTTCACCTGAGCCTGCTATACTGTAAACAAATTTTGTTATGCAAATTTTTGAAATTCTAAGGTAGCTTACAGTCCGAAGTAACATCTAGATTAGAAGAGGTTTCCCCGTCAACAACGACATACTGTGACCGACCAGTTAGAAAATCGTGTATCTATTCACAAATCTAATCCAATATACCATTAGGTCGAATCATCACTAAAAGTCAGTTTTGTGTGGTACAGAGGCAAAAGCTTTCTGAAAATCCAAGAAAATTGCCTCAACTTGTGAACCTGCATCGATAACTTTGATTACGTCATGCGAAAATAGAGCCAGTTGTATTTCACATGATCTGTTACTCCGAAATCTGTGTTTGTTTGCTGTAAGTAACTCATTTTGATCTAGAAACTTCATAATGTTAAAGCATATGACATTCTCCAGAATTATACTGCACACAGATGTAAGAGATATGGGTCGATAATTTCTAGGATCTCGCCAATATCCTTTCTTGAAAACAGGAATCACCCTGTGCTATTTTCCAGTCAGAAGGTACTTTTCTTTCTTCTAAAGATTTACGAAATATATCTGACAGAAATGGTTCTATTTCTTCCGCGTATTCCAAAAATACTCTTACTGGTATGCCATTGGAACCCGGCGCTTTACCCCACTTCAGGAGCTTTAATTGCTTTATAATACCTACAATATCAATTTGTATCAGATCCATCTCAAACCCTACACGCCGTGGAAAAGCGGGAATGTTTTCCATGTTTTCGTAAATGAAAGAATTTTTAAATTTGGTGTTAAATACGGTAGCCTTGTCACAGCTGTCATCAACTTCCCGACCGGCTTGTAGTAAAACTGGCATATTGTTGTCACTACCACCAGCTTTTTTTTACATATGACCAAAACTTCTTTGGGTTTTCGTTGAGGCTTTAGGAAAGTGAATTACAATGAAAGTCATTAAAGGACTTGTGCATCGCATTCTTAACATGTCCTCATATCTCAACTAAATTTTCTGGATCACTCCCATACATCGTCCTTCTTGAGGTTGCATATATCTTCTTTTGCTTTTTAAGTAACCTTTTAACTTCACGTGTATACCATGGAGGATCATTCCCATCCCTGATTGTCCTTTTCGTTATATGTAAGTCCATACCTTCCCTGGCTATACGCATGAATTGAATCCACATATCTTCAACGGAGCCTCTTGCTTCTACAAAGGTAGGGTAATTATCCCTCAAATACATTCTAAAACACTCCTTTGGGGCCTTTTCGAATCTGTAAACGATCCTTTCTTTTTTTCATTTTGCGTGTGGCTGTTAAATTTACTACAGCAATTACAGCTTTATGATCACTTACTCCCATGATGGCAGAAATGTCAGTGAATTATTCAGGCCTATTTGTAACGAGAATATCTAAAATTCTTTCGTTACCGTTGTGGCACCGCATTGGTTCAGTGATGAGCTAATCAAGATAAAGATCTGAGAAAAGATCAATAATAATTTCACAGGATGTTTTATCCTTGCTACCAGTAGCGTGAACTTAATTAGTCCAGTCGATATATGGAAAGATAAAGTCACCTTCTAGTATTATTGCACGATATGGAAATTAACAATCTATATTACTTACATTATTCCTTAGGGCCTCAGTGATAGTTACATCTGCATCTACTGGACGATAGAAAGACTCTATAAAAGTTTTGTCCTAGCTACTACATCGAGCCTAATCCATAGGATTTCACAAACCATATCGATATCTATTTTGTTACAGGACAGGTGCTTACTAACAGCTATAAATACACCATCCACATTGGAATGCAACCTATCCTTATGGAAAACGTTCATGCTATTGTTAAAAATTTCTGCGAACTTATATCCAGTTTTAACCAGCTTTCAGTACCTAATACAATATCTGCTTCTGTGCTACTAATAATGCTTTCAAGCTTAGGCTGCTTGTTACAAATACTTCTACAGTTAACAATGAGTACTTTTAACGGTCAAGATTGATTTACGCTACTCCTAACATATGGCGTCGAACTTAATTGGGCTGCCCGTAACTGTAATCCCAGTTTCGGATCTTCCTCCCTAAGCCTAAAAAAATCCTCAAATGCACTCCACACGGCCCCTGCCACCTGACTAGCCGATTCACGTGTGTAGTGCACACCTGATCTATCCAAGGGAACCCTACACAACTCGACCCCAGGGTGAAGATCTAGGAACCTGCAGCCATGATTAACGCAGAACGCCGTAGTTTCTGGTTTAGACACTTGAATTGGCTGTGAACCAGAGGTCCACAGTCAGTTCTATTGACAATGCTGCAGATAGTTAACTCAGCTGAAATCTTGCAGTCATCAAACACAGAGTTCACCCTTTGAGCAAGCTGCCAGAAGGAAGAGAGGGTACCCTCCCGCCCAAGGCAGCAAGAATCACTGGTGCCAACATGACGCTACAATCTGCAGCTGGCTGTACCGCGTCCATTCAATGGCATCCAGGATGGCCTGTTCCACATCTTGGATCAGACCTCCCAGAATACACAATGAACGGACGTTAGATTTCATCCCTGACCTACTCGCCATTTCCCTAAGGAGCTCAATAAACCACCTAATGCTGGAGTTTCCTATCACCAGAATTCCCTTCTGAGGTCAAATACATAATTTGAAATATGTTCTGTAGAAAATTTGAATTTATACATTTAAAAAAGGGTAGATAATATATATATATACTAAGAACATTTATTTGCTGCCATTAGCTTCTCAACTGGTTTGATGCAATCCCTCCATCCCTTCCTATCTTGTGCTAACCTTTTCATCTCAACATACCCCTTACAATCCACCTCCTCAATTATCTGCTTTATATATATTCTAATCTCTGTCTTCCTCTGCAGTTCTTACCTTCGATTGTTCCCTCCACTAACAAGTTAACCAATCCTGCATGTCTCAAAATATGATCTACCAACTTGTCTCTTCTTTCTGTGAGACTCTTCCACAAATTTATTTCCTTACCATCATTTCCAAAACTCATTCGTTTCATACTTTATCCATCCACAACATTTCAAATGCTTCAATTTTCCTTCCTTCTGGCATTCCTAAAGTCCCTACTTCACTGCCATAAAGTGCTGCGCTCCACACATAGTTTTAAAAAGTTATTTTTTCTGAAACTAAAAGATTTCTCTTTTTTTATGAAGGTACTTTTTGCTAGTGCGATTGTGCTTTTAACGTCATTCCTGCTTCAACCATTCATTGTAATTTTGCTTAATAAGTAGCAAAATTTACTAACTTCTACTATCACATCCAACCCTATTTTTTATATTTAATCTACTATTATTGGTATGATTTTTGCTACTTTTCACTACCTTTGCCTTGCTTTGGTTTACATTTAGTCCAAAATCTTCCTTCAGTATTTCATTCAACCTGTTCTGCTAACTAGACAATATCATCTGCAAATCGTAGCATACCGACTTTTTTTATCCTTGATCATTTATGCCACATTCAAACTTTTCTTTCAGTTCCATTATTGCTTCTTCTACATACAAGCTGAATATTAATGGGGACAGACTACAACCTTGTCTTACACCCTTTTTAACTCGTGTGTCTGTCATGATTCTCTACTTTTATTATAGGCACTTCATTCTTATAAAAATTGTAAAATATTCTTCTATCTCGGTATTTTAGACCAGACTTCTTTAAAATTGTGAACATCTTCTCCCACCTAACATAATCAGAAGCTTTCGCTAAATCAACAAACACCATAAATGTATCTTTGTTTTTCTTGATCCACCCTTCAAATATTAATCTTAAGGCCAAAATCGCTTCTCTTGTGCCACGGCTTTTCCTAAACTAAAACTGATCTTCACCTTCTAACCCTTCTACTACCCATTCCATTCTTCTGTATATTATTCTGGCCAGTAATTTTGAAGAATGTGATGTTAGAGTGATGATTCTCACATCTGTCAGCTTTTTTTTTTTAGTGTATAGATGATCTCGGTCTATAATGCATTCTACTCGCAATTAGTTGATTTCTTTTCAGAGTTACTTCTTAGACCCACGTCTACCATTTCTGCAAACTTTTATCTCGTGTTAGATTGCTTCAATTTATTCACTACCAATCTGTTACATTTGTATTGCTTCCTTATTCTCTTGAATTTCAGCCTGCACTTCACAACTATCAGATTATGGTGAATGTCTGCTCCTGGGTACAAGGGCGTATCCAGGATCAGAACTAGAGGGGGGCAGGATTTGAACTAGGGGGGGGGGGCAACTCATTTTGGTTTCGAGGAGGTGGGGTGGGGACTGAAACATGACATTACAAAATCAAACTCAAACCTATTCAGGAAACTATTTTTATCATTGATTAGTATAGTAACCCAACTACTTAATCTAAGGACCTACTATGTAGTTAATTAAGATCGTAAGTCAGTTAGTTTTTTTATGTAAACATTAATTGTCTTGGATTTTCAATGTCAATAATTTTGTTTGTCAATATCTCATGGTGTTCTTTCACGAAATTTCGATGCACACTCATCAGACATAATCCAGTCAATCTTTTTCTCCCAAAGTGCTCCTGAACTAGTTTTTCACTCGTCAAAGCGTACTGAAGGCAACTTAATTTTTCTTCTAGGGGGGGCAGCAGCCCCCCTCTGCCCCTCACTGGATACGCCCATGCCTGGGTACGCTTTACAGTAGAATTTGATTCCTGAATCTCTGTTTTACCATGATATAATCTAGCTGATATCTGCCTGTATCCCCTGGACGTTTCCAGGTGCATATCCTTCTAATAGTGTGTTTACCAAGACTAGTTTACATCTTTTATAAAATTCTAACAATCTGCTTCATCACTCATTTCTTTCTCTAAAACCCCAAACATTCTACAGTATTCCCCTCTTTTCCTTCTCCCACTACCGCATTCCAATCACCCATGATTATTTGATTTTCCTCCCCCTTCACATATTGGATCAATTCTTCAATTTCAGTGTATATTTTCTCTATGAGAACCCCGAGAAACTCCACATCTGATAATTTCCCACTCACAAAACTGTGGATCACATAATGCAGCATTAAAATGTTTCAGTGAAACTGTTTTGTATTCAGAAGGTAAGAACTAAGCTTTTTATTAACAACTAGCTGCTACCCGCAACTTCGTACGCGTGGACCTAGAATTTCATTGCCAGAATTGAAAATAGAAAGCTGTTAGTAACGTAAGAAACAACACAGAGTCAGCATTATATGACAAGAAAGCCATCACTATATCATTCTGCCGTCAAACCTGTCTCATGAAGGGAATCAATTTCCAACATATTAAAAAAACAGAAAAACAAACGAAGGTGTGGAGATTTCGGGAGGGGGGGGGAGGGAGGTTAACTAAGGGCAGCTTTATTTCAGCTTGGTCTTTTCTTCTTTCTTCAGAATGAACATCAGATTCTTGGGTCCTAATATCTTTAGCTGCTCATGCTCTACTAGAGCTACACCTTAGGAAAGGTTTACGCCCACAAGTCATGTCATAAAAGAAGACAAAATAAACTGGTGCCAGAAACTTTTAGGCAGAGACAAAGTAATAGTATAGTGCAGAGCAAGTAGACATCTATACTAAATAATAAGTTTTGTCTCTAAACAAAATTTACTATGAAATCATACACTAACAGACTGGTAAGAAGCACAGCTTGAGCAACAAACATAACGTTATAGATGTATGTCACCATTCGATAAGTTCTTAAAACTTTGTAACTAAAACAATTATTCATACCAAAAACAATGTCCTGTGTCCTTCCTACAGATACAAAATATTTCCTTATCATCAAATTCCATCAATATTGGTATAGCCATTTAGTAGTCAAAACGTAGCAAAAAGACAAAGACTTACTCCCGCATTTATAATATTATTAGTGTAGAACTATCTATCTATCTCTCTCTCTCTCTCACACACACACACACAGAAACAACATCTGAGGGATCAATATAGCATAAAAAAGTGCACACCTACAGCATTGTTAGACCACCTATGATTTGCCACACATTGCAACCCTAATTTTGTGGTATCTACAGTTTAACAAGGAATATGAACAACTGACCATCCAGGCATGGCTCATTCAATCAAAAACAATTCTTAAAAATATTAGCTTCCATCTGGATTTGAACCGGAGACCGCACTTCAATCATTACTAAGCAAGCGCATTAACCACTGAGCCACCATACTGCTATACGGCAATGTATTACACAAACATACACATCCTATGTGCCTGTCTATCACCGTTCAGTAATTTTTCAAAATTATTTGACAGTATGTTTAATTTATACAGAAAAAAGTATCCTATACTAATATTATAAATGTAAAAGTAACTCTGTCTCTCTGTTACGTTTCATGGGCTAAATGGCTAAACTGATCATCATGAAATTTGGCATTAGGATGGACATAGGATACCATATATATTGTATACATGCCAGCTATACAATAATACTTGAATTTCTGTATCAGAATTTCATTATCAGTACAGTTAAATGCCTTAGACAAGTCACAGAAAATGTCTACAGGCATTAATTTATCATTTATTCCTTCTAAAATATTGTCAGTTAATGCGAATAAAGCTTGTTCTATTACATTTTTGAAACCGAACTGCGATTTATTTAGGATATTATTATTTTCAAGGTATTAGTAATCCCTATCGTACAGACAAATTTTTCTTGGAAGTGTGTATTGACGAAATCCATACTATGGGTCACTGAGCTATTGGCAGTCAATTTATCAGCAACAGATAAAAAAAAAACGTTTATTGAATGTATCAGCAATTGGAAAAATTAGTTTCTACTGAATTTTGTTGATATAAATAAGGTCATGAATTTTATGTTTATAGTAGGGACTACATACTTTTAGATTGTTTAATAATGTTATTCATTTTTTTTTTACAAATGCATGATGTTTTAATACCCACAGTTATACATTTTTTTTTTTTTTTTTTTTTGAGAGAAGTAAGTTTCAAAGTAATATAATGCTACTAAAATGTTGTAATTTTTATTCATACCTTGTGCCCTGTAAACACGTTCCCAGTTTATGGCATTAAATCACTTTCTAATACAACTAGACCTAACTTATTCATCATTTATTTATTCGCCAAAGTTTAAAAGCGTTACTCTTGGAGTTAGTTTTTATTAAGGCGGTGATAGTTAATAACTCGGTATCATGATCCGAAGTCCATTGATAGATGGCTTTATGGTATAACTGAATTTTGAGTTATTGAGGAATACATTATCTAGCTGAGTAACTATTATTCATTATCCTAGTGGAATAATTAGCTACCTGAGTTAGAATGAATTAACTGACTAATGATTCCAACACGACTTTACAGGGTTAGTTATTAAAAAAAATCTACGTTAAAATCATAACACAAGACTATATTAGCTACTATTCTGATTAAAAATGTTAATAAAAGTTCAAATTGGTTCAGAAAAATAGCAATGTTTCCAGAGGGTGCTCAGTATACAGTTACTATTAAGAAATTTTCATTACTGAAATTTAGCCGTATAGCACAGGCTTCAAAATGTTGATCAAGACAATACTTGTTAACATTTATATCATCAAAACTATAACCATTTCTAATATAAGTGACAACTCCTCCTTCCTCCAAGTTTGTTCTACAGTAATGAGAAGCTAAATCAAAGTAGGTTATAAATATGACATAAAAGGTTTGTTCAAAAAGTAAGGTGACTTTTTTAATTTTGCCGGATTCGTACAGTCGATTTTCGTTTTTTCCCCCCTAATTTTGGTACACTAGTCCCGCACATATCCTCACAGTTTCAACTATATAGCATTCTTTGCATTGTTTGTGAGAGGCATAATTGTTAGAAGTGTTTTGTGTGATCGGCGAATTTCCACTGTAGAAAAAAATGGATCAAAGAGTTTGCATCAAATTTTGTGTAAAAAGTGGAATTAAGTGCTCCAAAACATTTGAAATGTTGACAGTGGCATACAGTTAATCTACTTTGAATTTTAAAAAAATGTTTATGAGTGGTACAAGATCTTCCAAGATGGCCAAGAAGATGTCAATGAAGAAACTCACTCTGGACGCCCCAGCATGTCATCAACTGATTAAAATGTTGAAGAAGTGAAGAAAATGGTGTTGGAGAATTGTCGAATCACCATTAGAGAAGTTGCTGATGTAGTCGGCATCTTGGTTGGCTCCTGCCATGCAATTTTTTTGAATGTTTTGGGCATGAGATGTGTGTCAGCGAAGTTTGTTCCGAAACTGCTGAATTTTGATCAGAAGAACCGTCGCATGAGCATTGCTCAGGAGTTTTTTTTAAAATGATGTCGAAACCAAGCCCAAATGGAAGAGTCCAGAAGAGCCAAGACCGAAAATACCATGCCAAGTTCTATCCAGCGCCAAGGTTCTGCTCACCATTTTCTTCAATTGCCATAGCGTAGTGCATCAAGAGTTTTTACCACAATGTCGTATGGTCAATTAGGAGTATTACCTTGAAGTTATGCACTGTTCACGACAAGCAATAAGAAAAAAAAGTCCGGATTTGGGGAAAAGAATTCACAGCTTTTGCATCATGACAATGCACCTGCTCATTCATCGTTGCTTATGAGTGATTTTTTGGCCAAAAACAACACCACAATCATGCCTCCGCCACCATATTTGGCCCCCTGCGAATTTTTCCTGTTCCCAAAATTGAAGAGACCAATGAAAGGATGAAGATTTGAAACAATTGAAGAGATAAAAGACTGCATCACTGAAAGAGCTCATGGCTACACCAAAATGTGCTCATCAGAAGTGCTTCGAGGATTGTAAAAAAACGTTGGCACTAGTGTATTATACCTGAAGGGGATTACTTTGAAGAGGACAACATAAATATTGATGAATAAATAAATATTTTTCGATAAAAAGTCACCTTACTTTTTGAATAAACCTCGTACTTATTCCTGTAGTTTTATGGTGTTGAGACAAGCATAAAACATCAATTCTAATGATACTATTTAAATCATTTATGTGAACTTGCAATTCATTCACTTTGTTTAATTACCCTCCGATATTCTGATGTAACTCATTAATCCTACACATTTTTTAATTTTGGTATCTGAAAACTCATTATTGTTTAAACTAATTTCTGTTAATACTCTCTTTCTAATACTTGACCCTAATCTAAACAAGGGGCTGCCTTAACGCCATTAACCAAGGGAATCCTTTCAGGAAAGCCGGTGGCTCTAATCTAAAAGTACTCCCTTTGTTCTACTGCTGAGGTATGGGCCATGCCTAGTATAACCCCACCTATCAATAGCATTTACAGGTACCAAGACTATGTCAGAGCCGACGTCAGACACAAGAGTCACAAGCTTCACTGCAATTTCATCTATGGCTGAACATAGCATCTCAGGACTGACCTGAGTGTGGCATGTTCCTTTTGCTATTTTTTTCCAGGACATCTCTAATACTATAACTATCATCCTTGTACAGACTATTTCCCCACTTCTCCCAGTAACACTACATGGCCCTGATATGTGAAGTCCTTACATAAAGAACCTATACCTGCAACCACCTGATCAATACTAGCCTTAGGTTTAAAGAAACTCAAGATCTGGAAACATGATCATGCACCAATGGGCCCACACCTCTTCCATGACTATTACCAAGCAGCAAGACTTTTTTAAGCCTTGCCAGCTAAACTTAACTATACAGCTGCATTTTCCCTATACCTGAAGCCATAGAAGGCTCATATCTGTCTAAATCTGGCAACAGGGCAAACCTATTTTCCACTTCAACAACAAAAGAATAAAAAAAAAACCTTGTCCTGGTGAACCTTTTCTCTGTTGCCGGCTCCCAATCATCTCTGTTTCTCTCTCACCACAGTCTATCCAACTCCTTCCTAGTATCTATCAGTTCTGCCTCAAGGGCTCCAATCCTTACATCCTGTTCTATCTTCCTGTTTTTAAAACAATCTCTACAGAACCATAGGAGTCAATTGACCCATTTTTGACACCACTACAATGTCCTTCCCAATAAAGCCATTTCTCAAGCCCTTCGCAAAAAAATTCCCACCCTCACTAATCTACAGCAATTACCACACCTTTCACTCATGATTACAAGCAATTTCAAAAGCAGCTAACAAAACAAAGTACAGAATGAGAAAGACAATTTTTTTCAACTTAACCTTACAAAAAGACTGCCAAATTAACTCACAAGTAAACTTTAGCTAATCACTCTACAAAACAGTATTTAAATAGGGCCTAGCCGGCCTCGGTAGCGTAGGGGCTAGAGCACTAGCTCCACGTGCCGAAGGTTGCCGGTTCGAATCTGGCTGCGGGCATGGATGTTTAAGTGTTGTGTGTCTTTGTGAATGTCCCTTCCGTCCTGTGGTGTCTATACATAGGATGCATAAAAATTTAAATGATATTTACATAAAAAATGTAAACAATGTTAAAATGTAAAAACTGTACAGAACACAGCACTAAATAACAATTAACATATTTTTGCACAAATAAAAACACTTACTAATACTCACAGTAATAAAATCTATTATAATTTTAAGTTTTAAATAAATATTACAGCAAAAAGTAATTATCAACAATATTTATTTGTAATTTAAGTCTACAAGTTTGATTGGCATGTGCTTCCATGGTTTCCAGAGATGCAGTAAACACATACATGTAATTATTCAAACAGTGCTCAAATATAATAAATGCTGCATTAAATTAAATGTATTACTATCTCATTGATTTACAAAGAATGAGTACTGTCTCAACCTTCCACTCCAATCACCACAACAATGCTAACAATACACAGCAATGCTGTTGTCAAATTTGGAATATTACCTAATCCTGTGGAGCACAGTTTAATTAATCTGCTGGAGATCCCATCATAACTACTAAAGTATTTGATAACTTTTCTATTTTCTTCTGGAGTAGCTAAATTTTCAATTTTTTCTTGGAAGCCTGACCGAGCATGGCGGTGTAACGGTTAGCGTTCTCGCCTCGCATTCGGGAGGACGGCGGTTCGAATCCCCGTCCGGACATCCAGATTTGGGTTTTCCATGGTTTCCCAAATCACTCCAGGCAAATGCCGCGATGCTTCCTTCTAAAGGCCATGGCCGAATTCCTTGCCCCCCATCCTTTCACGTCTCTAAAGACCTCGCTGTTGAGAGACGTAAAGCAGTTAAAAAAAATTGGAAGCCTGTATTGACAAAATCCATACTATGCATCACTGAGCTACTGGCAGTCAATTTATCAGCAACAGATAGAAAATGCTTATTAAATAGATCAGCAATTAAAAAAAATAGTTTCTACTGAATTTTCTTTGATATAAATGTCATTCATGGCCTGATTATTTTTCCCCCCATTTCCTTTTTTACAATGTCCCATGCCGTCTAAATTTTGAGTCTCATGAACTTATGTTTGTATTACATACATTTAGATTATTTAACAATCTTTTTCAGTATTTTGGAGTCGGACTGCTTGTAATTTACACATATAGGATATATATGATATAAAATTTCTACGTATATGGATTCAACACAAATTGAAATTAAACATAAAAGCTTTATTAAAAAAAAACTAAATGCTATGGGTCTACTGGAGATTGCGATTCCGGTACAATAACATTGGTATTCTGATTTGTTGGCGTTGATATTGAAGTTTTTGTGAGTGGTTTTGCATCATGTCTTTGAAGAGGAGCTGTTTGTCAGTTTATGCTGGATCTAGTGAAAGTGTATATTTGCAGTTTATGTTCATTGGTGTGTGGTTTCGGTGTCATGTTTATAATTTACAGTGAAGGATAGTGGGGAATTATATGCTGGTGATTTTGTTCATTTTTCATTCAAGTAAGTGTTTTGTGGTTTATGGTGGTTAATGAGAAATTCTCGGTTAGGTGGTGTGGTAGTCAGTGTTGCCATTTCTACGGATTTATCCATAGATAAACGGATTTTTATGAAAAGTTAGGATTTTCGGATTTTGTTAAAATATCTACGGGTTTTTGATACTTTATATCTTTTGTTGATTTTTCCTTATATTGGTGGTTTGTTAAACTTTGAGCGTATAGTGTTAATGCATTACAGAATTGTAAATAACTGTGAATCGTTTCCTTACAACTGCTCGTGTGGACCAAAGATAGAAATAAAGCTCATATTTTGTTTGGTTACATATTTTAGATCTTAAAAGACCGTAATACAAAACTATCTATGTCTATGCACAGTGACACGGTCGTTGGCACAGCTTAGAAAGGAAGCATGCGTAAACTATGTGGCTTGGTCTAAGGAGGGGGAGGGGTGGGCTGGAAGGCTATGATGGGCTACGTGGGAGGAGGGGCGGGGGGGTTCTGAGCCAAGCCACGTAGCATTCCTTTAATAACTTTTTTACAGTTAAAATGAGGAACAGAACACACAACAGCATGCAAATATTTATTTCCCTCAGTTAATTACCTCCGTATGTAATTTACGATAGGCTGACAAGAGGAAACAGTACAAAATCTCTTCTGGAATCAAAAGGGAAAAAAGCTACGTGCTACGTGGCGGGGGTAGTGGCAAAAACCATGTCGAGCTACGTGGGGGTGGGGGGGTTTCACGAGAGTCCAAAATGGAGCTACGTGGTTTATTGATGCTCCCAAAGCAGTGGCTTCTGAGAAAGCCTAATCAATATCCGAGAGTCAAAGGGGTCGCAGTTTTTAACATTTCCTGTTACAGAAGATATGCTAAATTTAATGTCAACAAAGAAACTGGAAATAAAAAGTATTCTTAACTTTTACGCTCTCTTCAATAATTATGGTTTCAGTCTTTCAGTTAGCGAGACTACATATTTTTGTACCAAATTTATGGAAATTTTAGCGGCCATATATGGATATTCAATGCCTAGTGGCTGGCAGCACTGGTGGTAGTTGTAGTTTTGTATGGTTGTTTTCTAGATTTATAGTTACTTGGCTACTGTTTTCATTATATTTTGATTTAGTTTAAAAAGTTATTATGTTGTTCGTTGTTTAGTGTATTTCTTTTTCTTTGTCGATGTTTGGGAAGACGTTTTATTTTGTGAGTTTGTGTTGGTACATAAGTTTCCCAGTGGAAGACACTTTATAAGTGTGTTGAAGATTAGTAATTTGGTGTATAATTTGTAGTGGTTGTATGTGTTTTTTATGTTAAAGGTATTGGGAAGTCTTTTATAATAGTTCATTGTTTGTTATTATTTTTTCATTTTGTCGTTGTATTGGATATTCTGATTTTGATTAATGTTTTATCGGTTCGTTGTATGTGATGTAATTGGCTTATAATGGTTGGTGTTATGGGAAGATGGTGATATCGTGTTGTATAGTTGGACTGGTGGGATTAATTGGAGATTTTGTTATTATGGTATCAGTTTAAAAACGTGTTTTCGATATGGTGGTATCGTGTTGTACAGTATGATGGATGGGGTGTACTGGAGATGACGATATCAGTATTTGCCAGTTACTGGTAAATGTGTTTTGAGTAGTTACTGTTTTTGTTCCCCGCCCAGGTAACCCCTTAGTTCCCGTGCGGTCCCGTTAGTTACATTTGTTGCTGCGCAGGCTGGTGTTTACGTCATATGCGCCATGTTATAACATCATATTTTAGCGTGGCAGAAAGTAGATCTAGTGGTATCGCGTTCTCCAGTAATCCCAATGCTATCTGCTACATGATGAGAATATTAGTTGGTTGTATATCAAAATAAACAATTATAGGAATATTTATTTTGCATATCTGCACTCATTAATAAGGTATTGTAATATACTCTGGGGAAACTCCCCACCAAGTATCAAATGCTTCAAAATGAATAATTTTTTTTGGGTTAGTTCTAGATCACAATACCGCAACCACTACTTTACACCACATGGACGACGATGTAAACACTTCTGCCAAAGTTGTTTATAATATCACGCTGTTGCTGGGAATGATGCATACACCGCACTGGCAGCTACAAATCTTACTAACAGGGTCTGCACAAAAAAAAAAAATTCCCATGAGGGGATAAACGAAATACGATATTTCTATAAATTTATATGAGAAGTAAAAATTTACCGGAATCTAGAATTAAGCCCTTCCATGTATTTCTATAACCAGATAAGCAAAATTATACACATAGCTACAAGCATCAGTAAAATAATCTGCAGCTGAAGCACCAGATTTATTTTACCAATAAAAAAACCACATTATATGTTATTGACATATCAGCATTGCAAAAAGTCACAATAAAATAATGGTAGGAATTTTTTTTCCACAACTTAATGATGAATATATCTCACCATGTTCAATCAGTAGAGATCAAGTGCTTTCACTGTATGCAAATACTGCAGTTCAATGGCTTCTACAGAATTTTTCTCCTGGTCCAGCCCACACTTCAACCTAACACACAACTGCCAGGAAAGGAGGGGGGGGGGGGGGAGGTTGGTATGATCCCTGCACCGATAATGTTGTAAACGGTATCGTGATCTATACGTCAGAAAACATTTCAGCTTAATTTTAGAGAATGTTGAAAACTATGGAACTAATTATCAAGCACAAATAATTATGGATATATTACATTTGTTTTGTTCCCACAAAAAAAGTATTTCCCGTAACATTTGTAGCTGCCCACACGGAAACAATGACATCATATGTAACAGCAGCAATTTGTGTTTGCGATTAGGAATTAACCCAAAATTGTTAGAATCATGGAAGGGGTACAAAGTAGAACCACGTGTAGACTTTTATTCAGAAAATGCAAATTCTGCCACAGCACTCTCCCTCTCTCTCTCTCTCTGTGTGTGTGTGTGTGCGTATACTGGAAACTATAACGTTCATGATTTTTTTTTTTTAAAATACGGAAGCTTCTGGGTATACATTACAAATAATGATGTGCACACAAATAATATTAGCCAGACAATAGACTTACATATACTACAAAAATACTACCCCCTGTCAGAAAGGACCAATTCATATAGAAATCAGATTGCTTAAGAGTCTACCACAAAGGATCAAATCTGTAAGAGAAAACAGTAAATCCACTTGAGAACAGAAGGATTGCTTCTACAGTATTGATGAGTATTTGTAAACCAAATGTTAGTCTTAAGTCACATTCTCATAAATATAAATAGTGACAAACAATATAAATCAGGTGTTACCTCCTGTACATTTGTAGGTATAAATGTCATGTCGGGATTACTGGAGATCGCGATTCCGCCAGGAGTTGTCATCATAATACTGCAGTGGTCAAACGCAAGACTCCACTATAAATTCTTCCCTAAGTACATTTAACGGTTTCATACTGGTCCAGGCTGTATTACAACCTAATTTGTGCTTGAAAATAATGGTCCAGGCTGTATTACAATGGAATTACTGCTTGATAATAATACGTCTTGCGACTGACTACAACAGTATTCCAACGATATTACTATATGTTGTTGTAGCGGAATCGCGATCTCCAGTAGACCCGTCATGTCATTATCACACTTGTACAGTCACAGACTGGAGAGAGAGAGAGAGAGAGAGTAGGCTATTTTTGACTTATCCCATATCATTTGTACTTTTTACTATATATGTTGCTAAAGGGACCAATAAATACAAAAATATTTATCATCATATATAACATGACAGGGCATGAAGTACCAATGCACACAGTTATCCATGTTGTTGGCTTTTTTTGTCTTTTTGCGAAGCACTATGCCTTTTCATAGTGAAGCAAGTTTTACAGTAGGGCAAGAGCGCAATCACTGGGACTCATAAAGGAACTGTCGTTTTGGTCTGAAAAGTGTTACACACGTTCCTTGGGTGATATTATTTAATATATGTTGCTCTTAGAGCTGTAAAACTTATACATACCTTACAAACTTAACTCAAAAAGTGACGTTACGTTATACGGCATGTGACTGGGAGATACACTATAACGACGTATAACAATCATGCAGACGTTCTTGGAACGATATTATTTAAGAATATTTTGCTGTCACAGCCATTAAAAATGTATTCATGGAAGAATTTGCACACGCATAAAAAAAAAATTGTCACAATTTTCAATCGTAAGCAAACGATAGACGCCATAATTACGTACAGTCGTACACACATGCCAGAGACAATACTAGCACATGGCATTTATGGAAGCAGGTTGCGGTAATATTAACGTAAGTTGTGTTTTGATGAAAGAGCGGCAGTATTAGTGTTTTAACATAGGGTTGAAGGAATTTAATATTTATAAATGTTTTTAATCTAAGGTTGAAATGCAGCCTGTACCAGAATGGCACATAGTTTTTGTTTCTAAAACAAAACTCTGTTGAATTTGTTAAAGATTTATTTTTTCTTTATTTTCAAGCAGCATTAGCGGTGATTTTGGATATGTTGAAAGACAGGCTGATCCAAAAATTGAAATTTATTTAAAAATTGAGCTACCATGATTTTCGAGCAGAATTATTAGCAGCGCTTGTGGATAGGTTCAATGCAGCCTGGACCATAATGTTCATAGAAGCTGCCCGTTGTAGCTTAATGAATTTTTTTTTTTTTTTTTTTTTTTTTTAAATTGAGTTACCGTGATTTTGAGCAGAATTATTAGCGCCGCCTGAACAGAGGTGAAGCAGGAACATTTGCGTTATCATTATACATCGCCGTATGCCTTTTCCCAGTCGCGAGCGGCTTAACGGTACGGCACTTTTCGAGTCAATTTTCTGAGAATTGATATATTTTACAGCTCCAAGAGCAACATATATTAAATAATATCACCCAACTAACATGTACAACAGTTTTCAGGACAAAACTAGTATTCCTTGATGAGTCCCAGTGTCTGGGCTATTACCCAAAGTAGTTTCATACAATGCTACTAAAAAATTTGTATTTTCATTCATACCTTGTGCACCTTGTTCCCGTATTAAGGCACTTTATAAAAGAACTAACTGATTAATTATATATTTCCCACTGCAGTTTAAAGGTATTAAACTTGGAGCTAGTTCCTATTAAAAGTGTTAATAGTTGATAACTAGGCATCATGATCTTAAAGTCCACTGATAGATGGCTTGATTATCTAACTGAATTTTCAGGTGTCTAGGAAAACATTATCTATAACTGAGTAACTATTATTTATTATTTTAGTTGGAAAATTAACTACCTGTGTTAGATTAAATGAACTATCCAATGATTCCAACATGACTTTACAGTGCAAGTTGTCTACAGTAAAATCGTCAGACAAGACTATGTTAGCTACTTTTCTGCTTAAAAATGTTATTAAAAGTTCAAATTATTTCATAAAAAACAGCAAAAGATTCCAGGGAGTGCTGTATATAAAATTGTGCCCTCTTGTAATGTATATGGCGACGGCATCCCTAACCATAGCTGATCTACATGGTTAATTAGGAACGCAAGAAATAACTTCGAAACTGACCTAGCAGCAATAGACGTACAGTAATGATAAGATCGACTATAAACATCAAATGGTTTAAAACACTCTACGTTCTTGATTTATTCGATGCTTCTTGCTTCTAGAGAAATGGTAACATTTCTATAATAAAGCAATACTTACATCGGTGGATGTTAACGAATCCATTAAGCTGAAAGAATTATTAACTTCACCAGCTAAACATTGGATAGAATTATTTTATGAATATGCTTTAATTAATAACAATTTTTAAAAAACCTGAAAGTGACACTACAGCGTCAGCACTATTTAACAAATAAACAAAACAGAGACAATATGAAACAAAACTTCCAGAGACCAGAGATAATACAAGCCAGAGACAATATTAAGATTTAACATACCTGCAAGTAATATCCAGATCCTTCCTCCATGTATCCAGACATCACACCTACAGATAGTATCTGGGATAAATAACTGAGACATAGATGAAACTTGCAATTTCAATTAGACATTTTTCGTTATGAAATGAACAAGTCACAGATTAGTGGCAAAAAAGCTAATTCGGTAGCCAGTCTTTTAATAAGTGTGAAGGCACTTACAGATACACAAAAAATACTTTACATCACTCGAGAATATGTTGGTATGCAAAACCTATGCCTTTTCTATTCTAAAATCAGTGACAGTGGCTTCATTAGACTCAGGGATACTAATTTAAGGGGTTTTCCCGCTGAATTTATGGAGTGTTCACGCGTGATGGGATTTATTAGGGGCTACATAATTTTAGCGGAATTTGTGGAGACTTTTTTTAATTTTAAACAGGGACATCAAGTACAGTACCGTACCTCGTTACTAAGAACTCATAATTTCCTATGGCTGAATATTTTTTTCAGATCACAGAATAAAATATTTATTTTTTGGATCCATAATTATTTAAAAACGTCATCACAGTTTCAGTGTTTAGTGTTTACCATAGATATAGAATTCGCTGCGGCAACGAGCGTCTTTCCATCTGCAGTTTCCAGGACAGTTTGCAAGATTAAAAAACAAATATATAGTTTTTCAGGAGAACAATGCGAACAGCTCAGTTATTCTCATTTTGGATTCCCTGGAATATTTGAGCGTAACAGTACAAAGGAACATGTGATACGCACATAATTTCAGACGTAAGTAGAGGCAATTTAATATTGCGATTAATAGATCGAATTTTGAATAATTGTAATGCTTATCTGAGTGGTCTGGTAGCTCAGTGGTTAAGGCGCTTGCTTTGAAAATGTTCTATGCTCCGGTCCTGGGTTCGAATCCCGGCAGGTGCAGGAATTTTGAGAGTTGTGTTTGATCATATGAGCTACGCCAGGCCGCTCCGTGGTTCGGAACTGTAGGTCCCAGAGGAAAGGAACTGGCCGTCCTACCTGTGACACAATGGCTTAGTACTCCTTCTTTGGGAGGATCCAACCAACCTTCGGGTTGTGGACTAGTTTAAGTTTAAAGAAGATAGCGTATAAAACTCTCGTGCGTCCACAGTTGCACTACCGTTTTAGAGTTTGAGATCCCTATCGCAAGAGATTGATTGGCAATACGGTGAAGGGCTGCACGAATTTTGACAGCTTGCCACAGCCATTCAAAACTAGATGCAAACTGGAAAATTTTTGTGCTATGCTTTTTTCATGTATTATACGGTAAGTCATCCTGTAGTTCGAAATCTACGATAAAATACAAGTTCAGTCACGATGGTGGTGTAGTCTACGGCAAACCGAAATTCTGTTATTTGATGGCTGAACAGCCATATGGGATCTAAAGTCAACAATGCCATACACAAATTTGTTTAGTTTTTACATGAAAGTATTTTTTACTGAAAAAAATCAAACACCATCAGAACAATCACGTAAAGAGACGGTTAACGTGACAATTACCGATATTATTGAATGTTGGAAATATCAATACTATCGGTGATTTTTGGCATTACGGTACATCAGCATATGAGAATGAAAATTGTGCTTAGCGTATGATAAAAATTAGCATTAAAACCATCGCATAGAGAGACTGAATGGTGATAACATTATGGCTCGCTTGTAATTACACTGTAACCATAAATCTAACAGTGCTTAAAAACGAAACTTAAGATCTTTCGCTTTGCCAAATTGACAAGTAAGAATACCAGAAGTTATTGATTTGGGATAATCTTTGCATTCAAATTATGGCATGATTAATCACCGAACTTAGTTGTATAATCGATCATTTTCTTTCATCGAACATTTTATAAGAACTAAAACAAACGAACAGGATTTCTTCGCTCCAGCCTAGCAACTATTAACTAAACACTTCCTTGTAATATTTATAAGGTCTTTTTAACCAGATCGACGTTGTATCTCAGCTACATCATTGTCAGTTTCCTCTAGTCAACAAGAGATTTCCACTTCGATAATAACGACGCATTGTCTTAAGAAGCCCCATCTTTACTGTTATGTGAGACATGTGCAGTTACTGGAAAATAATATGCGGAGTTTAGATTTTACGCTCGGTAGTGTCTGCACGAAGGACATAGGCTGGGGTATGGAGACCCCTACATTCCATTGACACTAAAGCGGTGGACGCTTTCACTCAACACAACAGATAGGAGGGGGTGAAAGGGGACACTCGCGTGGGGACAGCCGTTGCCACAACAGATCGAGAAGTTATAGCGCGTGTGGAGAAGTGTACTGCTGATTGTGTCCCTCCCAATAATTTTATGCAGGCTATTAGTAACAAATTATATGAAACTGTGTTGGTGTTCACAACGCCACCAGGCAATCCACACACACACAGAGACGCGCGCTGTACACTACGTGAACTCCCACAAATGATTCAGTTCGCTACAATTCTGATCTTTGTAAGACCTCCGTCAAAACATGAAGTAGCTACAATTACCCGATGTCAAAACGTGTTTGGATCTATATCTGTGAAGTACGACGCCTCATCACTGTCAGCAATTTCGCCATATCCATCACGGTAAATGAACAATTACTAATTTACCACAGGTTAACCAGTACCACAGTTGGTGCAAGCTACTATCCTATACCGGCTTCTTAGAAAGAGACTACCGCTGAAGCTAAAATTACTTACAAAAAATCAATTTTCATGTGCAGATTTTTTAGTAGTTTCGGTGTATTCATTTGAATCGTTTTTTGTAACACATAATATCATTACCAATCAGTTAATTTAGGGAATATTGAATAAACGTGTTTGTCTTATACATTTTAGTTTTCGGTTTTATTTAGTAATAATTTTTTTTTTATCTATTTAACGTCTCTCTGACAATCGACGTCTTTAGAGACGGGAAGGGATGGCACCACCACGCTCGGTTTAGTAATAATGCATGGCAATAAAAATTCCTGTATGTTGTTATTTGTATATGACAAATTTTTTTTCTATAAATTAGATTCGAATTTAATTTTGTGATATATTAACTGGCTCCCAATGTAAAACAGTTAATCACTCTTAATTTTTGAAAATTTTAAAAATTTCATCTTACACGAAGTGGTACAAGTCAATACAAGTAAGATGGAACTAAACACACTTCCTTGTGCACTAAATGACTTTACCAATAGCACGCCTCCTTTCCAGATTCTTTAACGGAAAGTCGGTTATTGTATTAAAGGTTTCATGTTGCTTTATAACAGAGAGAAAACGACTTATGTTTTCCATTCGTAATTATCTAAAAAATCTGCACATTAATACAATAATGGCGAAATGTAATGTAACTAAAAATCATTTATCATAACATAAATTAGATCCTCGGCAAAATGAGTGGGAATATTTTTTTGTTCAAATGAATTGTGGTTAACTGTTTGTTAATCCTTTCAGATTACTACAACACATGCTATGTACTGAAAACTAGGTGCGATGGAATCTTGTACTCAGAGACGGGGCAAACTCAGAAACGTCATGTGGTGCGGGCCCTTTAGGGTCTGTAGCCTCTAGGCTATAACTGTAGTGCGGGCCCTTTGTTTATATATATATATATATATATATATATATAAAGCAATATTGATTACTTTTTATCAAATTAATAAACCTTTTAACACAATATATTGAATATCGTAATGGTTGTAAAAATGTACGAGGATAACTTACTGAAGAATCGAAAGTTCAATAGCCATGTATAGCCTAGGAGTCTACAGATCCTAAATGCGGCCCTGGTGTCTTCGACACGAAGATATAACAGTATTGTTTGGTGTTTAGCCATGTGACCAACTGACAAAAAATGTAAAAATTATTTTATAAAATAGAATTGATCTGATTTGTCATCGAAGACGGCCAACTTCTGCTCATATATTCTTATTTAGAAAAAAAGTCTTAAGCCAAATAACATAAATCCTTAAAGGTAAAGATCCAGAACGCAGCAGAGATGTACTAATTTACATTCGAGAAATTTTTTGTGATAAAATCGTTTTTGCAGGCGCTTATTACTATTTTTCTATTGAATATTTATCCAGAGTGCCATCGGTTAGAAGATTTATTCCCTTTCGTCTAGTCGACGCCAACGTCATTTGAGGACGAAGAAGATTGGGAGCTAGGATCGAGAAAAAATTAGTCCGTGGTTTTTTGAAGAAACTATCCCCACACCTACGTGGTTTGAATTTAGTGAAACCAAGGAAAACCAAAATCTGAATGGCTGGACTGGGTACGAATTCGCGTCGTCCTAGATGCTGAGCTGAAGCGTTACCGCTCACATACCGTTCTCATTCGGCAAGAAATATTGTATGACGCAATATTTGAAAGAAATATCCGTGATAACTTTAAATAATGGAATACTTTGATATTGTAGGAAGCATGGCCTCGGAGAGTTTCTCCTACTAGTCCATGTACTCTCACTGGAAGGCTCCTTTACGAGCAACTAATTGGAACCTCATGTGGTAGGTGAAATGAGCAACAATAATGAACATGTAATCGTCCACAAGAGTTCCAATCAGTTTTTCTAATTGGGCCTGCATAAAAAGGTAAGCATCCAGAAACCTTAAGGTAACCGAAGTATCTTCATCCCATTTTGAAAATGAAATATAGTGTTCGTGTTCTGATTGATGGGAAGTACAACGATCCCGTTGATGTCGAGGTTTAATAAAGCTGTAACTATGAAATATGGTTCATTCCACTAAAATTGTTGGACAAAATTCATATTTGTTGTTTCACAAGCCATTTCCCGGGTTTGCGCCCAAGAAGGAGTTAAATTATGAGAGACTGGGTATTGCTGGGATAAATAACCTAGTATGCGGGAGCGATGGAGTTATATTTCTGGACGGAGGGTGTGGAATCAGAAGATTTTAATGAACTTTCAAGGGTACGTAAATGACGACTGGCACATGCTGCTAGTGGTTATTTTCGTCATTGGGTAGATCTATTCTTACAGCAACCACCTATAGGCAAACAATCTGCTTACGGTCCAAGAGATATAGGCGTCCAAAATTTTGTAGATATCTATCGCAAATATGTATAGCATGAACTTGCTTAATTAATGAACATATGACTAGCCGCGGCATGTCATGAATAATGGAATTTTCCAGTACCACCAGTAATAATCAGTATGTTTATTCAGTTATCCCATCTGTCTGTAATTGGGTCCAACAACTACTTTCTTACCTTTGATAACCTCCGGAAAAAAGTTTACTGAAGTGTCTAGATTTTGCTTCTTAACTTTAGAAATGCCACTAAGTTTTACCGTAAATTCAATGCCTCAAAAATCCGGTCTCTGAACTTACATTCATCTATATACTAAATACTGTACTATGTTGGTTTAGCACCTTAACTTTAGATGCAGAAATTGACTAAGAGTTTGTTGATGCTGTTTTCTGGCTACTACTGGTTGATGTTGCTTGTCAGTGACTGATTGAAAGATTCAGTCGGGAACTGCCTGTTGTTGCTGTCCGCCAAGTAGATCTGGCGGTCTGTCGGTGAGAAGTGGTGAATGTCCCGTTTCGAGTTGTGCCAAAACCCACTGGCGGTTCCCAGTTCCATGACATTGGTGATGGGGCAGGTTTGTCCTGATAGCGGCAACTGGTTCCTTCCTGTTGGCAAAGATTGGTTAGTTCTTGTTGGCAGCGATTTGCTGTTTTCAACCGACTCCTGAAAACCAGAACCTGAAACAGCTCAGCGATTTAGGTGTCCCATCACGTTGTGTAGCTTGCGCGTTACAACTTGTTGACTGAGCAGGCACGCTGGACGCTGTTGTTTGCATAGAAACGGTTTACATGCTTTAAATGGTTGTTGATGGATCACCGTCAAATGGCGCAAATAGATTTTTTTTTGAAGTAAGTGATAAGTGGAGTAGAAAAAAATAGTTACACAACAAAATAATAAAATTATGCTTTTATCTAAAATATTCTTACCAAAGTCACAAAGTATGGCAGATGAGAGTTCAAATTCCTCAATACCTGCAAAACACAACTGGTATAGTAAATACCCAACGGGAAACGACCAGATCCTTGAACTATCAAAATTTCTTATGTTAAACAAATGAGATATGTATGTTGAACCCTGTCGTAGAAATATTCGTAAAACCCATGAGAAAAAATATTAACAGTTTCGAAAAACCTCAACATCAAACAATCAATTTCCTGAACAATTACTATAATTTCTTACCACCTCCACTTGAGACATGCATGTTAAGCCCTACTCTAGAAGTATCCCCAATACGAGACTAAAGAATTAATACAGAGAGTGGTGGTGTAACGGTTAGCGTTCTGGCCTCGCATTCGGGAAGAAGGCGGTTCGAATCCCCGTCCGGGCATCCAGATTTGGGTTTTCGATGGTTTCCCCAAAACACTCCAGGCAAACGCCGGGATGCTTCCTTCAAAAGGCCATGGCCGAATTCCTTTCCATTCCTTGCCTCCCATCCATTCCCGTCTCTAAATACCTCACTGTTAAGACACGTTAAGCAGTAAAAAAAAATTAAGAATTAATTTACAGAACAATTGTTACAGTTTCTTATTGTTAACACTTGAGTCAAACCATTAAACGTTGTTGTAGAGGTATCACCAACGACTATGACAAAAAATAATAATAGTGTAGAATATTTATTTATTTCTATTTACAATTGACCCAGCATCTAGAGGCTAAACTGAGCCGCAAATCTTCCCTTAAGACCAAGTTTAAAAACAAATTATTTTAATAATACTATTAATTTAAATAATCCTATAAATGCGTTAGCAACTAAAACAGGAAAACGTTACAGTTGAATATCTAATATTAATAAATCAGCACTACAAAACTACACTAAAACAACACTTTAAAAAAAAAAAAAACAGAAAAATATGTATTCCTAATCCTACTCATTGAACTAGATACTAAATAGTTCTTTGACTGTGCAACTTGTGAATGAAATCTCATTATTGTCCTCACATCCAGTGGCTGCTCGAAAGATGAGAGTGTGACGTAAGACCATATTTCTGACTCCTGGTATCGACTGCGGCGAAGACTCCAGTTCTTCAAGAAGCTGCCCTCCTGGAAAACATGAAGTACTCCAGCAGTCACTCAGAGTGAGATTCATCTGGAAGACTCAGAGGTGACTACGACAGGTCATGATGGATGTCTACGTCGGTGTCCACCCTCAGCTTTCCTCCACTCCAGATATTTCTGCTTTTCAATTTGAGAGGCTATTTCCGCACTTTTATTTAGAAAGTGCCATAGTCTCTCTGAGCGCAGTATGTCAAAAATCCTCAGACCTTGTAGCTGTGGTTGCTGAGTGATTCTCATCTCTGCTGTTGTTCGGCATTCCCACACCACGTGCTCTGGTGTGCTTTCCTCACCACACTCGCAGTTACTGATTGGTATAAGTCCACGTTTGTGTAAGAAGCTTCTGTATGGTCCATGGCCGGTTATGTATTGGATTAGCCCTGGAGAGGGTTGTAAGAATTTCATGCTGATTCGTTCAGTTACAGATAGAAACATGTCGTACGTTCTGCGACCTGTTTCACTAGTGTACCACTCGTTTTGCAATTCCTCAATCAGTACATTCCACAATTCCTTTTTTGTGCATACTTCTTTTCCATCTATTTCCACTACCTTGTCCATCCTGTTCTTTCTCAGCCAATACATTGCTCCTCGTCTCCTCACTTCCAGATCTAGGGGCAGTACACCTGCTAGTAGTGGGGGCAGGATGGAGCTGTCCAGAAACCAGGAAAACCCATGACGTCAAGAGGTGAGCAGCCAATCAGCGTTCATGGTAGTATGACATCACTGGGCAGGAGGTGGAGGAACCTCACTCCGTGACGTGGCGGGTGACCAATGGCAGCCAAGGTCGTATGACAGAAACATCAATATGCGCATGTGTAGCTATGTTAGTTCCTTCACCGGCCGCGAGATGGCAGTACCTCTCAAGCGTTTAATTTCTTTGTGCGCAGACATTCCACTCCACCAGGAGAGACACAGAGCTAATTCTTCTATCCTTGTCTAATTCCACGCCCTGAGGCAAGGGCTATTTCTGTTCTGGAATGCGCGCTCTGGTTTGCACTCCATTAGGCGTTGTGAAATTTGAGCCGTGCGGGGATATTCCTGGCGTTCCGTTACGCAAGAACTTGTTTAGGCGCGCCATGTTTGTGACACTCCGCCGGCATAAATAGCTGCCAGCCACTTGGACCAGGCCTCATTGTCTGCTAGTTGCTCGTTGCGCTTGGATCGTCGGTACACCGTTGTTCACCAGGGAACATTCGCAGTCTACTTCAGGTAATGTTAAGTGACTTTAAAAAATAATTATCATCGCAGATGTGGATGATTTCTTCGCAAACCGTAAGTTAATTTTCTATTTTGTTAGTTGTATTAATTTAAACTATTCAAACTAATTTTACTTTTCTTCTCTGTTTCAGATCTACCGGAGATCTCATCACCGTTTTGTGAAGATTTAGTGAGTGGCAAGCTTTTTGAATGAAATTACTATAGTTTTGCGGTATATATTAACTTGTTTCATACTGTAATTTGTGGCTCTGGAGATGGCGAAAGTGTGAATACTTTTCAACAAGCCGCTCTACGTCGGGATGTGCATTCTCGACCTGTCTAAACTGCGGATGTATCTATTTCACTATGAATTCGCCATTCCGCAGTTTATACGCCCGAAAATACTTTATATGGACACAAACACTTTCATCTATTTGGTGAACGGCTGTGATCCATATGAAGTGATGAGACGCAACAGGGATGAATTCGACACATCTGGATATAAATCCAACAATCGTTTTGATTTAGAACCCTATAACGAAAAGGTAGTTGGGGTTATGAAAGATGATGCGAATGGTTCCCTGATTGTGGAATTTGCGGGTCTTAGGTCGAAAATGTACGCGTTCCGGCTTGAGACCGACCAGACGGGCAAAGGCTCTCGCACGCACAGTTACAAAAAAACTTTCAGTAGAAGATTATATAGAATGTTTGAATGGTGCTCCATCTAAGTACCACACCAAACACCGTTTTCAATCAAACCTTCATAGAATTACAACTGTTGAATTATCAAAGCTGGGACTGTATAGATTGGATGATAAACGCTATATTTACTCAGACGAGATTGTAACCCTATCTTGGGGGCACAAGTCTGTACCAGAGTGAATATGTGTGTGTGTTTTGTAAATATATGTGTGAATGGAGATTAAATATAGCGTTTATGCATTGTATATATTACAGTGCACTGGAGGGAGGGATGTAAATAGATTGAATAGTTGTGTAAAACATGAGATGTAAATATCAATTTGCAACAATCATGCAGTGTAAATAGCTGTAGATGAAGTTGTCTAATGTGGATTAGAGATAAACATGATGTGAAAATAACTGTTGATGAAGTTGTCTAATGTCGATTTGCAACAGCCAATTTATGAAAATAGTTGATGGTCATCTGTCAAATGTCGATTTGTGACAAAACAGTTGTAAGTAGTGTTATATTTCTCTGGGTTTTGTCAGTGCACTGTAATTTAGTATTAAGTATCACATGTCATATATTGTAAAGTCTCTATGTTGTATATATTGTAAAAAAAAATAGTCTCTATGTTGTAAAAAAATTGTCTAATATGTGATAAACGGTGCTTAGAAAAAATTTCAAAAAAGTCTCTTAGCTATGGGTGAGGAGAGAAAAAAATTAAACAAATATATGCTGTAATGATGTTTATTGATGAATGATAATTTAAATAAATCTTTTACATTTATCCATGTGTTATGCGATTTATCAAAACCTAACCACTTCACTATCGCCATATTCTTCCTTTTCCTTATTACTCGTTCAAAAAGAAATGTACTTGGATGTTTTGTTAATTGTAATTCTTGCTGGTAAAATGCTCCTGCAATATCTTTACCCTGATAATCTTTAAGTAAATAAGTTACAGGATTTGATAATTTCACTTTACTGATGTTAAACACTTCAGTTCACCAGTTTGGCAGATAGCCTTTGTCAAACTTTTCTTTAAACCTACTAATCCTAACATGGTCACCAACTTTTGCTGGTGTGGTAGTCTTCACACGGAAGTACACGGTTGAAAGTACAGTGTTGTCCTTCACATCACAGAGTTTCACTTTGATGGTGCTATGCCACTTGTTGTTATAATTTGACAGTAACTGAGGAAGAAGTTCAATCCACCGATGTGAACCACGCCTACTGAATTCTTGCCAGAATAGTTCTGTTCAGCCGTTCAACTATTGATACTTTAAGACGAGTATATGTTGAGTAGTGATTAATACCATAGCTAGTCATGAGATTCTTGAACTTGGAATTGTAAAACTCTTTTCCGTTGTCAGTTTGTAAGTTTTTAGGAACACGACGTCCACTTAGGATTCTCTTCATAGCATCAGTAACCACACTAGCTGACTTGTTCTTGAGAGGTAGAGCGCATGCAAATTTTGAATAAGTATCAATCACCATCAGTATGTACTTGTAGCCACTGTTTTTACGAGAGTATGGGATCATTTCCACTATATCAGCTCTCCACAGATCATCGAGTCCTTTGATTACTACGTGACGTCTTTGGAAATTTCTTCTTGCTGGTCTATGGAGTGTAACTTGATCCAAGTTACATTCTAATGTCTCTTTCACGAAGTTCTTCAACCACTGATAAAATTTCGTTGGAGTGTGCCGTATGTCCTGTAGTTGTCGATGATGTAAGTAACTTTCAACGAGTTCATTCGGATCGTCCCAATACACATATTCCTTAATAGGGAGAAGACGAGAACCCGACTGATTGTGAAGTTTAGAAATTATGGTTTTCTACTTGTTATTGTCTGCAAGGTTCCGAACTTTACCAGATGCGCTAAATTTTACTCTGTGGGCATTCGTGTTGTTTAATATTTCAGCATAGCTTTTCAAGTCATTGGCAGTATACTGTTTTGGGTTTTTCAAAAACAACAATTCCATTAACCCTCTTGTTCTTTCATATTCATTACCATCGATTAAAATAACATTTTTATCAATAGTAACAGATGAGCCCCCAATCATTAGTGATTCATTTATCTTTCGGACACCATACACTGAAACATAATCTCGTTCACTTCGACTTAGTGACTTCATGAAATCTTTGATCAAGAGAGGAGACTGCTGCTGCTTTATATGTCGCTGAGGTAAGAAAACTCTTTCCATAGCATCTGTCACAGGTCTTAATAAATTTCTCTGAGTCAATCTGACACATCTTCAGTTAGAGTAACTTTCTTCGAATTGCATTACGGGTCTTTATGATGCCTCGTTTAGTTGTTGTTGCATCCATGTTTATACACCGAATGAAGATTGTGGGTGTTAAGTGTACTATTTTATATTTGAAAAATACGTACACCTGGATGTCGGTAGGGTAAGGTTTTTCGAGGTCTATTAACACCTGGAGGTTTTTAGGGGTTAACGTCTTAAGTGAAAACTAAGTTTGTCATGTTGTTTTACTGTGACTGGCATGTCTTTATTAAATTCACGCAAGTTGAGTTTAGCAAGTATTCCGTTTGGTAGAGCCATAGTCACGATTATTCCATCAGTTGGAATTTGATAATATTTGCGTCCTCCTTCTAAAGCATACACATCATCGATAACTTCACCTGTAAGGATAATAGGTAATACTATAGTGGCACTCGCTGTTTTCATTTCAGTCATTATGGTAAATACATCCCGGTTTAAGCGAAATTTTTCATCTGAGTATCAAAGTTTCTTCTCCATTTCGACAACTATGCGCAAGGATTTATCAATGGTATCCCGGTGTATGGCTTGAACGAATCGCTTATTTGCAGCATCATCTTCTTTGATGGAATTGGCTACACGTTTGAGTACTTTACCCTGGCAATCCAAGTTACCATCATTCGTAAGAAGTATGTTCTGAGGTGGGTACACCAACACTCTCTTGTTCTTTGTCGCTGAAGTTCTCCCAAACTTTTCCATGCTTGTAATGATGTCAGAACACAGTGTGCGCAGCTATTTATTCAAAAATGAATCAAATCCGTTGCGGTTTCTTCCATTATACGTGTCGCAGTCTTTGTCAATAATCAAAAATTGATGTTTCCGCTCGTTCCAGCAATACCCACATAGTTTTTTAAAATCGTTGAACGTCATGTCGGTGTTGACGTGGTCGTTGTAAATGTGTTTGAGATTCATATCGTCCTGTTTAAAGATTACGATCAAGTTGGCATTGTCTCTAACAAACTGTTTCGGTATCCGGCTATATGTCTGACACAAGTAAAAAGAATCCACTGATTTGTGCCTGTCCAAGCAAAAGTAATCTCGTATATTATTCTGCTCCTTACACGAAACATCCTCAAACACAAACACAGAATTAGGTAGAGCTTCTCTTGGAGGAGGTACAATTTGATTATCAATAAATGTCAAATACTGAATTTCTTTAATGGGTTCTAATATTTTCCCTAGTAACTGATACTTTGGCTGGTACAAAGACTTGGAAAACACGTATACATTTTCAAATCTAAGACCATTGGGGTGTTCCAGCATGGAGAGCACAAGATTGGTTTTCCCACAATAGATGGGCCACACACTATTGCCCTCACTGTCTCAGGGAACAGAGGTCCGTTCTTCTTCCGCCTAGTATTTGTGCCGGCAACATCAACATTACTCACGGGTAATGTGTCTCGCTGTTTGATGAACCGCATATTGACAAGGTTAAGTGGTTGCTCCGGCTATATTTAGGCGCGCGAACAAGTAAAGTATGTTAGTTTGTAACAGTGCCTCCTACGAGGAAGAAGAAAGGTCATGGCTTTTTAAACAAGCTCATCGACAAGATGCCTTTTGAGGCGCATATACCTACATACCAGTTTTGTGGCCCTGGTAAAAAACTGGAAACACGGTTGGCGCTTGGGCAGAAGGGGATCAACCCATTAGATGCAGCCTGCAGGGAACACAAAATTGCTAATGCGCTGGGGGAGGATAGAGCTGAAGCAGATAGGATACTAGCAGAGAAGGCTGCAAACAGAATCAAGGCTAAAGATGCAAAGTTTGGCGAACGTGCAGCGGCATTCTTGATTAATAGGGCCATGCGTGCCAAGTTAAAGTTTGATGGGGGTATTAAGAAAAAGAAACCGAGGAAAAAAAGAAGGATGGTATTCTTCCATTAATACCATTATTTGCTGGCTTGTCAGCTGCTGGTGCTTTAGCAGGCGGGGTGGCTAATTTCGTCAAAGCTGTTAACGCAGCAAAAGAGGCGAATAAGCAGTTGACTGAGGAGAAACGACACAACAAAACGATGGAGGCACTTGCAACGAGGGGTAAAGGTTTATATTTGAAGCCATACCGGAAAGATGGGTCTGGATTTAAAAAAAAAGTCGGTCGGACTTGAAATACGTTAGCATAACCCTATTTTCGTGGTGTTTCCATGGATGACACATTGCCCAAAACAATTCGTGAACTTGAATGTGGAATTGTGAACTTGGATAGTGCTAAAAGTGCTGGAACACATTGGGTTGCTAACATCAAGTACAAAGATGGTGTAGTTAAATACTTCGACAGTTTCGGTGACCTACCTCCTCGATTGGAATTGCAGCGATACTTTGCAGCGAACAGAATACTGTACAATGTGCAACAACACCAGAAGTTTGGTACACATGTTTGTGAACATTTGTGTTTAAAATTCGTTTATCAAAATGTAAGACATCAGTCTTGAACGAACCTTATTCAGAGAAACACATGTCTGTGACACTCTGCTCGTCGGACAACAGTTCAGTCTTTGGCTGCGATTACTTTCCACCAATAGATTTGAGTCAAGGTGATTACACAGTCGGTTTGGTTGACTTTCAGACTTACAATTCGATTCCCTATATAGACGAATCAAATTGTAAATTTCATTACTCGAAGAATAACGTGATAGTCATAACCACAGGATCTTATGGTATTGATGATTTGGCGATTTATTTGGTTCGGCACACTAAAAACGGCAAGCTAGTAATTAGAGAAAACAACAATTCACTCAAGTGTGAGATAGAGGCACCTGTGGAAATTGACTTCACGAAACCAAACTCAATTGGATCTCTGCTTGGATTTTCGAAACGTGTGTTAATATTGGGTTTCATATCTCAGACTACACCGTGCAGATCTTCTAAATTAACGCTATAAGAATAGAGTGCAGCATATGTACAGGAAATTACGTCAACGATAAGCTTGGACATACACTAGTTTTTTCCAACAGTTCTGGCTGGGTACAAGATTGTGGAAGTACCCACTAATGTCATATATGTGCCCATCGCAGTGAAAATTCTCAGCAACATCAACGTTAAAGTTGTCGATCAAGAAGGTAATTTAGTGGATTTTAGAGGAGAAACCATTATTTTCAGACTACATATAAAAAAGAATGGGCGCTCCTTATAACAAGAAGCGTCCACCACGCAAAGATATCAGTCGTGAACCAACAGTGAAACGATTAACACCTGAGAAGGTGCTCTTCCTACAGTCATTAGGCTATACAGTTCAAAAACATGGTTGAGTTGCTAGATATAACTTCGAGTGTGGAGTTTGACGAGTCAGTGAAGCGCAAACAATATTTAAGCCATTAGCCGCATACGCCAGCCACATTTAATAACAATGATGAAATTCGGATACCTGTTCAGAACCAAGATACGTATACACTGTCGTGCGATAGTTACTTGCATATTGAAGGAAGATTCATCAAATCAGATGGGACAGGAGTTACAAATTCAAATGTCACATCCAATATATTCGAGTTTCTGTTTGAGGAAATTCGGTACGAACTTAATGGTGCGGAATAGAAATATTGGTATCACAAGTACATTGAAAACGCTTATTTCTGCTGATCCTCAACAAGCTGGTGTGTTGAACAATCCAAGATGGGGCAATGCGATCTTGGAAATGGTTACTTTGATGTATGTATACCGTTGAGTATGCTCTTGGAATTTTACGAAGACTTAAAAAGATACTAACAAATATAAAACAAAAACTGATACTGATTCGATATAGGGACGACGCAAATTCATACGTACAAGCCAATCCACATACCCAGAAAAGTAAATTTGCCATCAGAAAACTAAAATGGGTGATGCCTCATTTGCAAGTAGGAAAAAGAGAAAAACTAGCGCTGCTTAAGTTTGTCGACAGTGGGAAGCCACTTCGAATTAATTTCGGAAGCTGACATCTGTTGGAATACCCGTTGCTTCCCATAAGTAAGACTCAAATTTGGTCTTTGAAAACATTAACACAACTGGAGAAACCTAGGTTCGTGGTTCTGGGATTTCAAACAAACAGGAAACGCAATGAGGAATTACGTGCAGTGCTGTTTGACCACTGCAATCTTGCCAATGTCAGTTTGTTCCTAAATGATGTGGCGTATCCGTACGAGAACATGAATCTAGAATTTAAGAAAAACCGAACCACAGTGTTGTATGACATGTATGCAAGATTCCAACAGTCTTACTACGAACGAAGTCATCCTTCACCGCTACTTAACCGTGAAGACTTTATCGCAACTGCATCTATAGCCGTAATTGACTGTTCACACCAAAATGAGTCAGTTAAAACGAGGCCTGTACACATTCGTATAGAATTTGATAGCAGTGAAAATTTTCCTGCATACACTGCCGTATACTGCCTGATCTTGCACGATCGGGTTGTAGAATACGTACCTCTAACAAGTGTCGTCCGTAAGCTGACATAAAATCAAGTACCACCCATAATTACCATTCATTGCCATGCCGACCATCTTACTGGACGCAGAGGGTTTGGTGAAGAAGGATGGTGTGTTTATTTTCAAAGAAGTTGCTGCGTGTGTAACACGATCTGACAATATTATCTCTACACATTGCATAATTGTGGCCTCGCCATCACATTGGGGTGATGACCCAGTAGTTAAATGACTAACACATAATTACCATTGAATACCTTGGAATGCTGATGGTGTATCCTTTAGCAAGATGTGTTCCATAATACATGCAATAACCAATGTGGATGATTCAATCATTTACGTTAAAGGAGGGGATGGCTACAGAAAATTATCAGGAAGAAACTATGTTACAACATAGAAGATTTAGGATGTCCACCACTACGAGAACTCAAGAAAAATAATTTGAGAAAACTTTGCAATTTACATATATTTTGTAAAAATATGTGTGCAATTGAAAATGTATTTTTTATCGCCAATTGGTGGGTGAAATAAAAGATTTTTTTAAAAAATGTATACTATCTTATTATTTGATTAGAGTAGTTGAAATGACAAAAGAAAAATCTGGTAAAATGATTTTACTTACTCACAACAAATTTTCTGTTTACAATTCAAGTACAATCAAATTTTTGTATGCTTTGATTTCATTTTTTAGTTGCACAAAGACAATTTTAGAACTATCAGCTACATCGTAGCGGACTGAGGGATGGCTGCCGTCACTAACTATTACCGCATACGTCATCACCACCTCTGCTTACAATTCTATTAAATAGATCAGTTCCTTTTAAATCTTGTTCAACTTTGCGCTTAACATCATCATACACTAACAGTTTTTTTTTATATGCTTTAATTTATAACTTTAAACGTTCAGAGACTAGTGTTGAACAGGGGCTGTATGACACTTCATTGACATGTACGTTATTAAAATGAAAATCTATCAGGCCATTCAAAGACAAAGGGGGTAGTCACGAATCATTTTCACTGATAATGTATTCACAAACTCGTTGTAGTACTTGGTAACTTGATAACTCCAGGGCTTCATGGTGTTGATGGCGCTAGTCACTGCAGGCAAGGCGTCGACCATGTTGTCCAGTGTTGATTCGCCGAGAAACATACCATAGGCAGGCACAGCATTGTTGGAAAACCATATAGTTCTCGCTCCAGCCATTGCTCGGGACGAGATGGTGTGGTTGCCGAGTGAGACACTCGTCTGCAGATGCTCAGTGTTGTTGAAAAACCCACCAATTGTATAGACCAGCTACCTCAGTACATCCCACTCTTCATGTGTGACAGTGACTTTATTGTGCCCAACTTTTTCGAGTACAACTTCTGGATTAAATTCCAGTTTAGGTGACAAACCAACAGTGAGCCGCTTGGTGTTGCTGCTGATTAACTTCTAGCATGTTGAAAACAGGAAAACCTCACTAGCCATAGTGAACTGCACTTGACTGGAAATTGAGGGTGCTCTGGTTGGTGTGATGGCATTTATGCGCTAGGGTTACAGTAAAAACTTGTCTGGGTCTGTGACGTCACGCGAGCCAGACGTGTTCAAACTTGAGCACGGCTCAGGAGTCGGTTTTCCCCCGGTGTTTTCACTCTCGGTGGGGGGGGGGGGGGAATAATCTCTGGACGGCGCATCCGCAGATTGAGGTTTGTCATACGAGCTTGGCAGCCATTTTGCGCAAGCCCGACGGGTGCTGCCCCCTAGCGATGGAGGAACGAACTAAATAGCAAACAGGTTGAGGTTTGTCGACAGTGACGTCATACGACCCTGAACGCTGACTGGCTGCTCACCTCGTGACGTCATGGGTTTTCCCGGTTTCTGGCCAGCTCCATTCTCCTCCACTACTCCTGCTGCTACTGCTAGAGTGGTTGTTGAAGTTGTGCGATATGAACTGGTAAGCCTGATGAGTATCGTTCGTTGTAACCTCCGGATTTTCTCCCTCAGTTTAACCTTTGTGAGGTGCTTGGCCCAAACGCTCGAAGCGTAGGCGACAATGGATGCAAGTTTCACGTTATTGCATGCTGTCATTGCCAGGGCAGGGATTTGAAACTGCCTGTGACCTATACTTATGATTGCATTCATAGCTCGTAGAGCTCTTCCGCAGACCTCCTCCAACACTTTCAAATATTTGAACAAATATATATTCCTCACCAGCAAAAGTGGATGAACTATTCAACTTGTCCTATACTGCCTGCATTTCTGTAAAGGATATAATCTGCTATTAAAGAGAACTATGACATATTAATATATTTTTTCGAGTCTTTCAATCTACCTCTGTTATTGACGAGGATGAGCTCAGCAACATTTTGCGATGACAGATTAATCACCAATTAGACACACTCAATCAATAGATCACGAGATGAGAGATGATGTGAAGAAGTTAACAGGCCACGAATCACATGAGATCTAGTGTCTGGTCGAGTCAAGCAAAGGCTTACATACCCACTGATGCGCTGATCGGTCGGTCTAAGTAATGCGTCCTATAAAAAACACTAACTCATAGCCCCCGTAAAATTATTTACAACTATTGTAGTTTCGGTGATTTGTGACTGACTAAATAATGAGTGTGTGGTCCACCGACACAGACTGCGTCAAAGCACCCATGCGATGGAGACATCTATCGACTCTAAAGTACTTCCCTGCCACGTTGCGTGGGGTTCTGAAATATAATGGCTCAATTCTCAAAGCATGAAAGGCGAAATCTCTAAAAAGAAGTGATGTCTCTTACTGACAAATGGGAGATAGAATATCCCCGCCGTGGTTCACCCCTGCACTATCATGAAATAAATGGCTCTGGATCACCCAGAAAGGAGGCAGTACTAATTTTTTAATGCGTTTCTCGTAGCTTAAAATATATGGTATACTTTATAAATGTTTGAAAACTGAGATTATTAAATATATATAGTTTATAAGAAACTGTCTAGAAATAACGGAGATAGATGCAATTAAAAATGAATGTTTTTGGTAAATAAAAGAGGCATAAACCTACTTTTAGAATGGTTACTGCCGGCCGTCAATGCAGAACCTTAATAACTGCATAGAGCAGCTTGCGGGGTGCTTTTACATGCCTCATGCGGATTGCCGCCTCAGTAAGCGGCCATGAATAACCGCGAACTTGTCTGGCGGTTGATCGGCTTTCAGAGCCGCGTACGAGAAGCAGTTTCTATATAGAAGTGTCACAGTACAGGAGGCGAACCCGGAAATACTGCAACATTAATATAGCGCGAAGGAATACGTTGATTTAAATCAAACAAATTGCATTGAATCTGCTGGACAGTACCCATGCGAAAAACTCGTACATGGTTGAATTTACGTCAGTTTGCATTTGATACTTAGAATCCATCAAGACAGTGACCTCTTGCATAAATACGTGATTAGATAAAAACGATGAAATATCCTTGGAAACATAAATCTACTTTTTAGTGCATAATAAATGTGTTTAATCAATTTTAAATGTTAATTTTCTGCTTTCAAGGTTTAATAACGGCTAGTAATCATAAGTAGCAAACTTCCTGTAGTAATATGGTATTAAAAAAATTGATTAATATAAATGTTTTAAATACTGTGAGGTTACTGTCCCTGGTTCTTCGCAACTTGTCATTAATAAGTCAATTTTTTACCCTAACCGAACTGTATTATAGGCAGGTGATATATCAACCTGTCGACACCAGTGTCAGCTGGACAAGTAGAGGTTGGTAGAGATGAATGAAGGAGGAGAGAGAGATGAAAGGTTTACCTTTCTTGTGAGCTGCATGACTGTTAGTTTTCTGGAGTCTGCCAGAGATTTCCTTTTCGTTAATAATCTCATATAATCTTAAGAGACATTGTCATATACAAACAGTACCTCCCTGTGTACTAAAGAACTTCACTACAATACGCCTACTTTCCAAATTCTTTATCGTAATATCCTTAAATTCTTTTTAGTACTCGTGTCTGGTATCAGTCATTCTATTAATGGTTTTGTGTTCCTTTGCAATAGAGAATAGAGAGACACGTTTTCCATTAATATAATGTCAGCACATTAATGTCGAAAATATAATGTAACAAAAATTAATCAGTTAACGTTACGGAAATATATATCGATTATCAGCAATAAGATTGGGAACATTCTTTCGTCTAAACGAATTTCGGTTGACTGCTCGTAAATTCCTTCAAACAACTACAACACATAGTAGGTAATGAAAACTAGGTGCAATGGATTCTTGTATTCGGAGACTGCGCAAACTCAGGCACGACAGGTATTGAAACCTTAGTTGAGTATGCTTCACAGCAGCAGGAGCGAATCATCACATGGAATCCTATTGGGAACCACGCTGTAGCAAATGTACGCTGGTTCGTTTGCAGAACTTCGAGCTGGCAATCAAAAATGTTATATGTCTTTGGAAAGAATATGTCGCAGCGTTGTTTTGTGTTAAACTGACAAAGCTGGCACAAAAACTAAAAACTGTTTTATGATATAACGAACAGGGTTGCCAATTGCCTCTACGTTTCAGCATGTATATTGTTATGAAAAAAATTTCTAAGGCCGAATGAAATAAATGCGTGAAGGAATAGATCCCAATCACACCAAAGAGACATACCAATTTTTATTTGAGAAATTTCTTGCTATGAAATCGTTTTAGCGGGTGGACATTACTGCTTTTGTAACTGATGTTTTAGTCTACATTACGATCGGTGCGAGCTTTTTTGCAACATTGACGCCAATAATTTAAGGCCGTAGAGGATTGGGGCCTAGGACCTGGCAAGAAATCGCGTTCTCTCGAATGCCAGGCACTAGCGTTACCTTTCACCTACCGGGTTTTGTCTACAAGAGGTAATTCATGACACAAAACTTTAAAAAGTGTCCATGGTAGATATAAATAATGGGGTATATAAAAGATTATCATTCATTGAATTTCTAAACCTGGGACCGGTACTTCATATTGAAAACGGGTTCAGATTTACTTTTTTTCCTTTTACTCATGACTTTACACCTTGTAGACGTCGAGATCATAAGATGCGGGAAAGGACTGGGGCATGGAAAGGGATGGAATTTTGCCATGACATATTGAAGGAACCATCCCGGCATTCAAACCATATTTTATTCTATTTTGAGGAAACTGAATACAAAGGTTGGCACCAGAAATTGGTAAAGTGTAAGATGTACGAGCCCGTTCATTTTACAGCCGTCAGCACCGAAGGTGGGAACGGGAGGGGCTGGTGACGCGAATAGCATGACTGAGGGAACATGACCTTGAACCGCCACTTCGGAGTGAATAGGTTACAGTGAAGTATCCGCTGTGTATTAAAGACGCTGTGACAGCTTTCAACTTTGTGCGAACAGCAGTGACGTTCGTCTAAAATCAAACGATTTAATTATTTCAATCTTTATTAGGGCCTTAAAGGGAATACTCATAATTATTTTAAATGTGGAATTCTGAACTTTGATCTCAGTGTGTCTACGAGACATATTTTTGAAGTGAAAACTTCTACAGGTCGATTTTGGATGGGGAAATCTATGAGTACACGTCACCAACATGCTATGACATGTTGCGCGTATGGTATGGGCGTTGGAAGTTTTTTGGATGGGTAAAATCTTATGAGTTCGCGTCTCCCACATGCTGTAATAGCAGTATATCTGTAGCTATAAGTATGTTGTGTTGCGCTTGCACAGCAGTGAAAGTATAGATTCTACATGTATCTAATATACAAAAAATTAATGTTTGTTTGTTTGTCTTCTATTCGTTCCTGTACCATTCATCCGATAATGATGAAACTTTGGTGAGTTATTGTGTGCGTGCCTGGGAAGCTTTCTGACCAAATAAATATATAAATAAAAAACCGCCCCCTCTTTCCTTATACACCCCTCAATTTTTTCAAATGATCTTTATACATACACACATATGCTTAAAAACAAGGAGGTCTGGTGGCTCAGCGGTTGTGCTGCTTGCTTCCGAAAGTTTTTCTCTTCAGTCGCGGGTTCAAATCTCGTTGTGAGCAGGAATTTTCAGGAATTGTATTAGATTATATGAGCTAAGCCGGGACGTTTCGTGGTTCTGATTCCACATTAGACTGTAGGCCCCTGAGGAAAGGAATTGGCCTTCCTGTCTCTGACACAATAACTTGGTACATTTCCGCCGGGAAGATTCAACCAACCTTCGGGTTGTGGACTAAATTAGTCCCACTCTTCCCCTAAACACCCCTCATTTTTTTCGAATGATCTTTATAAAAATCCACAATTTTTATTCGATTTTGATAGTACTTAGCTAACGCATCCTTCAAAGCAAGGCCGCCTGGTGGCTCAGTGTTTAGGGAGCTTAATACCGAAAGTTTCTATCCTGTCGCGGGTTTGAATCGCGTGGTGAGCAGGAATTTTTGGGAGTTGTTTTTGATTATGTGAGCTACGCCTGGAAATTCGTGGTTCTGATTCCACGTTAAAGGGAAAAGGAATTGGCCTTCCTGCCTCTGACACAATAGCTTGGTACATATCCTTCCATCCTTCAGGTTATGGAATAAGTTAGATTTTTAGTTTCTTTAGGTGCATTGGGCGATTTTTGGGAGGGGAAAAAATCTTATGAGTTCGCGTCACCGACATGCTAGTGTTAACAGTATATCTGTAGCTATAATTATGAAGTGTTGCGCGTATGATATTAGTAGTTTTAAGTTTTCATTTCTGGCGGCAGTCCCCAATGATTTGCCAACTTTTTTCAGTCCTGAAGGAAGTATTTGGAATTGATGATCTATTATAATTTGAATTTACTTTACATCTTACCAGTTATACGGTCCCCTGAAGCAGTGGCGTCTAAAGCGAAGCATAAACGAAAGCCGGGGTTATTGCAAATCGTGACTCCGGCTGTACTTTTCATCCTTTGAAACCAATGAAACAGCGTTTACATGGTTGTATTTGGCACGAAAATTTGATACCTTCTTTTTCAGTATGCGAATCAAATAATTCTATACTAGGTCTTGCTCCTTGCTGTCAACTCAGCAAGATTGCAAGGATGAATGGATAGTAAGACTTTACCTCGCCTCTTATGCTGTAGGTACGTTTTCCGGTAAGAACAAGGAGTTGGAGCACCAGTCAACATGATCGACCGAGGATCTTCACAAGTAGCCAATACCTCCCCCTCCCTCTCCCGCGTCACCTACGCCACTACCTAGCCTACACAGCTCGCCTTCACATGACCTATTACTTGTGCTACTCCTCACTGTAATACTTCAGCTGACTTCATCTTCAACCAGTCAAAATTATCTGAAAAGTATTTTCTTTTCAGAAGTATTAGTGTATTGGTAACAATGTTTTTTGTGAATTACGCTTACACATAAGGAAAATAAATGAAGTATGTAAGTATTTTCTCCAATGATAGTTGGAAATACAATAGCAAAATGTTATATGCCTATATATATGAGATTAAATACCGCAACTGAAACCAATATCTCAGGTAAAACAAAAATATATTTAATATAAGATTGAAAAAGACAGTTCAGAAGTAACAAAGGTAAAAATACAATTGTATTTCATTTAAAACAGAACACCACAGCTAAAAAAATATTCGAGCAAACATGTCATATCCCTTTTTACACAGGATCTAAGGGCACAGTCAGGATAAGTACCTTTTTGCTAAACAGTATTATTACCTGAAGTTACTATTTCCGGAAGACAATGTACACTTTCGGTTTCTGCACCCACTTTAGGAATTGCGTACTGTTATCCCAAAAGCGAATTAATTTTAAAATTGATTTGTTTATGAAAATTATCACAAAACTCAATCAATAACTGATACAATAAAGCCGCACGTTGACAACAGTGCTTGGATGGATATTGGTACAATAAGGGACGAAAGAGATGACCATGACCACAAGTTGGGCATAAAGGAATAGGAAAATTGTATTTTGTAGGTAAGGGAGCAAGGAATTAAAATAAATTAAAAAGAGAAAAGCAGAACAATTATCAGAAACTCGATAAATTTAAAAACAAAATTTTTAAAGTAAAAAAGCAGGTGTATGGTAAAAATTATTGGAAAGATTTTTTTAAAAAAATTGGATACGTTGTAAAATTTCCAGTGTGGTATGTACACCGTAACAATTAAATTAAAAACAATCATCATTTGAATTATACAATTTTTTATAAACTAATATAACAAATTAGCCCGTAGAATACTACAAGTGTAATAGGCCTTTTGAAGTCATAACAAAACTGTTATTCAGTTCATATAAACAGTATACTTGAAGCAGAAATGCCACTAGACGTTTTATAACGTATAACATTTAAAAGGAATATCCGATCAGTAGTAGTTTTTATGAACAATTTTCCAGTTCTGTTACCAGATATACTTCAGGACCTGCGCACTGATCTAATAATACATTATAACAAAGTTACTCCATAAATTTCCTCTTATCAAATTCGTGTGGCCGGAAGAAAACAATTTCTATAACTAACAAAAAAAAAGGATGGGTTTGAAAGATAACAAAAATTCAGTATTTAATTTCGCATAACAATGAACACTAAATTGGAAAGTACATGTTTCTGACTTACTAAAGCGATTGGGAGCAGCCACGTTTGCAATTCGTACAATTTCAGCTTTAGGTGATCTCCGTATGAGGCAGCTAGTTTATTTTGCTTATTTTCACTCCTTATTGTCATATGGAATAATATTCTGGGGCAATTCTACCCATAGAGATAAAGTGTTCAGAGCCCAAAAGCGTGTAATAAGAATAATGTGTGGGGTTAGCAATAGAACTTCATGTAGAGAGCTGTTCAAGAAGTTAGGGATTTTAACATTAGCATCTGAATATATATACACATTAATGTCCTTTGTAGTCACAAATTATACTTTGTTTGAAACAAATAGTAAAGTACACAATTACGGCACTAGAAGTAAAAATGATCTTCACAAGACTTACAAGTCATTGTCATTTGTTCAAAAAGGGGTCCGATATTCAGGGATACATATCTTCAATATGCTCCCAACACATATTAAATGTCTAGTAGATGATAAGAATAAATTCAGGAAAAAATTGAAAGAATTTTTAATTGACAACTCCTTCTACTCTGTCGAAGAATTTATTTCTAAGGTCTCTTAAAAATAACTGCCAGTATCTTGTGTAAATATGGTTCAAATAATTAATTTACCATGTATGCTATGACTGTACATCTCCTGGTGTATGTATTTAGTTTGTTATGTAATTGTTTATAGTACCATATATGTTACGACTGTACATCTTGTGGTGTATGTATTATTTTGTTATTTTTTTTTTTTTAATGTACCATATATCCTATGACTGTACATCTTCTGGTGTATGTATTATTTTGTAATGGAAGTGTTTAATGTACCATGTATACTATGACTGTACATCTAGTGGTGTACTTATTATTTTGTTATGCAACTGTTTATCTGTAAATTGACAACTTTCCACATCCCACAGAGCCAGTCTCTTATATTGGGATCAATGGAAAATGAATGTATTGTATTGTACTAAACGAATAATGTTACCACAACTGTAGGAGCTGTTAATAAAACTTCATGTTGGGAATGACGCAATTTATTGCTGATCTGTATTCTACGCTGACGGCTTCAAAAATGAAACTGGAAGTTACTTGTACAAGGGCAAAAGGTATCTTGCAACTTGAAAATTACTTGCATAGTCAAAGAAAAACTGCCGAAATGGCAGAAGGATAAAGTGCAATTATATCACCATTTACATATTGTAATAGATCGTTCCAACTGTTGCGAGATAAGTGATATTTCTATAATTGAAGATACTATTAAAACAAATTAGATTGTTCATAGCATATTGTATGCGTATGCATTTTTTGACATGATGAAATAGATTTCGTATGGTTTGAGGAAACGGGGATTTCGAGATGTGAAATATGCTTTCCCATGTCAATAATAATATTAAAAAAATTGACTGTATGGAAGGATATCTTCAATTAAATTTTTCTTATGTGGAAGCAAATTACGTTTAAAATGATTGTATGGCGCCTATCGTCCAAAATTTTGTGAATCCTTTGGAGAAAAGCAAATTGATAGTTGGTTGAAGTTTTGTAAAAATGAATTAACTAGGTATGTTACAAAACACCAAATAGAAGCGAAATTTTACACAGAAAAAAAAACTTCTTGGCTAAGAATCGAGCCGAAGCATTTTCATACACCAATACGAAGCTTAGACCACATGTCTATTCGACCACTTTTGGATTAACGTTCTCTCTACAACTATGCATCTTGTATATGGTACACGATTTCAAGGTTTATAACTCTTGATTTCTCGTAAACGAAGACCCACCTGTGAGAACGGTTTGAGTGTCTTAAAGTATATACGGCGTGTTCCATCTCCGATTCCCATTTCCGCACTGAAGTTTATTTGTCTGTGAAATTGGCTGACGGGTATCATCAAATTCCTTGCAAACCTGCTTTTCGCCACGACACACGTTTACCTAGTAATTAGAGGGCATGAAGATCACATTTATTCATCAAAATGAGCTTTGTGCAAAGATCGTATTTTGAACTGAAAGAGTACTGTGATATGGTTAACAAGTTAACCTTTGTCCCGGCAGGGACACGAGTTTTGTGTCGTGTGTAAATGAGTGGAGTAGTATGTTAGCGAAAGAAGCTGAAGGAAAATATGATTTTCTATCGCAGTTTATGGCGTTTTTGTCATGTCCTTTATTCAATTATTATATTTATTGGTAATATCTGGGTTTATTTCAGTAGGTTTGTGGATAGGCATTTGTACCCTAGTGCCTTGGATGATGAACTGCAATACATATCTAAATATGTGGAACTTTTCAACAAGACTCCACATCACATAGTTATTATTCTGGGGAATGAAGTTATTTCCTATAAAGACTTAGCAAACCTCGTTGTGTGGTGTGTTGCCGCTGGCATATCATTCATAACGCTATACGATCACGAAGGTACGTTTCTAGTTTCGTAAAGGTGCACAAGCACAGTTTATTTTATAAATTGTCTTTTGAGTAACTCCCAAAGGTAAGAGCTACTTCAATGACTGCTTCATTGCTCTTTAGTGGATCAGTATAAATGATGTAATATGTAGGTAAATTTGCAGTTTTGTTTAGTACTTACAGGACCTAATGCAGGTAATTGCCCTATAAAAGGTGCGGGTTATGTTTGACGAGAGAAGTGAGGTAGTATGATGTTTTCATTACCACCGGAACGAATTTACTGCACGAGTTTCACTTATTGAATGAAATTTATCCCATTATGTGGATACTATTCAAGTGGTAGTTCACAACACGTTTAATATTTCAATGCAGTTAATTCATCGTATTTCAACAGTTTTCCCAATGTTTGTGGTTATGTTAAAGTTAGGAAGTGAAAAGAAGGTTTCTATCTATATTTGATGGTAGTTCTTATACCACTTTTTAGTCATTAGTATGTTATGTATGGGCTGTAAAGTCTGTGGTTGTTCAGGAATGTTAGATAATTTTGTGTAGAGTTACCAATAGATATTACTACTGGAACTAGTCATAGATACTGACTTTACAACTTGCTGTCTATGGCATAAAATGCCTTTTGTTTTATGCTGTACCATTGAGCATAAGTTGTCTATTGGACCAGAATCTATTACAATCTAATCGCAAACTGCTTAAATTGCAGCTTGAAAATTAAAATTTTAACTGTACAAAACAATTGCATTATTATTAATTGTGACGACACTTATTCCCAGGTAGCAGTTTCCCTTCCCATGTAGCTGATACAGCAATCTCAAGTGTTCAATACTGCCTGGACTCCTTTTGGTGCTGGAAGTAATAATGATATAAACATTACATGTTGCTGTCAAAATTGACATATGTGGATGAAGGATAAAAATAAATGACAAAATGCATGTTTTTTCCCCTATTACATTATAAGTATCATTGGTCCAGGGATCATATTAGCCTTTCTAATTTCTGCTTGAATATTGAAGTTTACAATATCACCTTCTTATATTTAATATGAACACCGTCCCATTGGTATCATAGACTTTAGAAGAGCCATCGATTACCATTTCTGACTCCTACAAGAATGTTTCCAAATATCTTCAGCAGGAAAATGGATGTTAATTTATGGTCACGGTCTCCTCTGTCTTTCCACATTTAATGCCTAATTCTTCATCTATACACATCCAGTCCTCATTGTCAACGCATTTTTTGACAGTAATTATCACTCAACCTTATTTCTTCTTGACGTATCCACTATTTGATTATAGATTGTGATTTTCTGGCTCATTAGATTTATTTATTATTTAGATTCAAAGACAATAAAAGATGTTTGACAGCAGATTAAAATTAAAATTGGAATAAAGAAAGAAAACTTTTCTTATCACAGTTTACAGTAGGAAGGCGTCGAGACACTAGAAAAATATAGACGGACACAAAACGTAGAAATTTTTGGTTTTAGACCCTTAATCAGCAGATCACAGATTTTATAGGATGGTAGATCAATGTGATCGGCTGTGATTTGTGGTATGCGAAGTGGTGGTGCATTAAAAAATGTAGAATGAATAAGTTATTGGGTCTCTGATTTAAAGAGGATATACCCCTTCTTTGAAAAATGAACAGAAAAAGTTGAGTGGATAGAAAATTAAAATAGCAACATATTCTTGACACCAAACATCCTCCTGGCCTCTGTGTCTGATAAGACCCATCCAGTAGACCCAGCAATTATTATTTATTCACATTTTACAAATCTTAAATTTAATACTTTGTACTTAGTTTTCTATTGATATTTACATCCTCTCATTTTAATTAACTTTGGTGATGTTTCCCCACTTGCTATGATATTTCTCCAAAATGATCGAGTCAGTATTTTCACATCTCACTTCACTGCCACCCCAGCCACCAGGCTCTGCTACCTGGGTTCTCCATTCACTCAACAGGTGTCAATGTGATAACATCCTCCCTTAAGTGTTTCATCTAGTCATAAGAAAAATGTCCAACACTGAAATATTGTTAAATGTGTTCATAGTTCCCGGCCACCATCATCTGTGGTAAGTGTTGGGTTGACTTTTCCTGTTCTTCCTTAGCTATAAATATACGTAGCTAGTTTAACAAGGGCCCCAGTGCAAAGAGAAAAAACTCTCTCAGGCCAAATGGGTGACTTTTTATCTCTACCAGGTCTTGTGAGGTTTTCCTGGCAGGAGCTTTGGGGGCTCCCCTGAGCTGCGCTCTATATAAATAACATGTAAATCAAAAATATTGTAAAATGATGTTCATCTCTTGTTTTGTATGTTCATCTTTGTATTCCTGCCTTTTTATTAGTTATGGGTTATTTTACTTATCCTTATATATTAACAAAGTATAGAGAAAATAAACCCAACACTTGCCATAGATGAAGGCAAAGGGGCAGTGATGGATACAAAACCATAAGAATGAATAGTGTTTTGGTGTTGAACCTTAGTCCTGTGGGTAAATGAGACACTTCTCGAGGAAACTCGGGATAGGTAGCATACATAGGCCAAGTGTAAAGCAAAAGTGGTCAGAAACGTGTGGTCATAATAACATGGGGAAAAAAAACTAGGTGGAAAGTGAAGAGCATACCAAAAAACAAGATAGGAACAAGAAGGAAGATTACAGAAGGAAACCTGTTGAGTACGACAACAATAATAATTTGAAGGAAAATGCTTTTAGGCAGTATAAATGAGGAAGGATTGGAAAAACAAACCCAACACCTTAGTGTAAGGCAGTGACGGATACAAAAAATGAACACGATTATTGCAGTATTCAGTCTTGCACCTTAGTTTTGCTGGTATACGAGACACTTGGCGAGGAGAAAAAACTGGTGGTGGTTGTTTTGAAACAATATTGTTGTGAATCTTATACACAGAAAAGAAATTTACCATAACACAATAATTAAAGAAAAAATTGTAAGTTTGAAAAATTATAAAAAATGTGTGCAAGACAAATGAATGAAAATAAAAAAAATAAACCCGTTACCTGTATGTATATTGTATTTATGAGGGTGGAATAATAAATGAGCAGGGTAAGTATTATCACAGTTTGTACCGGGGAGGGGAGGGGGGGTTTCTGGTGTGCAAAATTTAATGGTTTAGACTAAAACAACTGTTGAAGTCACAAGAGTTTTAGAAGCTGGCATGGGCAACAACTCACCTTATATTCCAACAGCCTGATACTAGCTCTTTTAATTTCCTGCAATTATTCACCAGAATTGGTACCCCAGGTGATTGATTACCTCTCCAGTAGATCTAAACATTCACCATGCAAAACCCAAAACCATCTGTGGTCCTTTCCTTCCCACCCTGTTTTCTTCTGGCATGGAATGCGTGAACCATGTAGTATGTCATGGTGATGAATTTCTTAGACCTTTATCTAATATTTCCCAAAAATAAGCCTCATTCTCTCCACTATCCTTTCTACAATACCACCTTCAGCAAAACCACCCAACTTGTCCACAAATACCAACATTATAATGCTCCTAAACCACATAAATGACTTGTCACAAAACGTGAAATATTCACCCACCCACTACATATAGCAACTCACCTGTCTCTAATGCCCAAGTTCTTACAATGTTATTCATTTGGATTTCCTTATAACATTTTTTCCTGCTCCATTGTTTCTGTAAAAACCATTGGGTTGTATGAAAAAGTGATGTGCTAGGTGGAGTAGGTCTTCATAAATTGAATCAAATATTTAGGGTAGGAAAAAGTGTGTTGAAAAAGAAGGGCAGAAAAGCACAAGGCAGTGTGTTTGGACCATTGTTGTTCATTATTCTAATGAACAATTTTGTAGATACATAAGAACGGACTTTCTCTAGCTGTTAAGAATTTATAAAATGCTCTCGGGTAACTAGCAGAGTAAACGAAGTGTTATCACATGATATTTTTGCAATCACATTCTCTGTTGCCTGTCACCAGAAGATAGTGACGGTGAATTTGATCGCTGAAATATCGTGTGATAACACTTGGTTAACTCGGCTAGTTACCCGAGAGCATTTTATAGATTGTGTAGATAAGTCAGAAATTAGGTTATTTGAAGAAGACAAATATATATAATGGGATTTGAAACAAAAGAGACTTGTGAACAGCTGCAAAAAGATAACTTATTAGTTACACAAATAGAAATACAAATGTTTTGTATGATTATAAGTAGGAGGAGGAATTTCTTGTTAAGACAGTGTGTATGTATATCTAGGCATAGCATTTGGTAGTGGGCTTAATTGGATAGAACACATCAGTCTCTTGACTGGTTTGAAGCAATCCTCCATCTCCTATGTTGTGCTAACCTCTTCATCTCAACATGACTCCTCCCTGAATATTCCCCATGTGGAGATTTTATTGCAGAATATTTTACGCAGGAAGAAGTCATCATTCTATACGTAATTCGAGAGGATTACATGTCCTTGCGGTACTCTGAGTCTTTAATGCAGTGGCTTCCTGTTGCCTTCTGTGTCCTCATGCCATTGATTATTTCTGATTCATCCATCTTTAGAGGCAGTTTTCAACTCAAAGGGCAAGAGGGTGCCCTGGACCACTCCCCTCTCTTCTATCCTCTTTTCAGAAGGTGGTTGGTGGGCAGTAGGTGAATCGGGTAATATCTAGATCGCGATACTGCAACCATTTACCGCCTCGCGATGTAAACACTTCCGTATGGAGAGACTATGACGGTGCTGAATGTGACGTATACGTTCCGCTCGCAGCTTTAAATGTCACTAACGGGGCCTTCCACGGAAAGTAGTCCACCACTAATACGTCTCATATCGAGAAATAGTTAATTTTGCACCGGTAATACAGGAATAAATTCGTTTGCGATGAGGTTCTGATGCAGCCTGGACCACACTGAAACATAACTATTGAATACCGTATTGCGGATACCTAACTTCTGTCGTATCCATGTCTGTTACTTTTGTTTACGTAGTAATGCAGCCTGGACCATAGTGAAACATAACCGTCACACACGATATTGCTGATACCCAATTTTCAAATCGCATCTATGTCTGTTAGTATGGTCCAGGCTGCGTAACAACCTAAACGCAAATGGTTTTTGATGAAATCTTTTTCTAATAAATATTTTATATCGTATGAATGATTATAATAGCAATTTCAGCCACGCGACGAAATATAGAAGAATGGAATCAAATACAAATCAATGGAATTGTGACTAATAATTACAGCAACGTTACTAATGACATTACTGCATGTTACTAATGAATCATATCAGTACGGAATGTTGTTGATATTTTAATAATATTATTAACGGCGGAAGTAATAATTTTCTTTAACATTTTCAATCTGTAATTTTTTTATTATTATTATTACTGTTGGTTGCGTTAGGTTCTATGGTCGCACGTGTATTCACAAATCGACCGAAGGCTGAACACGTCACATGTAGTGACGTCATACTCTCTTCATCCGGAAGTGTTTACAACGCGAGGTGGTAAGTGGTTGCAGCGGTATCGCAATCTAGATATTACCCGGTGAATCCTTATATTGGGAATCATTCAGTCGCCAGGCCATTATCCATAGAAAAAGGATGCACCACACGAAGGAGAAGTTGACATTTGGTTGGAAGAGGCTAATATAGTCTCTCCCAATACAGTATAATGCTACTCAAAGCTTTCAGGGTCAAATTACACCAACATGTCTCTCCATGAGCTGTAACTTGCAATGAATATGCTTTGAGCTTTAATAAAACTTGAAAAATGTTGGTTACACATTTATCAAGTTAGTATTACTCAGCACTAGACATTAACTTTCTCAATTGTAATTACTCGTATATGGTAACTTGGAGAAGGCTCAAAATATACTTCACTTTTCATTTATTAAAGAAACATTTCTAAAATTTGAATTAGGCTTTTTACCATACATTACGAAGATCCATTATATTACAAAATTACCGTACCTTTCTGTTAGGAATGTTCTGAGCAACTGTGTGGGCTGCTGCCAGAGCAACCATTTATAAGCCAAAAAGAAAGTTCTTGATACAAGCTAATGGGTCAGTAGTAGTATCCATAATGCCAAAAATTGGCTCAAAAAATCTGTTACTATTGAAAACGATCAAAACTTACTTGAAACTAAATAGAAATAATCTTAAATTGTAAAAAATTTACAAGAAACCGACATTGTTTTAAACATGATAAACAATTTCACTGTATTGAAAGCATGATTAAATGTGGTAGTTGCCCAAAGTAACACATTAATGTTCTTTAAATAAAATGTTCACCATAGAAGTTAATAAACAGAAAAAATTACTGCACACCCATGAATCAATATCAGTTAATATAAATGAACCATTACTTTTATTATACATGCTTAATTAGCGATAGGGAGATAAGGAAGGGGAAACTAGATTGTAGTAATATTTCAGCACGTCTCTACTTTGATAATTTTTGCAAAATAAACTACTTGTAATTTTTATGAAATGAGACTGGATACAATCAAAAATTTCCCTCTCTTAAGAATTAATTGAAAGTATAACTAATCCAACTACTTATAATATATACAAAATCAAATAAGTTTATATAAAATTAATATTAAAAAATATCACTTATACAGTGGAGTCAATTCAAAAGTTGAAGTTCTCATGTTCTCAGACCAGACAAACTGTTTGTAATATTCCTACTTTGTCAGTGAATTAATGTCATAATTTTTACTTCAAATGTTGTATTTACCTTTCTTTTACACAATGAAACCCTTCTGCGAACAGCTGGTTTTGAAAAAGTGCTTCTCATTGTTGAAAGTTATTACTGGGTTTCAGGAGTACACGTAAACCAAATCTACTGCAGCTACTTTTTTGGCTTTCCAGTTTCTATTCAGTTATAACTGCATATCTGTTACCAAATTCTTACACTTGCTTAGCTTTCTAACTCGCCAAAACGTGCATATTCATTCATAAACAAATAGCAGCATACTTCCAGTCATTGACCAGCTGATTATGTGATCTTTTGTTTGCCAGTTGACTGAACTATCGAACACACTAAACGTGTTTCATATCTTGATTTTTCACAAACTAATTCGCAAATATAGTTCTAGTACTTCACCTCCTTGTTACTGTTAATTACTTCAAAGCATTTGGCAGCTTTAAGTTGATTTTATTTTTGTGACTGTGTTGACTGCACCTTTGTCACCTTCTGCATGTGATCTATCATATTTGAATACAATACTGCAGACTGGACACTGCCACCAACTGTTTTAAAGGTTACAAAATTGGTATTTAAGATGCTTCTAAAATTAGTACAAACATTTTTTGTCACATTTGAAAATTGCTAGTCACATTCATTGAATTAATTTGATTGTAACAGTCAGTATTTACTTCTAAATTAACATTGTTGATTGAAACATTATGTAAATTGGTTCATGTACATAGATAATTACTTACAAACCATTTTTGTTAATTTATTTCAGTTTAATTCATTTTCACAATAATCAATAATACTAATTTAGTTCCCAAATTTGAGTTACAATTTCAGCTCTAGATTGCTAAAATCTTTGCAATGCTTCTTGGGAAACTACTAAGACGACGACGATTCACTACAAAGTGAGTAGCGGAGGGTGTGTTGCACTTATCCTCATTAATATGAGATGGGTCCACCCTTTAATGATGGCGTTAACTCTGCTGGGCAGACTTTAAATGAGGTATTTGAATGTCTGTGGAGGAATGGTAGCACATTCTACCTCGAGAACTGCAACCAAAGAAGGTAATGGTGCTGGGGTCGGGAGTGAAGTCTGCATTCTAAGTCTTCCATCAGGTTCAGGTTGGGACTGCTAGGTCATTTCAGGCACAAACCATTGCCTCACAGATCCAGCTTAGTGACAGGATGTATTACCATGCTGATACAATCAATCTTTGTCTCTGAACTGGTCCCCTACTGTACGCAGTGCACAATGGTTTAAAATGTGTTCATATCCATCCACAGCTAGATTTTCCTATGTGAAATTAGGGTACCACACCTTAACTACAAAATAAACACGCCCCCATACCATCACATCGTCTATACTTCGCTGTTGGCACGACACTTGCGGCAGGTAAAGTTGCCCAGGAATTTGCCAAACCCATTCCTTTCCATTCAATTATCACAGGGAATAGTGTGATTCATTATTCTAAATCATTCATTTCCAGTTGTCCAATGTTCATTGGCATCATTCTTTATTCCACCTTAAACATCACTTAGCATTGACTATGGAAATGTTTGTCTTGCTAGCAATAGCTTGACATTTGTAACCCATTATTTTCAACTCCTAACACACAGCTAGATGGACTGCTTGCACTTTGGAACTCACAAGTAATTGCTTCTGCTGATTTCTTGCAATTTTTTTTAACAACCTCCCTGTGTAATGCTTGATGGTCCCTGTTGGTCAGTAAATGAGGACTGCCTGGTCTTTGTTTAATTCTGATTGTTCTTTTGCATTTTCACTTCACAATCATGTCAATGACAGTCAACATGGACAGCTTTAGAAAGGTTGAAATGTCCCTGATGGATTTGTTACTCAGGTGACATTCAATGACTTGTCCATGGTCAAGTCACTGAGCTCTCCTGATCAACACATTCTGTTGTTACTGCTTCTCTGCTGATAATGGAGTACTCCTTTTTATACTAGTGACTGCTTGTCACGGCATCCAGTATAAATTCCACATTATATAGTAGTGTCTGGATAATTTTGATCAGAAAGCATATATGTGTATGGGAAAGTATGTAGAGATATGACAAGAGATGCCTATGGGCTATCATAGGGAACCATGCTGGCATTCACCTGGAGTGTTCTAGGAAAACCTAGATCAGGATGGCTGGAGCCATTTTTCGGGACGTGCTCGTGTCAGGTTCTAAGTTTGCTCACTTGATAAATCCTTCCTATTCCATTCCGATATGGCACATGGAAAAAGTGAGTATAGAAAAGAACTGCTTCTGGCACTAGTTTCTCTTATCTTATTTTCTTTGTCAGTCCTGAATGTAATTGTTACTGGTAGTAAAATTTGTTTGCTTTGATCATAAAATAGATCTATTATGAACTTTTTAAGTATCTTCCAACAAGAGCAATGTTTACGATGTACCAGATCATCTGAACCCAACTCCTTTAACAACTTATGCCCCCCCCCCCCCCCCCGCTATTATATACCATTCGTGAATCTGGCAGCTCTTCTTTGAACCTTCTCCAGTGCCCTATTAACCCTTTTTGATGGGGGTCTTGGGGGCTCCATACACAAGAACAATATTCCAAGTGAGGTTGCACTAGTGCTTTGTATGCAATCAATTTTACTTCCAGCTTACATTGTTTTAATTATGACCAAGTAACGGAGCTTATGGTTAGTTTTCTCTATCACATTTTTAGTGTGTTCATTCCACAGCAGATTATAATGAATTGTTACCCCAAACTATTTAGCAGACTATCATACTAAGGACTGTTTCATTGATTGAGAGCTGAATGCTGTCTGCTCTTAATTGGATGACTTGGCACATTTTAGCGTTTAGCTCCAACTGCCAGTCTTTGCACCATGCTGTTATTTTCACAGCATTGTCTTGCAACAAAGCACAGTTATTCTGTTTTTTTTTTTAGATAAATAATAGTATCATCAGCAAATAATCTTATTTTCCCTTACATTTCATCACACAAATCATTGATGTGTACAAAAGGAAAAGCAGAGGCCCTGTCACACATCCCTTGGGGACCCCAGAACTCACTTTGGTCAGTGATGAACATTTGCCTTTGAGAAATACACACTGGGTTCTATTCTTCAAGAAGTCTGCAACCTAGTTGCATATTTGTTTCGATATGCCGTAGCTATGAGTTTCTGTGAGTAACGTAATATGAGGCACAGTGTTGAAAGCTTTTTTTTAAGATCTATTAGAACTAAATCAACTTGAGATTGCCCATTTAGCATACAGCACAAGTTGCGATTCAAAAGCTCAAGTTGTTTCTTGTAACATCAGCCTTTTCTGAATCCATGCTGATTTAATAACTTAATCTAAAAAAGAAATGATATTTGAATATATGATATGTTCTAAAATTCTGCAAAATATTAATGAGATTGCTCTATAATTTTGAGACTATTAACATCCCCACCATTAAAATCTAGTCTTATGATGGCTGTCTTCTATTCTGCTGTTATGTTTCGTTGTTCCTTGATGCAGTATATAATTTCATCAAATATGCTGCAATCCTTTTGCATTTCTAGAGTAGAATTGAGCAGGAAACTGTCTGGTCCGGAAGCCTTATCTTTTTAATGTCCCTCAGTTTTGTTATTCACTCGACATCAAGATCTTTAATAATTTTGTCAATACGAGTGATAAATGTTGGAACTTTCTGTACAGTTTATAATGTGAACGCCTTGCTAAAAATATTATTCAAAATATCTGCTTTCCCTGTACTAGTTTCTGTTAACTCCCCATTGTCATTAACCAGCGATGGCATAACCACATACTACTTTAATATATGACCAGAAATTGTTTGGATTAGTGATCAAATCTTCAACTAAAGTCCTGACTTGGAATTCCTTAAAAGCTTCATGCATTGTCTTTTACAATTCTACCAGTAACTGTACTAATATAACACAAGGTGGGTCCTCGGGTTTCTTTAATGTGGCATGTAAACACCTTTCCTCCTTCAGGAAATGTTTTACTTCCTCATTGAGCCACAGAAATTTCTTTTTAACATCGGTAAATTTCTTAGGAAATGATTTAGACCTTTCTATATTATTACTTTCAAATTATTCCCAAGTCAAAATGTACAAAATTTTCATCAGAAATCATCATTAAGCTTAGAAAACTTATTATCACTGTCATGTTTCAATTCATGTTTAATCTATAAAAATTTAGCATGAAATATAGAAAGTTTGTCATCAAAACTAGAAAAAAAGCTGTCACTATCTTGCTTCAGTTCATTTTTAAATTTGAACTTTCCATCCAAACTAGCATTTAATTGTGCTTCAAAAAGATTCCATAAAAGCTTGTAAATTTTGATAAGTAACTTCTGCTTCTTCAGTAGTATTTAAACAATTAGGAAACAAACTGATGAAAATAATGGTTAAAAATGCAAAATACTCTACCTGACAAAAAGGTGAAGGACCCAGAAGAGGTGGAGGAAATGAAATTAAACTTCATGGATTGAGAAGGTATATGATGTTATTTCAGTGATTACAAGATTTAGTAAAATTTACAAAGAACTTGGTCGTATGCGTCAATTTATCACTCTGATGTTGCACCCACTCTTGCCTAGATTCATGCGCTGATTTTTTTGGGCAGGATGTCATAAAAGTATTGTACCCTGACCTGAGACAAGCTGACTTGCAGCTGTTGTAAGTGGTCCTTGATATCCTGGATACTGGCAACGGGATGGAGTAATCATCCGAGCTGGTCTCTCATGTTCCATTGGGGATAGATCAGAGAATCTTGCTGGTCATGGGAGTACCTCAACATCAGGCAGACAGTTCATACACACAAGTGCCATGTGTGGACGATAATTCCCTGTTAAAGTAACACCACAATACCGTTGCTTGAGGATGCACGATATCTGTCAAAATTCCCTCAGTCACTACTAGCCAGGACATGAAGTCAAAAGATTTGTACTCACAGTGCAAGGCATCGTGCGTCACATGGTGTGCAATACACGCCTTTGTTTGAGCATGTCTTGCAAAAATTATCAGATCGCCGCATACTTGGGTCAATTTAAGGCAAACTGTAGCACACAGCATGGATTCGACGCGACAAAATGTGAAGATTAGTGCTACTGTGTATATTGTGATTAATTTTTGTATTCAGAAACAGAAGGCAAAATGTCGATCACTATGGTCGGTGAAAAATCTATACCAGCAGAATTGTAAATACGGAAACAAGATTTTTGCAAGTTAAAACTTGCAAAGAAGATACAAATTTTGTGTGTATGGCCACTGGGGATTTTGAACATTTCTTTAGTCTAATTGAGTCTACCATCAAAAAGAAGCACACATATGCTAGACACTATATAACTGTCAAAGAAATATTACTATTTACATTAATGTTCTTAACAAGTGATGATTCCTGCAAAGGTTTATGGTATTTGTTCCACATATCCAAACACAGTATCAACAATATGTTCCAGAAGAGTGTAAAGCGCTAATGGAAGTATTAGGTAAGAATAAAAGCATATTCTTGATCATTATATATGCTTTTCTGCACTAAGATAAAAATGGGTGTAGTTTACAGCTTCTTTATAGGCTTAATAAATTCTTATCACATTTATACCACCATATTACATAATAAATAAAATTTTTGAAAATTATACCATCGTGTAGTTGGATATAAAATATAAGGAATTGCTAACTGTTTATTTATAGATCTAAGAACTAAAGCATAATACTGAAAATTGTAGTCATGTAATAGGATAATTTATTTTTGAAAGTTTCTTTGTATATTTAAGAACAAAAACATAATCTTGACAATAATACAGTCATGTAATAAGATAAAGAATAAGAAATGGTTAGCTACTGTCTTTGTTGTCCATTGTGCATGTGAAGTGTGGAGCATGGATAACTTCACCAGTCTTCATGCAACACGCTGCTTGGGCTGAGGTACCTTTGAGCAAGACAATTTTACTGACACACCCATGGATTGCCACGCATGTAGGTGTGCACATTGCCTCGCCCTCTGCGTACGTGCCTATATCAGATGCTTCCCCACACCATGACACCTCTCTCCAAACCATTCGAAGACTGGGACCTCTCCCCGTGTCACTGCAGATGATTTAGCGGACTGCTGATGAATGTAATCACATTGTGTTCAACAATGAACTTCCATCTTCGGAGAGTTTGGCGGCAACCTGGGGAGAGGTTCGATTGCCCTGGAGAGGCACAGCGGTGTTACTCCTGGAGCCATGGTGTGGGGAGCCATCAGGTGTGGCTTAAGGTCATGATTGAGGGAACTCTAAAAACATAGCAGGACATCACGGTCCTCATGTGTTAAGTCTCGTGTGACAGTATTGTGGTGCAATTTTTCAACATGGCAATGTCGCCTATGAACTTTTTGCATGATGTTGTAGGACTTCCGTGGCCAGGACGAGCCCCACATGTGTCCTCGATAGAACATGTATCGTAGCAGCTTGGGCGTCAAGTGTGTCCCAGTGCCAGTATCCAGGATATCAACTGTTGTGTGTCAATCTGCCTCTGGTGAGGATGCAGTGGCCTTACGACAAGCGATTTAGTTCATTCATCCATGCCAGAGGGGGTGCAATATCGTACTGATGACTGGGTTCGTGCTGCCATGTTTGTAAATTTGCTTGATTTTGTTATCACTGAAATATCACATACAATTTCAGCCTGTGAAGTTTCACTTTGTTTCCTCCTCCCCTTCTAGGTGCTTCACTTTTTTGTCAATCTGTGTAAAAATACAGTTTACCAAAAATACCTGATCCATCACTACTTACAAACAGATGTAATTATGATTAAGTTTACACTGTCACTGCTTTTTAATATTTTTCATGAATGACTTTTGCAACACAACACCCACAACTTGATTCACTTTAGATGATCCTGTGTTGCGATTGCGATGGTCCCATATGCACTGGATCTGCTGAGGTACAGCAGGCACTTAGACCAGTTGATCTCTTGCAGCAGAAGACTGTCCCAAAAAGTTCTGTGTTGCAGCTATCTTGGACCACTAGCTAGGTTAACCAAATCGTGAAAGTTAAATCCAACAACATGGTAAAGTTCACTGGTGGTCTAGTTGACCAACATTGATGTTGTCCAACGTGGCTTGGTAACAGCCTCTATCCCCATCTGGTCATCTGGATTTTAATTTTCCATTCAGAATAATGCTGGTGGCTGCTATGAGAATGCATTTTGTAAGCCACAGAAAACATTGTCTCGAATAAAGGGGCCACTAATAGTATCGAGAACACTAAACTATTTGTTACTATTAAAAACTTCCATAAAACTACTTGGAACTAAACAGAAATAATCTTTGACAAAATTGTAAAGTGTTTACAAAATTCTGACATTGCTTCAAAGATGATAAACAATTTCACTGTGTCAAAATCATGACCAAATACGGTAGTTGGTGCACTGATCATATTTATGTTCTTTAAGTAAAGTGTTGGGTGTAGAAATAAATTTAACACACTTACAAACTTTGAAACACTCATTCAGAATAGTTTCACATATTACATAGAACAAATTATCACACATATATGAACCAAACTCGCTTAATTGCAGTAAATGAACTGTTTCCCTTATTAGTTGATGGTACAGATGTGAAATGAGGATACAGTATTAGGTTTAAAAGTCTTTTATATACTGGAAAGGGTAATAAGTAGATGCACCATGGAAGTGAAGGAATTTAGGTACGAACCTTAGCCAGACCATTGTTAGAGTAAGGTTGGGTAGTATGAAAACCCATTGTGAATGCCATACAAGTGTTGAAGGTGTACAAAGGATGGTAGCTTTTTGTTTTGGGAATTACCACAGAACACAATCAGTAACTGATAGTTGAGCTGGCTTGGGAGTCACTGGCAGATTGGAGGCAGGTGATGAAAGTGGTTGGATTGTATAAGTTATAGGTTCCCAAACTGAAGGGCATGCCCCTTCCTCCCAAAGGGGGCATGAAGACATATCAAGGGAACATGAGGTACAAGGTAGCTTCACCAGGCATGTGGATGTTATCCTAGCTCTGCACCATTGGAAGTACTATGTCTCCTTCACCATTTCATTGAATTGGAAACCGTTATTCTACACCACATACTTAGAGAGGTTCCTCAGAGACATCATTGTTAATACTGAGAAATTGCAACCTTGAAAACATAAAATATTGGCAGAGCCCTGTAATTACTCAATGAAGTACTTCAAGAACAAGCTTGGGAAATAAAAATAATGCTGCCAAATACGAATTTCATAAAATAACTAACTCAACATTTTGGGTCAAGTATTTAAAAGTGTATCCCAGCATACCACAGCAAATGCTGCGATTATATTCACATTTTCAAGCAATTATTTGTTAGATTTCAACGGAAAGGAGGAGGGGGTATGGGAACCATTGATGGGAGGAGGACATGGTAAGAAAAACTAACTTTGGGGACCTTTAGTACAAGGTATATATAGGAGCTGAGCAGTGGATGGATAGGATATTGGTATAAGACTCAGGAGTTGCATGTTGAATGGAAGATATGATGATGACCACAAACTAGTGCTTGATTTTTAGGTATAAAGTAGTGGTATTCTTTTTGCCCCTTGGCAAGTGAGTGAAGGAATGGAGGGAAATGAAGAAAAATGTATAAAAAATGTTGAAAGCATTTAATAAACTTAATCAGATGTGAAAGTATGTCAACAGAGAAATTTCCTTTGGGGCATTAGCACCAACAAAATTAGATAGTCATGTAATCAGAAAGGAAGAAGAGATAGAAAAGAAGGTTAATGAAGGATGACCATGGACATCTCAGAAAAAGAAATGAAAAATAGATGTTTGGAGTTTGATGATTGGAAAAACTGAAAGAGGTAGATGCATAAAACACAGTGGGAATTCTATGAAAAAGAAGTATGTTCCTTAAATTAATGAAACTCTTTTTAGAGTTGTTCAGCTGACCTATTGACAGCACTCTGATTGGACTTGCCATATGCCTATGACTTCTTAACCTAACCAGGTAATCCTATTAGGTAAAAGGAACCTCTGTGTAATAGTGGAATCTGAATCGTGAAACATTTAGTGTATGCTTTCTGTATGCAAATTAGCTTTGATAGTGGTTATGAACAAGTTAAGAACACACAAATTTCAGGCAAGGCATGGATTCAAATTGGGTAATCTATTGATCCTGGTGAGACACTTCAAAACTGAGCCACTGGACAGTTCTCAGAGGCCACATGTGAAGTGCTGTAGCACTCTGTGATATATCCATATTGAGACGAATGGTTGAAAATGAAAGAAAAACTTCTTTTTGGGTCTTTAATTTGAAAAATTAACAAATTTTAAGACAGTAAATTTGGGTTAGGTTTACATCTAGGTTCTGTTAGGTTGTGAAATTATTGACAAGGATCTGCTTTCAGTTTTGATTGTAGTGAAATAGTCAACCACTGACTCATTCAGTTTGAGGACTGGCATACTCTTGAGCTATGTATTTTAGCATGGTTCCAACGAATTGCTTTACAGTAAAATTTTTGCTTTTCAGAGTCAAGAAATACTCTAGTAATCAGTAAAATCTTCAGATATTTTTAATGTAAATTAGTCATGTTCAACAATGGGCATGATCACAACATTTTAACCCCTAATCATCACTCTTCATGTAAAAGTTTACTTGGTATTTCCACGACAGATGTTGCTAACAAGTGAGATGGTTCGGTATCTAGAGATCACGTCATGTTTCATGTCACATGCTTCAGAATAGAATAATCAAAAGCATAATATATTGTGTATAATGTACTGCTATGATTTAAAAAAAAAAGCCGTTAGGGAATATATCGTATGCTACTACACTGTTGGGTGGAAGAGTGACATGAATGGGAGTAAAAACATTTTCCCCTTCCCAATTAATTGGCTTGTGGGGTGAATGGTTTGAGTGTATGAAACAAATTATATTTAGGCTGGTAAACTATAATTATGGAAATTCTGTTCGGTAGCAAAATAAATAAATCAATGAATGTAAAAAATTTAAAACTATGTTGTGGGTTAGCAGTGTAAACAAAACATTATTTTAAATGTTAGCTCATTAATATCTTTACCAAAAAATTGAGATTGTATAGATTTTTAGGAAATCTTTGTTTTATTATTTTCAGCAGAATAAGGGTGTTACTAAGCAAGTAAGCAGCTTAGTGCTGTAGTGTCCTGGTCTCTAGTAGGAAAAATCATCTCTTGGAAGTGTAGCGTTTGTCTCAGGGTTATGGGGAAAGGTGTAAATTGTGGCGAGTGTAAGGAGTGATTTCACTGGGGCGAAGTAAATGTCTCTCCCATAGTATTGTGTACTTTGTTTTAAAGGTAGGAACATTTCAAAGCTGGAAGAGAAACTGTCGGGGAGCTGGATGAAATTATCAGGGAGCAATGAGCTTGGCCTATTGAGGTAGAAGGGAATGATATTGGGTTAAGATGGAATGAAGGAAAGGATAGTTAGGAGCTGCAACAGGTCTTAGGGTAAACAGGATGAAGGTTTGACCTGTTACCAGAGTCAAAGGAAGAAGAGCCTCATGTAAATGTAGGTTAGGTAAGGTGCAATAGGCCTCTAGCAGTAATAACGTCTAAGTAAAAATTGGGAATTAAAAGTTTTTGCTGCTAGATATTAGCCGTGGGAGAGCTAGAGGTCCAATTTTATAGAATTAGTTAGGCACAGGCTGCCATGTCACTAATTTTCTCAAACTAAGTGCAACATTTGGTCAGGTAATATGGGACACAGAAATCGTTTGTGGGGAATTTACTAAGGAGGACAGGGTAGTGGTAGAGGGGGATTTATGATATAGTGTTGATAAAAATGGGTTTTCAGTGTAGAGAGGTACCTGAGGAAGGCAGTGAAGGAGGCACAACATATCAGGGTGAAGCTCATGCTGGCCCTGAGTCTCTATGATTTGCGACAGTGTAACCTAGCTTTGAGGTAGGTTAACAGAATATGGACGTCTGGCTGCGAAAGGCACGAGATCTGTTGTGGGGATTATGCCTGTTGACATAAATGGTAAGTGGGATTTCGCTAGGCATAACCTACACCTGAATGTGAGCTTGTACGTTGAGTTGATAGCTAAAGCTGCAAGGGAGCCTACTTCAACTTATGATGGGTTTGGGACTATGCAGTTTTTTGGGTTAGAGAGGCTGCTGGTGAAAAATAGGTCTCCTTAGGGATACCTATTGCAGGTGAATGATAGAAATCATGATTACTGAAGTATTTGAAACTGTTGAAATAGTAAAAGAATGGGTAGCAACAAGGAGGATGAAGAGCAAAGCTGAATATATAACAAAGGTAATCATTAAACTGCTATTGGTGAACTGTAGGAGTGTAATGAAAAAAGTAGTGTTTGGTAATGTAATAGAGATGCAAAAAAAAAAAAAAAAAAAAAAAAAAAAAAAAAAAAACAGTATAAGACAGTAAGTTATTTCCAGGTGGTTGCAGAGAGTACTCCAGATATAAAAGAGGAATTGGTGGAGGGTTATTCATGGTGGTTAGCAAAGACTATTGCTGTTCGCTGATGTCTGTAGATCATAGTTTTAAGTTACTAGGGGTAGAATTCTGGGGTGATAGAAAATAAGAAATTATAGTTTTAGTTGCTTATCATACTGGAAGAATGAGTAAATGAAAATGAATCTCTTTGGGATAAATTAAATTCGTATTCAGATTTCGGAGGCGAGTGTAAAAATGGCCATTTTTGGTGGGGACTTACATTTACCAGGTGTGGACCGGAAGGGGGAGTAAGATTAATAACACAAAGGAATAGAGATTAGCAATTACGTTAATTGAGGGAAGAAGGCTTCACACAAGCAGTAGAGCAAAGCAAAATGAGATCAGTCATGTTGGATATTCTCCCACTAAAGCCTTGGAATAACTTAATGGGTCTCAGTTTATGTAAGTAATAAGTGATTGTGAAGCAGTTTTGATGGATATCAGAGTTCAGTAAACTAGAAGTCAAAATTGAAGATATTATAGGTACAGTTACAAAGGTTTTTGTTTCAGAATGTAAAGATATATTTTAAGAAAAAGTTGAGTATGTGGAAGGAGAGAATTAGCACAGTGGAATAAACATCTGTTTCTGGGCAAACTCATATTGCTGATCCACTTTGAGATTTCTACCAGCACGGACTGGAGTGCATCTCAAAAAATGGTATCTCTGTTGGGGAAAAAAACTTTTGTTCAAGAAATTCAAGTAAATAGAGCTCCCAGAATATGGGAGAGAGAGTTCAATCATAGTGAGTCAGTTGCAGGTGAGAGTTGAAAGTAGACAGTTGAGAGATGAATTAGATTTACACAGTGTGAAATAAGTCAGTTTGTCACTAAGTACAAGCAAGTGTTTGGCAAGGGACTAAGCAAACATTAGAGAGCTGCTGTTAATGCAAATTTTAAATTTCTAATATATAACTGACAGTAATTTATCATCATTAGCTAGACCTTCTCATCCTAAAAAACCTGAAAATATGCATGAAAGGGATTGCTGATATTCCTCATGAAAGCACTAAAAATAAGTTAACAGATTGTGGACAAATAATCTCTGTTCCCACCTTATTTACCTGAAATAAAAGAATCCAAAAACTGTAATTACCACTCAGAAAAAATAATTATTATGGAAAGGAAAGATGAATTATACCCACGACTTACCAAAGTTGAACAAAGAAGAGCCACAGGGACAAAAATCAATATACAAACACAAAATATAAAAATTTTCATGCCTAGCCCTGACTACTAGTAGGATACTAGATGATAAAGCACTTGGTTTGATTAACATAAGAGCAGTGTGATCTGAGCTATATTTTTCAGATTCTGCTAGTTTGTGTTTGTGCAGTGTCTTTTTGTTGCAATGGATCTTGTTCTTGCAACTTTGAAAAGTGATGGCAATACTTTCTCTTTCTTTTCCTTTCTAATGTCACCTCACTGTCTCCTTTTTTGCTCCATTAATGCAGTATTTTGTAATAGATATTGCCAAGTGTTAATTAAGCAGCTGGTAGTGATGTCTTCCTTAGCAGCTATTAGGTAATGGAAAAAGTATCATGTGATTTGAAAAAATATGCAGGTAACACTTTTTTTTATACAAGTAAACTAGGTGGAGGGGTTTTACTACTGATCAATCAATGTTTATTCCATTTCTGCAGTAAAGAATGGAGGGTAAATACTATCATATAAAATTTTTAGATGCAAGCAAATGTACTCAGTCAACTTACAGGGAAAGTTATTGATCCAGGGCGACAAGTTGATGCTTTTTTTTTTTAAATTTTCAGTGTACTCAAAATTTTTACTACTTAGCTGCTTTTTAACAAGGGTCTGAGCATAGAGAGCATCATGACAGAATTATGAATGAATCCTTGATTTGACAGTGGGATAGTTGCAATATATGGTTATAGAAGGTGAAAGGCTTGGATATTCTGGTTTTTATTTTTGCCATCTTGCAGTCAAGTGTTATTTTTCATGATGTGTATCTACAATTTTGGAGATGGTGGTGAAGTATACTGTGGTGAATCTGGCTCACCGAACTGAGAGATGGCCAAGGTTCGATGAAAGGACAGAGCTAGCGGGTAAGGATTGAGCATCGAAGTCAATCTGGTGTTGGATTGAGACATTCATTGTACGATAATCAGGGTGGAATGACTTTGTAAACACACCATATATACACATTTATAGTAACAGGAATTGGGCTGCGGCGGGGAGGGAGAGTGGGGGGAACCCATTGTTTGACCCGGTGTCCATTACGGTTACACCACCTGAGTCAGTGTCAGCTATGTCACTGCGAGTGCATCGGTTCGCCCGTGATAGTTTTTTACTAAAACAACTTTTTTCATTTCAGCGAAAACGTGATGGCAGATTGTGGAGAGCAACGTGTGGCTGTGAAATTTTGTTTCCTGTTGGGGAAATCGGCCACAGAAACTATTGTAACGCTGAAGACTGTTTATGGGTATGCTGCCCTAATTAAAACCAGACTCTACGAGTGGTTTTTAAGTTTTAAAAATGGAGAAATGTCAATTGACGATCAACTGCATTCAGGACGCCTCTCAATGTCAAGAAGTGATGAAAACGTCAACAAAATCAATGCCCTCATTTGTGAAGACTATTGATCAACTCTGTGAGATGTCTGGAATATCATGGAGTTCAATTCAGAGGATTTTATCTGAAGATTTGCACATGAGAAGGGTTGCAGACAAATTTGTCCCTCGCCTTCTCACAGATGAGCAAAGGGAGTGTTTACTTCAGGCATGTTTTGATCTTCAAAATCGGCTCAGAGGACCTTGAATTTTTTTCGAAGGTGATTACTGGTGATGAATCGGGGTGCTATGGATACGACCCTGAAACAAAGTAGCAGTCAAGCCAGTGGAAGACAAGTGGCTCTCCTCGTCCCAAAAAAAGCTCACCAAGTGAAGTCAAACATCAAGACAAAGATCATTTGTTTCTTGGATTGCAGAGTTGTAGTGCACGCGGAGTTCGTTCCCCCGGGTCAAGCTGTCAACCAGGAGTTCTACTTGGAGGTTTTGAAAAGACTGAGGGAGAGTATCTGGAAGAAAAGGGCAGATCTTTGGCGCACAGGTGACTGGTTCTTCCATTATAACACACCAGCCCACACCGCCCTCTCCGTAAAGCAGTTTATGGCCAGAAACGGCATGACATTGGACACCGATTGTCCACCCCCCCCCCCTTTCTCACCTCATCTAGCCCTCTGTGATTTATTTTTGCTCCACAGACTCAAAAGGGACATGAAAGGGAAGGGAAGCATTTTGACACTGTGGAGGAGTTAAAACAAAAATCGCTGGAAGGCATAAAGAACATCCCATTAAGTGAATTAAACTGTTTTGAACAATGGAAGGATCGTTTGAAGAAGTGCTTTGTGGTCAGTTGAAAATACTTTGAAGGTGATCAAAATTTGGTGTAAAAATATTAAGAAATAAAGACGTTACGACGAATTTCCTCTTTTGTTTTTGGGTTCTCGCCTTGTACGTACATTACGATTTCTGCTGAAGACTGTTTACAAGTTATTCTTGCGCTGCCTTCTGACGATACTGTTATGACATATTTGGAATACTGACAAATGGTCGATTATAACTTCAGGAGTATGACTGAGAGAACAATCGCCCCCGCAGGGGCCTGGTACGCAAGTGCCAGGTACGGGTTTGGCGAACCTGTGGTGCCAGAGCTGGAAACTTGTGAGCACCGCAAGTTTCCCACACCGTAAATTCCTACCATGCTTCAACAACCACCGCAGGGCGTGGAGGTGGAACGTTGTGTGCCTAGGAGAACCGGGATCTTGGCTTCATCGCCCGGATCGCAAGGACGGAACAAACCTTTATAAAAAAAACTCTCAACCTCAAGGTCAGACACGTGCTGAGGAGGCGAATGGGTGATGAGGGAAATCACTCGCTAGCGTTGCAACCTCAGGGGCACCTGCGCACCCATGTTGTATTAGCATTTCCTTTTAAATTGGTAATACTCGTGGGACCAAAATTAAGACTCGCAAGAAAACCAAACCAACCTGCGGTACGGGTGTGCCGCAGGCTAATATAAATACACACAGTTCAAAGAAACAGGTGAGGGTTGATAGCCCCCCCCCCCCTGCATCTGACAGTGACAGTTACAGAAAAGTTTGTTCAGTACAGAACGCTTTTGTAATTGTGGAAAAAATTGAAGGTTCGTTTGAAAAGTTGTCACCCTTCTACATCTCAAAGGGTCTAGAGGGTCTTCTTGGTACCCTTAACACTGTTAAAAAACTGATGAACGGGACACTGCTGCTGGAAACAGTCACCAGTAAGCAAGCTACCCAACTGCTGAATTGTGAGAGGCTCGGGGAGTTAGCCGTAAAATGCGAACTCCATAAGTCCCTAAATTCCAGTAAAGCTGTAGTCACCTGCCGTGATGTTATGGATTTAGGGACTGACGAGCTTCTTAAGGAATGGAAATCGGAGAAAGTGATCGAGGTACGTCAGATCACACGAAAGGGGAATGCAATCTTGGAAAGGCTGCCAACTTCATCCTGACATTTGACACCCCAGTATTGCCCAAGAATATCAAGGACGGATATTTAAACCTTAACGTCCGTCCGTATGTTCCGGACCCGATGCGCTGTTTCCGGTGTCAGTGGTTTGGACATACGACGGCGTCATGTAAGGGCAACCCCACCTGTGGAAACTGCGGGAAAGGCGTACACGAGATGGGTGTCAGTTGTACGCTCCCACAGGCTTGTCAACTGCTCCGGTTTGCACCCCACCTGGAGCAGGGAGTGTCAATTGTATCTTGAAGAACGCAAGATACAGGAGCTGAAGACCAAAGAGCAGATTCCTTACGGGGAAGCTAAGAAGAAGGCCAAGTTACTTGCCGCCCCAGTATTTGCAGCTAGTTTTGCTAAGATGGCTTCAGCTCCCATCAGGAAACAGTGTGTTGCTACCCAGACGTCCATTGCAGATATGGGCACAAGCACTACGTGCTCGTGTAAGTGCAAATGCGGTGCTAAACCCGCTAAGATCATAACGCCTAAGACCGCGGACGTCGGTAGCAACACGTCTGCGACCTCGATCACACCTGCAGCAGTGAAACAGGACCCACCAGCAGTAGCAGTGAAATTACCAGCACCTCCAATACCACCATGTGCCGCGAAAGCAGTAGCACTTCCAACTGCTACCAACGTTACTGGAGGCGACCCGAAGACACGGGGTCCATCGTTTAGGCTGACAGACCCAATTTAGTTCGTTAAATCTCCCTCTTCGTCCCCTCTCAGAACACCTGGTAAAAGGGAGAAAAAGGGAAAGAGGGCGAGGAAGGAGGAGGTCAAAGAGGTAGTCGATGAGGACACTGTGCCGGAGACGTCAGTCTCTTTGGAACGAGAGGAAACTGCAATGCTGGTGGACGAGCCTGATCCCGTTCCTCAGCGGGCAGTGACCAACGACCCACCCGAACCGGGGCGAGTGAAACCAAACAGGTAGAATGTGCCTAAAATTTTGGGCAGATCGGCCTAGTTTTAAGACAGATGGGTTACATCTTTACAGCCACCCATCCATATGCATTGTTTTTATTTTTTATATTGTTATAATTCATGTGTCTCTGGCCAATATACAGCCAGAAAGACATGTAGTGTTTTTAATCCTCTTTTGAACCTGTTTGGCCCCTTTACAGCCTTCCAGGTGGACGGTTTTAAGTCCTGGTGGTCGCTTTAAAGCCACGTCTGATTTTATGACTTATTTTATTTGCTGTCTGTACGGCCGACCCCTTTACAGTCGACCATGCAGACAGTATTTTAGTACTTTCTTAAGCAACAGTGATAGCTGGTAATATGGCGCTAATGACCCCCGATGTTGATGCACCCTAAAGGAACAACAGTAGTAGTATGGTTTGGTGGTCCCTCCACAACCACTAACCCAAGTATTGTTTTTTTAGTTCTTCCAGTTTTTAGTGTGTTCTGTCATGTTTTGATTTTACTTCTGTCTGGCTCACCCCTTTACAGCTTAGCCAGCGAGTTTGTTTTATCATTTAACCTGGTTGGCCTTTTTGCAGTGAACCAGTTTTTTTATGTCTTTAATTTTAAGACCATTTTTCAGTGATCGTTTTAGTACCCTTTTTAGCTGTCTGTATGTCCGACCTCTTTGTAGCCGGCCATGCAGTTGGCATTTCTGCCAGTAGTTTAGTCTTGTGTGGTTTTTTTTCCGTCTGTGTGGCTGGCCCCTTTACAGTCAGCCATACGGGCGGTATTTCTGTTGCTGTTTTAATATCTTAGTTTCCTTTTCCTTCTGCGTGGCCGACCAAGTTACAGTCGGCCACGCAAATGGAATTCTAGTATTAAACCACGCTGTTAAACCAGGGTTTAGTTAGGGCACAAATAACCTAGATGTTGATGCGCCCTAAAGCCCTAACAACGACAACACCACCAATCGCGTCTACAGCTGTTTGTGCGATCATCCGACTCCAGTTAACCCCAGCTATAGACAGGTGGAGAAACCTAGCTCCCTGTCTATGATATAATGATGGATTTCCACTTCCAACCATACAACTCCATAGTAGAGCTAACATGTTAGGCGTTGGTCATCTTCTTCGTATATGGCGGCCATGCGGCAGCCATGGCCACCAGTGAGTGACCCGACATCTGCATGTGCTCTGCTCTGACTTGCTGGCTCAGACTGAATGATGAAGACAAGACAAGGCTTTGATGCCCCTGCATGAGGTTTTACACAAAACCTCCCACTATGTTCCTAAAGTGGAAGGACAAATGGCAGCCCAATGATGAAGCCTGTCAGTGCAGTCATCTGTCCTACTTAGCTCGACCATTGCAAACTTTACCAGCTGTCAGCACTCCAAATCACCAGTCAATGCCTCTGTCTGATTTATTAATATGCAATCTCAATCCTCATTGCATTCTTAATAAACAGCTTTTAGGCAAGTGCATCCAGTTCACTGCAATGGTAATATTAGTCGCTGAAACTTTTACCTGTGGCAGCGTAAAAGCTTCTGATGGTAGTTTGAACATCCTTTGAGAAATGGAAAAAAATCAAAGGTAGTTCAAAAGTAAATGTGTAGGGTAATTATTGCTCAGAATTTTCATCGGCATTAATAATTTGACTTACAATATCTTGCACTTGTGGTTGGAATATGACCTAGAGATGGATCTATCTGAAATCGTCAATAGCGTGAGGATGCAAGAAGGAGTGGGACATGGCAGCATTAAAGACATGGGGCCATGCAATCCTCTCATATTATATAAGGAATGCTCGCTTCTTCATATATATTAAACAATTTTGACAGTGCTGTCACTAGCACCCTTAAAATATTCGAAAGGTAAAATAGCTCCCCATTCAGATCTCTGGGTGTGGACTCTTCAGGTTGGATTTATCAGAATTGATAGAAACTTTTTGTGAGATAAACTGTGGAATGTTAGAAGTCTGAATAGGGCAATCCTGTTGAAGAATTTAAAGAGGGAGGTAAATAAATTTCAATTGGATATTTTTTGTAATTAGTGAAATTAAATGGGAATATGCTTAAGCTTTCTCATCTGTAGAATATAAGCCATTTATCACAAGCTATTAATGTCAGTTACATTACTTCAGAGGAAATGCTGATAACAGAAGGGGGAGGGGGGAAACCAGACCCGTGATGTCTGTGGGTTTTATTCTTTCATATGATTAGAGATTGAAATACAGTTTGTAATGTCATGTTTTAGTGTTTTGAATTGAATTTTCCAATGGTAGTCATTACTACAAGCTGTAAACACTCATTGCTAGAAATGCTCGGACATTTCTTCAAAATATTGAATTCGATAAACAAATCAAAACAATAACAGAACATTGATAGCTTTGTTCATATACAAAAACTGCAGCTAGACAGTTCAGTCTCGACATGATATTCTATCTTCGTTTGTTAGAGTATAGCTGATTTTTTGTAAAACACAGATGATCATTTCAGTGAGAAAATTTACTGTATCTTCATCTATAATGTTTGTCAAGTGAAAGCATTGGTCCTCCATATTAGCCAACATACATGCTGGTTTTCACGTGTCAGTATTTTTTGTGCTTGAGTGCATTTGCTTCCTACATGTTCAGTGCTATCAAACATGCAAACAGGACTAGCCATACAAAAGAAAGGAATTTCATCTTGAGTGCTCTTAAGTGCCCAGTGCATTTAAGTGTGCAGAATGGATTAGATCACACAAAAGAATGACCAAACTGCCAGCGGGTACTGGGAACTGCATTTTGTACAACTAAAAATCACCATTAATACTCAATCCAAACATCTGTATTAGATGAAATTGTTTGGCCTATGAAAAATCACTTTACTGCCATAAATGTTTACTGTAAAACTATTACAGGCAGTCTGAAAGCACATGTCTCGGGTAACACATTTTACCACATGAATATTTAATAAACTGTAACTGCGAATGTTTTTAATGTATGTACTGAAATTGTCTTATCACAAGTTCTATGAGTAAAAATTGTGGTGTAAAGCATACACTCATTCATTACACAATTGTGCAGAAATTCATTTTATGAAATTTAATTATCTCATCCTTAGTTACATACTTTTCTTCAAAAAAAGTTTCGATGCATATCTTTTCAGCCTACGTAGCAGACAGGAGGAAAAGTTCGGCTTTGAATTAAAAAAGGAATTGGAAAAATTCTGGAGAGAATAATTCAAATTGGCTTCAGATTCACTCTTAATCTAGAGCTTTATTGGAGAACAGAATACTTACTGTATTAACTTCCTGTAGTTCTTTCTACTGGGAGAATGTCTTGTGTTGCCAATTCTGGTTGTTAATGTTGCTGCCTACATTGTGCCGTCTACATTGCTCTGGTTCAATATTTGTGTAGCACTTTTATTATTCATTATATATCCACAGTGTTTTGCTTACTTTTGCACAAGAGTGTATACTTGTTAAAATCTTAGTCATCAATTGTCTGCTTAGCCAAGATTGTGGTTTTTCCTTCTCTGTACCCTCTGTTAAAAAATCAATCAATTCTGTCATGGAATGTGACATACTATCTTAATTCTTGTTAGATTTTTCTCTTAAGCTTCTCCCTTCATTCATTGTTTCAACAATATATATGTTAGGCTCAAAGAACGAAAACGCTCATTGATTGGAAAAAAAGGGTCCACAACAACTCATGGTCTCTTTAAAACAGCCATAACAGATTATTCTTAGCCAGAACGCATTGTGGTCAACTAAAAAAAAAAAAAAAAAAAAAAAATAACCACAACATGAAATTTGCGTCGTGGCTCTCATGAGTCTGCTACGTAGGCTGAAAACTCTTTTTGAAGAAAAGTATGTAACTAAGGATGAGATAATTAAATCACATTGTGATTATTAAGAAAAGCCACAACACATTCTGAACGTTAGCTGATGCAACCACAGCATGACGTACTGGTTGATACTACCTCTTCTGGATGTTAATTAATAAGCAGGTGATGTTAATAAAATAAAACACATTTTTTAATTATCATTTTTTATATGTAATTATTATCTGATATAAGTTGACCGTAAAATTATTTAAACAAAGGAAATTGATAAAAAAAGTTATCGAGAATGTTGCAGAGTATTTATTTTTACTGTGAGTTGCATTTTATGTTATTTGACTAACATTTGCATATTTTTATCAATACAGTATCTTTTACTGTGGCTCATTATAATGCCTTACTGACCTCCTGATGATAATGTAGATGCTAAGCAAAGTGTTAAGAGTTGAGGGTGCATCCTGAATTTGAATAAAGTTACTCTCTGAAATTGAAAATTCATTAAGAGCATAAATTCAACCAAGAAAACCTCCCTTGTTTCCTAACTAATAGGGATCTGATGGATTTATGCTTCTAACAACAGCTAAAACATTTCTGGAAGCTGCACATTCTCTGTCAACTTTGGGTACCCTAACTAAAGCATTAGCACCAATTTAAACTGCAGAAAATTTTGAGTTGTATAGTGAAATCGTGTTATGTGCCTGTTTCTCTTGGCCAGATTTGGCATATACTCTCTCAAAATTAATGCTGTTCTTAAACAGGGCATACAAGTAACAGTTGGACCATATCCCTCATTCTCCACAGATAACATGAACGTTTCATAACACGCTGAACACTTCTGAGTTCCTGTGGTGTCATTTTCACAAATAATACAACTTTTGTTAAATTTTCAGATTTTTCTAAAATAATGTGTTTTGCTAATAGTTCTTGTAAAAATAAATAACTCTGCAGCATGCTCGATTATTTTGCTTCCATAAAGAAACAATAATAAAAATAGGTGTTTGTTTCTTAACATTACCCGATTATTAATTAACATCCAGAAGAGTTAGTTACAATCTGTCCATCATGTTGTGGTTAGTAAGAAAAGCCACAATGCATTCTGAACATTAGCTGATGCAACCAAGACATGTAGTGGTCAAATATCATAAGATCTAACATGAATTTCATGTTGTATTTTTCAGTTAGCCACAACACATTCTGGCTATTTATGTAAATGCCATAATGCAAATAATGTGTTATGGCCATTTTAAGAAACCACAATGCGTTGTGTATGTTTGTTTGCTCAATGAGCATTTTCATTCTTTGAATCGAACATATATTAGAAATTTCTTTTTCAGTTCTTGGTTAAAGTTGGTTCTAAAAGAGGTGCTAGGAATGATGTGTTTTTGATGCCATTCTCACTTCACCTGTCATTGTAATTATTCTTTATACCAAAATACTTCCAATACTTATACTGCACCATTCTGTGATATTTTTACTTATTGTATTGTAACAAGTAATTCTGTTCTGATTCCTTAAAACCAGCTGCGATGAAACATTGCAAAAGCAATAAAAAGTACATTTTTAATGACATCTTTTGAAAATTATTTATAATCCTCATAATAATAATAAATCTAAGTTGTATAAACCCAAGAATGTCTATCCAGTGTTAGTTATACAGATGTTTACAACATGGTCTGGATGTTTTCTTCCATTCTGTCTGGTAGTATGGTATTGAACCATGTATTTGAGTTTGTTTTATTGTACTGTAAGAAGTTGAATATTCATTAATTTCGTGATATTTTAAACACTGTTTTTTTTTTTTTTTTTTTAATCAAACTGGGCTAAACTTGGATCATTGTCAAAGAGCAAAAGTTAGCAGGAACAAATTCTGTGAAATATTGCTAATGAAAACAAGAAATGGTATTATTAAATTGACCCTTCGGTTAATACTAGATTTAAAAAAGTAAAAAAACCGAGGTGGTGTTATGGTATACATATTAATTTTTTTTTAACAAAAGTTTAAAATCTTCTGTGATTCATATTATGATTATTTTGCTGAGTGTACTTTTATTTGAAATGATCTGTGAGAATTTTAGTGTTCTACTACGGGATACAACACTAACTTCACTCTTTCACATAGATCATAAAAGAAAACACCTTGGTACCATATTATTTTTATTTTATTTTAGGTTGTTTGAAATGGAATGAAGATCAGCTGTATTGTGCAGTTCATGCTAAGAGCAAGGCAAGTGCAACTTGTATCATATGGGGAAAGGAGAGTACGAAGAATGGAATGTGCCAGAATGGTAAATGTTAATATTACTTTGCTAGAAAATATTAATATTTAGACCTTATTTAACTAGAAGTTGTTAGTGAAAGTTACATAGTTATAAAATGTGATTTTGCGAGTTATGTTTGGATGGTACCATAGTAAACGGTGTCATTTTATGAGGGTTGATCGAATATGAAAGAGACATTTTAAAAGCTCTTCATTTGATTAATCTATAGCAAAGCAAATGCAAAGCTAGTTTTCTACATAGCTTTCCTGTTTGCTGCACTTTTTTTCCATCCCATTTGAAAATTTTCTAATTCCTTCATAACAATTTGTTAAATGTGTTTGTAGGTTAATTTGGCATGAAGTCTTGTACCTTGTTTTTTGAAAATTTCTCACCACCTAAGGCTTGCAAAGCTGTCAAGTGTTGTGCTACGAAGTTGACTTGCATAGCTCCATCAGTGTGGGGCAAAACGTTATCATGGAGAATTAGGATGCTGTAGTTTAAAATATTGCATGTTGTGGACCTATGAGATCCTGGTTTTTGCCCACTCCCCCTTTTGCACACCTTTTCATACTTGACCTCTCGGTTTCAGAAAAATAGTGATGTACCCATGATTTATCAAATGTGAGAACGTGCATCAGATATGCATCTCTTGGTGTGCTCCAAAAGCATCTGAGAATTTCAATACTTACTACCTTCAGATTTGCATTAAACATTCTTGCATCAATGGTGAAGTGATTTGGCATAAAGTTAACTCATTTTTAATGATTTTCTGCATACCTCCTTATTCTTCTTGCTGCATTCATTTCGTTACTGCTTGGTTTTGTTTCTTCATAGATAAGGTATAGAGTTTGTAAGTACTTTGCATTTTGATTTTTGTTGGGGGGGCAACATTCACAATTGCTCTTATAAACCACTGTCCAACATTTGCAGAACATCTTTGCCAACTATGCCTACAATCTGTGCAAAATATCTGGTAGTTTAACATCTTCATGAACTATAAACTTCATAATTATGCATTGTGTAATGGACCCATGACTCCTGTTAACTTAGCAATATAAAAAGTAAACCAATAACTGTTGAAACAAGCATGTAGTGTTTATGGTGCCAGTGCACTCATAACGTAATGCATTGCCACATTAATGTGTATTAAAGTGTCCCATAACTTTTTCAAAATTCTAATTTATGTTTGATTGGCCTTTGAAAATGGTTTGTTATTTTAAGAAACTGGTTTGATTATTCAGGCTTCGCTTCAAACAGCCGTTTCTAACATCTGTGAAGTAGTGAAAATTTTTGTTTGTTGCAGTTGCAAGTATTTAATAAATAATTAAGTTTCAAGTTTAGAGGGAATATTATGAAGTATACCTCCTGTAGGATGAAATGAAAGACAAACAGGACAATATTTAGTTGATTTTTATCAGTTGGATTATGCAAAACTTGCTTCATGTGGGAACTAAATCTGTAGCAATTCAGTTAACGGCTTGTGTAATTTTATATATTGTATATCACATTCTAAAATGGTTGAACCTGTGATTTCAGTGATAAACCTCAAATGAATTGAAGTCGTTTACTTATTTGCTATATCTAGCAATTACCAGACTAAGTGCTTAAAACCAGTCAATTTTGTATGCCATTTCTTGTTTTGTGTTTTAGACAGTTATCAAAGTAAATGCACACTGTATTGTAAACATCATTAATAGTCAGTCTCTGAAATACTTTCTGCCTCTGTTCTTTTGTACACCAAATAACTGTTCATAGATCAGTAATATGTTTGATGATAACTAGAAGGAAAATACTTTAAGGCAATATGAAAACGAAGGGTAGGAAAAGAAAACCCATTACTTGCCAAAGTTTTAGACAGATGCCAGCTACAACACACACACTCACACACACACACAAAAGGAATGATACAAACTACAATATTGTGGGTAATCCTTTTACCATGTAGATTAGGAATGAGACAGATGGCAAAGGAGATTAGTCAGCACATGTTTTGTGTTATCACCACTATCCTCCTTCCTCCAAGTGGTAGTTATTTATGATAATGATTACATTCTCTCCCTGGCGTTTCCATGTAAAGTTGTAACAAAATGTTTTCCCATTTTTTAAAATTTTTTTTACACTCTTTGTGTTAGACATTAATTTCCTTGTGGATGTGACTATACAGGCTTTAAACAGAGATTGTTCATCTTGGGTGCCACAGTCCCTTACACTCATGTTTTGTTGAAAGTGTTTGGTCTAGACTTTCGATAACTATTTACCATTATAATGATCAGCAGAATATATTGTGGTCCAGTTGTACACCTATAAAATTACCATTCTTTTAAAATTTACTTAATATTTTGTAGTTTCACTCACAGCACATACACTGATGAGCCAAAACATTATGACCGCTGCCCACCTCAAGATTGAATGGTAAAGTTGTAGGTACATCTTGTGGTAAGGAAAGTATATAAGTGGAGAAGAGACTTCTGTGGAGTCATTCCAGTGATATGTGTGACAAAGGTGGAAATCCACGGGCATAAGTGACTTTGCTAAAGTGCCCTAGAAACGAGCATCTCGGAAACGAAGGATGGTGAAACCACAAGTAAGGGACCAGTTGGTGGATTTTCATGCCTTATCACAGAACATGCAGGTCGGAGGCTTGTCTGATCTGTAAAGCAGGATGTGATCTGTGGTAGATATGGTAGCAGAGTACAATTCAGGTGAAGGCACAAGTGTTTTTGAGCACACTTCAGTGCATGTTATTGAACATAGAACTCTGCAGCCGACAGATCCTTTGTGTTCCCATTTTGGACTAATGGCATCATCATACAAGATTGGAGTGGGCACAAGATCATCCAGATTGGATAGTGGTTCATTGGAAATATGTCACGTTTTAGGATCAATCATATTTCTTGTTACAGCAGGTTGATGGTCGTATCGTGATACACTGTCCTTCAGGCAAATGGATATTCGAAACATTGTCTGCATCACAGATGCAAGCTGTTGGGGGCAGTATTGTGCTGTGGGGTCCTTCACCTGGGCTTCCATGGGAACTGTGGTAATCATGGAAGACATCATGACAGCTGTGGATTATGTGAAAATTATTGCAGACCACCTGCATCCCTTTATCTTCTGTGATGGCTTTTTCCAGCAGGATTACTATTCATGTCATATTATCAAAATCATGGTACAGTGGTTTGAAGAGCATGGTAGTGAAGTCGTGTTGATGCCATGACCACCAAATTTGTCTGATCTCAACCCAATAAATCATATCTGGGACACTACTGGGTGCCATCTCTGTGCCTACAATCCTTTTTTTTTTTCTTATGCAGTTCTCTCAGCTTTGCAGCTGTTTTTCCACAGGATTCATGTAGGTAGAGCTCTACACTCCCAATTCACCTTCGGCTCTAGAGATGGAGGTGACGGGGTTGGTGCCACACTCTGGGCAATCATTTCCCATCAAGATAATGAGTACCATGGAGGAATTCCATGGGAAATGACTGCCCAGAGTGTGGTACTTCTGTAGAAATGTGTTGGGGAAATAGTTACTAACATGAGAAGACTCATAGTGGAAGACGACGCCCTTCACCCTCCACAAGGTCATGTGCCAGTGCTATCAAGACTGAAGTCTCAGTTAAGCTCTTACGCACTTCAGCACCACTCAAATAAACGCCAAAACCTGAACTAATAGAACATAGTGGGGCATAAAACAGACTGGATCAAGCCAAAAGAGGGTCTACCACATAGGTCTAAACAATCGTGACCCACCTGGAAGTCACTGAACAGGCTTTGAGTTGGATACTGCAGAGACTTGCTTCATGGAGATATCTGAGAGAGATACCACATGTTCTTGTGGCAAGATCCTAGCAATTGTACATTCTTCGTCATGTCCACAACTTGAAATTAACATTACCCAATTAGACCTTCAATCAGTCAGTGCCAAAGCCATCACATTGGTGAAAAAACTACTTTGTTGTTGACGCTGTCAATAACCTGAGGAGAAAACACACACAGGCTTGCCAGAGTGTTCTCCATATCAAATTTTGTGTGAAACCATCTCCACCTCTGCAAATTTCCCTAAGCTTATGGTAGCTGCCTTGAATTCCCCAAACATGATTTATTCAGACTTCTCTTGATATGAATGTTTTGCTTGGCCTTCCTCCCTGTTACCAGTGCTGATTTATCTTGAGACGGAAAATCCTTAGCTTAAGAAATCGCAGTTACAAACTCACAGTGACTTAGGCTATGGTTCGCACCAGCTATTATCTGATCTCTGGAGGCTATCTGCTTCATTCTCTACATAGCAGGAATCTGGCAGAATTGGATACTGTCTTTATTCTTGTATGAAGGCATGAGTCCAATCTCATATGTACTTGTAATTGAATTATGAAAAATCACTGCACTTAAGTGTCCAATATCATCTTTACATGACTCATTACATTGGGTAGTCATGTCTAATTAAAAAAAGTTAATTTGTGTTGATGATTATATATAATTAACATTTTTGTTCATCTGTAAACCAGTTTTTTTTTATATTTTGCTTGCAGTAGTTAATCTTCTTCACTATTAATTTCCTCTTTCAGTGAAATAAGTAATATACTTTTTGTTGGGTGGTTTTCAGCTACTGTTTTGTTTCTGAACTCATTGGTTTACAGTAAATGAGTAAACTTGTACTACTATTTTCCTTGTCTTAAGAATTCCAAGAAAGATAATTTGAGTATCATTATGAACCATACTTTTGATCACCCTTCCATTGCCTTTTTCAAACAGTGAATTTGTGCTTCCATTGCCTTCTTTTTCATTTTCTCTATCAAAGTTGTTATAAAACAGTCTATATAAATATATAATACAAAAATATTTAAAAAAAAATATAAATTAGGACAGAAAATGAATCCTGTACTTACAAATTTAAAAGTTTACTTGTAAAAGTTCACACTGTTGTTGCTATTAAAAATCTATATGGGTCATGAGTATGAGATGAAGAATTGGAATTAAAGGGAAAGGGCAATAAGCTGATGTGTGTATGCAAGTAAAATGAGGCTCATCTGATATATTTCTACTTTATACGGAGAAAGAAATTATTAATAATTTTAGAACTCAGAGGTTTAAAATTTGAGTATTGTTTTTTTCTTACATAAATTAAGCTTCAGGAAAATTTCTAAATAATATTGATTCAGCATGTATATCAAATGTTTATCCTGTTAGAATATTTATCAGTTTTCCTCTGTGCTGTAAATTGTGAAAAATAATTGGTGTTTACCTTGCCTGTTTGCAAGTTTAATGGTGAAAACAATCTGGAAACTTATGAAACATCATTTATCGTGTTCAATTAGTATTTTGGCTTTCTTTGCTCAAGTTTCAATTAGTTATTATTTGCAACAAGAGATGAGAAATACAAAATGTGAAAGAAAAGAAATGGAAATTACATTACCTGTTTGTTTCATCATTTGTGCTTGTGTTAAAGTATGTACTTCCAAATTAATATAATTTGTCTTCATTTTTTTTTTTTAATTTTTTTTTTATTTTTGTAGGAGTTACCCACAAACCAAAGACACTTTTGAATATACTTTCATTTCGTGGTGGAAAACAGACTCTGGTAAATGTTACAAAGTCTTTGTGTAAGACAGTTCTGGAGGCCAACCTGAAATCATCTGACATCACTCAGGATGTTGTAAATGGAATGGTCTATGATGAAACGGGTTTGCCAGAGCCTGAACTAGCTTTGTATTGTGGAGAAGTATGTTGTACATATGGCTTACTGCCTTGGCATATACGAGTTACTGAATTCTTGTAAGTATTAGATTTGTATTTGTTTTGCAAATTACAACGAAATATGTCACTAGAACTTGAAACTTTTAAAATTAGCAGTCCTCTAATTACCATTTTCTTGTTTAAACTGTTTATTACAGATTGAAGCTGCATTGTTAATCATTATTAGAGCATTGTTATTAATAATAAGGATAGGAAAAATAAACCCAACACTTACTACAGTTGAGTGTAGACACAAAAAGACGAATACGAATAATGAAATACTTCGGTGTTGAACTTTAGTCTTGCTGATACATGACACTGTGTACACCAACACCCACAAAGTCACAAAGTAAGGGTGACAGGGATGCTAATGGAAGGGAGTGAGAGGGTACTGCATTGATAATACTGGGGGAATATTATCACTGGAAGTGGGGAAAACATCTCAAAAGGAATAAACACAAGATGATATAACTATGAAGAGAGAATATTAAATATAAGATCTATGTTCTGTAGCTCAGTGGCTAAGGCGCTTGCTTTCAAAAACGTTAGCTGCTCCTGCCCCGGGCACGAATCCCGGCAGGCGCAGGAATTTTGTGAGTTGTGTTTAAACATATGAGCTATGCCAGGGCGCTCAGTGGTTCGGATTCCACGTTAAACTGTAGGTTCCAGAGGAAAGGAACTGGCTGTCCTACCTCTGACACAATGGCTTAGTATGCCTCCTTCGGGAGTATCCAACCAACCTTCGGGTTGTGGACTAAGTTAAGTTTGTTAAATTATATATGTGAATAAAAATAAGTGCTGGGCTTACTGGAGGGCTTTTATCAGAGGTTGATGCCAGGGGTAAGCTAATTTCCATCTGCAGAGTTCCATGGTTTCAGGGAAGATTGACAACTCTCATTAAAAAGCAGTTAATAATTTTCTCAGATTTTGGGAGCTGGCATCGCTTGTCACTGGTTGGTCTAAGTTGCTGGTATAAACTGTTTCTTTGGCCATTCATTCCGATGGTTAGTTGGTTAGTAGTGAGGTCTGCATATAAACTGATACAGTGGAGGCAATGAGTTGGTATATGAGGGGTGTTGGAATCCATGTGGCATGTCCACTTATGGTCGGATTGAAGTAGGTGGTGATAGCCAAGTGCATGCTGCAAGTTTTGCAACAAGCTCTGTTGCACAGAAATGATCCGTATGGCTGTTTGGGAGAGGTATGTGTGCAGATATATGTTCTAGAGATTTGTTGGTTTGTTGAAGCCTTTGCGTGGCTGGCATTTCCATGGGCAGTGGGCAGGATTTTGTGGAGAAGGATGCACATTTTTGGAAAGGAATATTGGAAGTCATGCTCATGCCAAAGAATTAAGTTTAACTACTCAATTACAGGATAGAACTGGCTGAAAATGGGGCCATGGTTAGTTTCAAGAGGTGTGGGATTGAAGTAATAGTGTGAAAGGAGGGTTATACCATGAGAAATTTGCTCCTGTGCAAGATCAGTGAGGTGGTAGTGGGAAAGGAGAGCTTGTGATAAATTTTGGAATTATCTGGAGAGAGATGACTGCCATGTATGTCCAGGCTGTAAAGATGGGAACTTTTGGTATGGAAGGTTGAGAACAAAGTGAAGGTATCACATCGCTATGGTCTCAAGTTCCAGTAAAATCCAATTTTTATTAGCAAATGTAATGTATAAATCTTATATTTAATATTGCATTCGGGAAAATGGTTGTTCAATTCCCTGTCCGACCATCCAGATTTGGGTTTTTCATTATTCCAGGTGAATGCTGTGGTCCATGGTTAAATTCTTTTCCGTTCCTTCCTTCGTTCCCCCTCCCCCCCTATTCTTTTCCCACTAACAATCTTGACAAGGTGAAAAGCCAATAGAAAAAAATATTCTCTCTCTCATATTTTTTCGTTGCTTTTACAATGTTTCCCCACTTCCAGTGATATTTCCTCAGTATTATCGATTCAGTATTCCCTCGCTCCTCTCCATTTCCACCTCTGCCACCTTCACTTTGACTTGGTGGGGATTGGTGTGAATGTCTTCTTGCTAAGTGTCTTATCTGCCAGCAAGAATAATGTTCTGCAATGAGAAATTGCATTATTTGTGTTTATCTTTTTGTGTCCATCACTGCCCTAATTGCCTCATCTGTGGCAAGTGTTGATTTTATTTTCTCTGCCCTTTCTTGTTTATACTGCCTTAAAGCATTTTCATTTTTATTGTTATTGTAGTTGCAACTTCATTTTTCTGTAAATTATGTACCAAGTGTCAAATTTTGTTTAAATATTAAGTGGGATGCGTGCAGAGCTTGAAATGAAAATACTGCACGTAATTTGATGGCAGATTTATTATAATTGAAAATGTCTATCAGCACTTACAGTAATTTAAGAATTTATTAACACAGAGCAGTTTCCTAGAAACAGCTGGATAGAGTTGGTCTTGTGAACTAATCTGCCACACTACTAATATACTATGGTGAATTTTTTTTATCACCTAAAATGGTGCATGATAACCATATTTTGTTTTTACCAATGTGGTTATTTTTTTGTTATTTTTTTTGTTTTGCTGTCATCAGTCTTTCGACTGGTTTGATGCAAACCTCCATCCCTTCCTATCCTGTGCTAACCTCTTCATTTCTACATACCCCTACAACCCATGTCCTCAATTATCTGCTTCATATATTCTAATCTATGTCTTCCTCTACAGTTCTTACCTTTGACTGTTCCCTCCATAAGCAAATTAACCAGTGCAGCATGTCTCAAAATATGAACTACCAGCCTGTCTCTTCTTTCTGTGAGCTTCTTCCATAAACTTCTTTTCTCACCCATCATTTCCAAAACTTGTTGATTTCTTACTTTGCCTGTCCACCTAATTTTCAGCATTCTTCTGTAGCACCACATTTCAAATGCTTCAAGTTTCTTTCTTTCCGGTATTCCTAAAGTCCATGTTTCGCTACCGTAAAGTGCTATGCTCCATACATAGTATTAAAAATTTCTTTCTAATTCCTAGATCAATATTTGAACCTAAAAGGTTTCTCTTTTTCATGAAGGCTCTATTTGCTAGCGCTATTCTGCTTTTAACATCATTCCTGCTTCAGCAATCGGTTGTAATTTTGCTTCCCAAGTAAAAGAACTCACTTACTTCTCCTATTGCAACCGATCCTATTTTTATATTTAATCTACTAGTATTGGTATCATTTCTGCTAAATTTCATCACTTTTGTCTTTCTTTGATTTATATTCAGTCCAAAATCTTCCTTCAGTATTTTGTTCATGCCATTCAGTAACTTCTCAGTACCCTAATCCCTCTCTGCTAACAAGACAATGTCATCAGCAAATTGTAGCATACTGTTTTTATCTCCCTGAAAACTTATGCCACATGGAAATTTTTCTTTGACTTTCTTCATTGTTTCTTCTACATACAAGTTGAATATTAACGGAGATAGACTACAACCTTGTCTCGCACCCTTTTTAACTGATGCATGTCTCTTGTGATTCTCTACTTTTATTACAGCCACTTGATTCTTACATAGTTTATAGAGTATTCTTCTATCTCGATACTTTAGATCTGTCTTCTTTAAAATTTTGAACATCTTGTCCCACCTAACGTTAACAAAAGTTTTTTCTAAATCAAAAAATGCCATAAAAGTATCTTTGTTTTTCTTGATCCGCCCTTCAAGTATTAATCTCAAAGACAGAATTGCTTCCTTTGTACCGTGATTTTTCCTAAACCCAAACTGATCTTCACCTACTATCTCTTCTTCTACCGTTTCCATCCTTCTGTATATTATTCTGGTCAGTAATTTTGAAGCATGTGATGTTAGACTAATGGTGCGATAATTCTCACATTTGTCGGCTTGTGCTTTTTTTGGAAGTGTGAAGATATTTTTATTAAAATCAGTTGGAATTTCTCCTGTTTCATAAGTTTTTGATATCAGCTTGAATAATCTTTCGATTCCTTCCTCTCCTAGGGATTTAAGAAGTTCTGCAGGGATCTCCTTAATTTCCAATTGCCTTATTTGCTTTCTAGTCATTCAGAGCTTTATTAAATTCTGTCCTCAAAAGAGGATCTCCTAAGTCATCAGTGTCGACATCGCCTTCCTTTTCCATTACACTATTATTCAAGTCATCCCCAACATACAGTTTCTCAATGTGCTCCTTCCATCGGTTAGCTCTATCTTTTGAGCTTAAAAGAGGTTTCCCATCGGCAGTTTTAATGTTCATACCTCTTTTCTTCATTTATCCAAAATTCTGTTTGCTCTTTCTATATGCAACATCTACTTTTCCTATGACCATTTCCTTTTCTACTTCTTCACACTTTTCTTGTAGCAATTTTTCTTTTGCTATTTTGCATTTCCTGTTTATTTGATTTCTAAATTACCTGTACTGCTCTCTTCCTGCTTCATCCTGATCATTTTTGTACCTTCTCCTCTGATCCATCAGCTTCAAAATATCTTCTGTGATCCAAGGTTTTCGGGCAGCTTGTTCCCTAAAGCCTAATGTTTCTTTACCAGCTTTCATTATTTCGCTCTTTAATGCATTCCATTCGTCCTCGGTTGAGCTCCTTTCACAGTTACTTCTTAGACCTAAGTCTACCATTTCTGCAAATTTTTTTCTCGTGCTAGAGTGTTTCAGTTTATTCACTTCCAGTCTGTTCTGCTTATGCTGCTTCCTTATTCGCTTGAATTTCAGCCTGCACTTCATTACTATCAAATTATGGTCAGAGTCTATGTCTGCTCCTGGGAATGCTTTACAGTCTAGAACTTGATTCCTGAATCTCTGTTTGACCATAATCTAGCTGATATCTGCCTGTATCCCCAGGACGTTTCCAGGTGTATATTGTTCTAGCATGGTTCTTAAACAGTGTGTTCGCCACTACTAGCTTATATCTTTCACAAAATTCTAGCAACCTGCTTCCTCGCTCATTTCTTTCTCCTAGACCAAAACTTCCTACAGTATTCCCCTCTTTTCCTTCTCCCACTATTGCATTCCAATCACCCATGATTATTAGATTTTCCTCCCCCTTCACATATTGGATTAATTCTTTAATTTCAGTGTATATTTTTTCTATTTCTTTGTCATCTTCCTGTGGTGTTGGCATATACACTTGTACTAATGTGGTTGGGACGGACTTAGTTTCTAATCTCATCAAAATAATCCTGTCACTAAACTGTTTATAATAACTCACCCGTTTCCCTACTTTCTTGTTCATTACAAATGCTACACCAGTTACTCCATTGACATCTTGTGTACTAATTATCCTGTGTTCGCCAGACCAGAAATCCTGCGCGTCCTTCCATTTAATCTCACAAATCCCAACAACATTTAACTTAAGTTGTTCCATCTCCCTTTTTAAGTTTTCTAACCTACCTGCCCTATTCAGACTTCTAACATTCCACACTCCGACTCGTAGAATGTTTCTATCCATTCTGATTGTTCATGTGATATGACAAAAGAGGAACAGTTTTGACTTTTATAGATTATGATTACATTTTTTTATTATTATTTGATGAAAAAGTCCATGCTGAGTTTGACCACTCCTGTTAATATGTATAGCTAATAATTTTTGGATACAAGTTTGGTTACAGACATATATTCAATTACATTATTGCAGGAATCTGTATCTCTGAACAACTTCTCTATTTTGTTTTGTAGAGAAACTTCCAGTATGGTGGATGGTTCAGAATACAAAATTTACAATAATGTATTCATATTCAAAGTCCTTCCTTAGTGGAAAACGTTCAAACACAAACATCAAACATACATTTGGTATTGAAGAAAGACACTTAGGAGGGTCTGCTACTAATGACTGGTATTAAAGAGAAGCTTGTGACCTAAGAAGTTATCTCAGAGTTGACACTGACATGAATAATGTTATTGATAGTATGTTGGTGTTATTACATAGAAGAAAGTGGGTGACTATCTTTGTATCCTCAGTTTTGAATTTGCAATTTCTATGTTGCCAGTGCAATAAAGTCGTAGTACTGCTTGAAGTTCCTTGTGTGTGGACACTCTCTCCACCCTTGTCTGTATTTTACTTCTGTTTTGCATTCACTGTTGAGTTACATCATGATATTTGTTATATCCATAGTGATCACTATAATAATTCAGTTTTAATGTATGCTTTTCCATTGTGTTGGAATATCTTCTCATTGGTAGGCTTCTTATCCAATGGAATCTTAGGCATTCTGTGATACATTCACATCCAATATACTTCTAACAGGTTCTTTGAAGAGGCTTTCAGTATTCAGGCTTCTGAACTGGTGATAACATTCCCCTAGCTGAAACACTTTGGTATTTTTTTTCATTTATTGCCTAACATATATTCACTGCCTCTTGAATAACAATTATTTCTCGATTTTCTTCTGCATAGTATGTTGTGCAGATTGCAACACTCACCTTGTTTTCGAGCTTTTATATTTTTCTTTAATTTTCTTATTTGTGTTTTAATGCTTCTAAGGCAATTGTTGTAAGTCTGGTTGTTTGATTACCTTAATTTTTTTTTTTACTTTATTACATTATATTTGAAATTTAGAAGTTTACCTGCTACTGTTTCTTTAATCAGCTCTTGCTAACTTTTGTTTGATTCAGTAGTGGGTAGTGCATACAAATATTCAATTAGTTTTGTTTGCTGCTTTTTCTAGTGCAGTTGTATGTCTGCTAAAGCTGGTTCTATGACAAATATGTGAATCAGCTCGGGAAAAGGGGGGGGAACGCATGTATTAGTGATCAGTTCATCTTTGCATAGCTGCAACACACTGTAATTCTTCCACCGAGCATGGTGGGTGAGCAGTTAGCTCTCTGGCCTCGCATTCGGGAGGACGGTGGTTTGAATCCCCGTGCAGGCATCCAGATTTGGGTTTTCCATGGTTTCCCCAGATCACTCCAGGCGAATGCCGGGTTGCTTCCTTCAAAAAAGGCCATGGCCGAATTTCTACCTTTCGTTGTCCCCAGTCCCATCCCGCTTCTAATGACCTCGACATCGACGAGGCGTAAAGCAATAAGATAAAAAATTAATTCTTCTATCTCTGTCCAAAGGCATGTGGGCACATGGTTTTGTCAATGTGCCCTTCATCAGTTTCTTGCATTCAGGTCCACATGTCGTTATGTCAAATTTTTTCAGATTTCTCATTAAGTCTTCTGTTTGTTCAGAGAATTCTTCAACTTTTTCTTGCTCTTTATGAATGGTTGGTTCATAGACCTGGATAAAATGGACTGTTTCATTTAGCTACAGAAGCATGTTATGTTCATTATATGGTACAAAGCTGGAGATAATCTTCATTAATCAGTGTGATAGAATTCAAAAGTGCATCCATTTTGGCTTATCTGATATTATTTCGTAACACCAATGTCCATTGTATGCACAGTGATTTTTGAATACTATATTATATCTAATTTCATCTTCCTTATTTCTAATGCTGCATTTCTCAACATTCTTTATGAAAACAGCGTTTTTACCTGCAAGATAGCTATTTTCTGGTTTACATTTATTGTTTGCTGATTAGTCACATACTGTCCAAATAAGGTGTGATTCCTTTTACTTCTTGCCTGATAACACAAAATGCACATTTAAGCCCATAAACATTGATGCTTTAGTGAATTTTTTTTGCACAGCAAAATCATTTTTTGTTATTTTTTTTTTCATACTTACTAGGACGAATCAAAAAGTAAGTTACAATTCCAAGTTATGGCCATTTATGAAACCACTGACAAATAGGCAACACGGCTATGACAACATACAATGTAAGTTCACTTTTCCACATAATCCCCAAGATACTGTAAACGTTTCTCAGAACAGTCGGCCAACTTTTTGATTCTGGATATGTAGAAATCGCCACCAGTGTTATGTAACAACCTGCAGACAGCTGCTTTCACCTCCTCCTCATTTCGGAATAGTCCTCCACTGACATACTTTTTCTGCTTACCAAACACATGATAATCGCATGGCACTTAGTCTGGACTGTAAGGAGGATGTTGCCATACGTCCCACGTGATTCACTGCAGCAGTTCGGAAGTTTGGTGGGCCTTGTGATGCGTTGCGTTGTCGTGCAACAAAATCACACCAGTGATCAATTTTCCCTGCTGTTTTTCTTTAATTGCCTTACACAATCAGTTCAAAGTTTCCAAAATGGTGAGAAGACGAAAGCAACTGTCTCCAGGTGGTTACATAGCACTGGAGGTGATTTCTACACATCCAGAATTGAAAAGTTGGCTGACCGTTCTGAGAAATGTTTACAGTCTCTTTGGGACTGTGAAAAATTGAACTTACATTGTATGTTGTCATAGCTGTGTTGCCTATTTGTAGCTGGTTTCATAATTGGCCATAACTTAGAAGTGTAGCTTACTTTTTGATTCGCCATTGTATTTACTGGGATCACTAATAGGGGAGTGAGACATGGATCTTGTGCTTGTCCATCATTCATACTAAATGTGTAACACGAAAGAGTGGGGAGAGTAACAAATTTACTGTGATAAGGAAGGTTATCTTTGCAGATGTGGAGTTTGTGTTTGATCTCTGCTAACAACTTCGTGTAATTCATTGTTCATCTTACTGCAGGACCATAAAAAAGGGGGGGGGGGAAATACCATAGTGTTGTTACCCAATGGACAATGTTCCAAATTTTGTGTAAAGACAAAAAGAAAGAAAGGGGCTACAAATTGGATGCCTTAAACATGTGGATAGGAGAATAACCATGGCTTACTGAAGTTGATGATTGCTGCTGCGGCGTCGAAACACTGGAAAAGTTTGTATATATATTTCTGTGTTTCGACACCCACAGCAATATTTAACTTTGGTAAGCGGTGGTTATTCTCCTATCCAAATTTTTAATATATATATATATATATATATATAATATATATATATATATATATATATATATATATATATATATATATATATAATGTTAGATTGTCATCAATCTTAAAATAATTGGGAATGAGGGTAGTTCAGATTTTTTATTTGTTTGTATACAGAATTTACTAAAGTATAGTTGTTATGTTGCCTTTACAATTACATTAGGTACTTTGTAATTTTACATACCCACAACAAAAGAGGTCTCATTTTCTTCTGCTTGCTTTGTGAGATCATCTTTGTTACTAAGTCCCTCATACTCTTTAACAAAGAAGTTGGATTGGACTGCACTCAGGTTGCTGCTCTCATACCATGCCATGGCAGTCTAGTGCAGTGAATGCAGCAGCATCTGTTGATTCAGTGTTGACATCCTCTTCAATGTCTTTATTGGTTTCATTTTGAGAAACACAGTTTGCTCTATAAATAGAATTCACAATTGCACTGTCATCCACGATTGGAAATCCGAAAGCATTACCATCACTTTCTAGCCATTTTCTTGCATCATACCTATCAGTCTCCAGATCCAGGGATTGTCATTCAATATTTGGCCTTCGTCTTCAAATCCTTCATCAGAGTGCAGCACATCTTTGGTTTTTACTGCAGTAGGCCAGTTGATTCCATGCAGTCATTAATTTTGCTCAGTAACAGAATTCCACAAATCGTCTAACTATAATGGTATTCCTTGAGAGTCAACTTTTTTTGAAAAAGCAATGCCACTTTTTTTTTTCATTGTTTTCTTCAAAAAGAAAGTGATTCAACACTTTTTTTTTGTATTTCCTCTTCAATGTTTCTACAACTCTCAGGTCCATTGGTTCCAGAATTTCTGTCACGTTTGGTAGAAGGATGAAGTTGTCATCTATCATGTTTATTTTATCAGCAGGAGGATGTTATGGATTTTTATCCAGAATAATTAACATGTTACCAACTTTGCCTCTCTCTTTTGATATTAGAAATGAAATCATTAGTGAATAAGTCCATAAAAATTTTATCATTCATTCGTGCACTTTTATGAGCCCCGTAACACATAGGGAGGTAGGCGAAATTTTTTGAAACACCTTGGTTTTGTACTCTTTTTCTATAATCAACAGTAGCAATGAGTATCACTAGCATTAGCACAAACCATAGCAGTAACTTACTCCTTGCTCACTTTGAAACCTGGAGCTGTTTTACATGTACATGCAAGAGCTTTTGTAGGCAATGCTTTCTAGTTTGTCTTGTCAGCATTGTAAATGTTTTCTGTAGAATATCCTTCACTTTCTATAAGTACTGAAAATTCTTCAACTGACTGTGCTGCACTACGAACATTAGATAATCACTTTTAATACATCAGAGATAGATAACACTTTCACTGGTCTCCAAAACCACTATTTTAAATTAACTAATCTTTACAAGCATAATCATAGTGATAAAGCAATTGAGAATGTTATAGATATGTCTTGTACTGGTAAAAATGTGTGGGAATAAACATTGGACGTTGTTAAATAAAATTATAATGATTACAGAAATAATTTTGTTCCAGTTCTGGACATGTGAATTCCAGCTGTAACCTGTGACTTCATACATGCTGAATTGGAATGTTATTTCTAGAATTGAATAAACAAAGTTGAAAGATACATAAAAGGTGACCCAAAAAGCACGGAGTCAGGATAATATAATGGGGAGGCCATTACCATACCATTCTATCATCGAACCTGTTTCTTGAAGAGAACCAATTTGCAACGTATTTAAAAATACCAACAAACTAAAAGGGGGAGTGTTAACTGTGCGAGGACTACTTACCACAGTTCCTGCAGTAAATTTTTTGTTTTTGATTTAAAATTGTCATTTTCTGGGGGCATCTTATATCAATACCATTTTGTACACAACATTTTTGGTTCTTCTGTCCTTTGCTAAGATATATAGCCTTTGGGGTTTGGAAACCCATGAGCCAGCTTTATGTAACTTCCCATGGAAAAAAACACTTATTTTCTAAGTGTACCCCTGCTACTGTCAGTGTCTGTCCCCTGGCTTTATTGATAATCACAAAGGCTAATTTTAGTGGAAAATGTAGTCTTTTAAACTAAAATAACAGAATTATTTGGATTTGAGGAATCAACACATAATCACCTTTTGCCATTCCAGTTGCGATTGCAGCTTTTATTTTGTTGCACCACAAATGTGTTATTTGCAGGCGTGTGCCATTGCGCAGTCGCGGTGAATTGAGGTCCCACATCAGTAGTATGAAAACCCCAACTTTTAATTTTATTTTGTGGGAAGGTACTCCCAATAACTCCAAAGAGTTCAGGAACTCTGTGGGATATGTGGTAACTTGGGCCATATCCACAACAGTGTTCACCGATAAATATTCCACTATTTTGCGTCACACTTGCGCGATAATTTTTTCATTTATTTGTCCAACAATTTCATAGTTGGTACTAAAATTGATTGTGTTGGTACATACAATTTATAAACAGATCCATACATAAACTGACTGTGAGAAAAACAGTCTGAACAAATGCATATGGTGTTGTTGGCTAGGAGCTCCTGAAGGATTGTTCGGCCATCTATGTGACAAAGATTTGATTTGCTATGCATTCTGCCCCTGTTGTGGCTGGTTGAACCTACAGTTTAACATGGAATCCGAACAACTGAACGTCCTTATGTGGCTTATATGATCAAATACATCTCTTAAAAATTCCCGACCCCACTGCGATTTGAACCCTGGACTGGATCCTTAACTGATAAAAAAGCAGTTGCTTAAAACGCTCGGCGATATAATATTGAGAGACTTGCACATGTTTTCTTTCTGTCCGTCACAATGTGGTTGGTTTTCAAAATCTCATGACCAAATAGGTTATTTATCCTGAAAAATTTATTCTATGTCCTTCTTAATCATACATAATATTTCCTTGTCAAATTTCATCAAGCTAGGCTTAACCATTTAGTCTTGAAAGTATATCAAACAGGCAAAGTTACTTTCACATCTATACTAATATACATTTTAAAATACAGGGCGTTTCATTTATGACGCGTCCGCGCGCATGGCAATAGTCGCCCGGCGCAGCGCCGGCTCGCTTGCCGCCAACTCATACGGGGCAGCGCCCGTGCTCAGGAACGCCTCTTGCGTGTGTCGATTTCTTACCAGCACATGATGGAAATGTTGGCCATCGGCTTCATTACACGCTTGACATCTTCTAAGGATGTTTTGGCTAACTCTCTGCAGTGTTTGTGAAGAAATATTATTAATTTTAGTTCTTACGTTTTCCCTAAGTTCCTCTTCCATACAGGGATTTCAATCATAAACATGCTCTTTTAGGTAACCCCACAAAAAGAAATCACAAGATGTCATGTCTGGAGAATGCAGAGGCCATAATCCACGACCAATAATTTGATTCTCATTGTAAACATGTTTTAAAGCATGCATAGAATTTTCGGCTCTATGAGGAGTTGCACTGTCTTGTTGAAAATTACCGTAATTTCTTCCATCTTCCGTCAGCTGTTCAAAAAAGGTATTTAAAATATTGTCCACATAGGGAGAAGATGTAATTGTTTCAGTAAAAAACGCTGGTCCAGTAATTCGCCTCTCACTAATTGCACACCAACTGTCACATTGTGTCGCGGCTGTTCGTGGATAAGATGTGGATTTTCTGTACTCCAGTACCGACTGTTTTGATATTTACGCATCCACTTAAATAAAAATACGCCTCATCAGTGAAAAATGTCAATTGCGGATCCAGCTCGCCATCGTGCACACTTTGCATAAACCAGTTTGCAAACCCCATTCGTGCAGTGTAATCTGCTTGTTTTAATTCGTGCACAGCAGTTGTTCGATGAGGGCTCATTTTCAGAATTTTTGTAGCCCTAAATGCACTTAATTTGGAAACATCGACTTCTTGGGAGAATCGTCTGAGGGATTTCTTCGACTTTTGTTTCAGTAAGAATGGAGCGCTTACGTTTCTTAGGCATGTCCATTAGGGAACCTGTTGCACGCAATTTGTTTACCGATCTTTGTATAGTTGACCTGTGCGGCACTTCGGCTCCTGGAAATTTTTCAGTAAACATGCGCCTGCACCTCCTTGCAGATTTATATTTCACATAACAATCATAAAGGTAAACTCGTTGCTCCTAAGTATACTTCATCTTGACTTCAAAGTATACTTGACCTTAACTTCACAAAATCTAACTGAGAACTGAATTGCAACAGCGTATTTGCTGTGTTGTGAAGGGTCCCATATCGTCCGAGGGGCGGCCCACGCATTGTCGGAGTACGGGGGTTACGCGTGTGGAAGTGGAACTTGGGGAAAACATAAGAAGTAAAATTAATAATACTTCTTCACAAACACTGCAGAGAGTTAGCCAAAACATCCTTAGAATATGTCAAGCATGTATTGAAGCTGATGGCCAACATTTCCAGCACGTGGTATAAGGTAAGAAATCGACGCACGCAATAGGCATTCCTGAGCACGGGCGCTGTCCCGTGTGAGATGGCGGCAAGCAAGCCTGCGCTGTGCCGGGATATTATTGCCATGCACGCGGACGCGTCAGTAATTAAATGCCCTGTATTATCTTTATATATAAAGATGAATGTATGTTTGTTTGTTCTTCATACAAATCCACAGTTTTCATCCGATCTCGATGAAACTTTGCACACTTATGCTTTGAAACAAGGAGAAAAATACTGTCTACATTTGGTTGAAAAATTATCTGTATAAATAACACATGTTGTCTCATAACTTCGAAATACGGCGATAGACAGACACGTTGGATGTGGACGTCTCCAGACCGTGTTTCCGTGTAGTGAACTGGCAGCTCAGTGGCTAAAGAGCTTGCTTATGAACGTCGTGGTCTCCGGTTCAAATCTCCGTGGAGGCTAAGATTTTTAAAAATTGTTTTTCATCGTAAGAGTCAGGCCTGGGCCGTAGGTTATTTGGATTGAATGTTAAACTGTAGATATTAGAAAGTTAGGGGTGCAATGCGAGGCAAATCGTAGGTAGTCTTGCAATTTTGTAGGTGTACACTTTTTTACGTTATAATGATCCCTCAGGTGTTGTTCGCAGTCAGTGTGTGAGTGAGAACCACAGTAATACTAATATAAATACAGAAGTCTGTCTCTGTCTTTTTGTTACGTTTTGACGACTAAATGGCTATATCGTTGTGATGGAATTTTGTAAGGAAAGCTGTATGAAGGGCACAGGATATTTTTTCCAGTATGATTAACAGTTGTAGTCACAAAATTTTGAGATCTTATCGAATAGTGACAGAAATATGTTGGAAATTGATTCTCTTCAAGAGGCAGGTTCGACGGTAGAATGATATAGTGATAGCTTTCCTGTCATATTATGCCGACTCGATATTGTTTGGGACCAATCCTTCATTACCTACAACTTTCTATATTTAATTCTGGCAAAAAAATTCTTAATCCACGCGTACGAAGTCGCGGGTACGAGGCTAGTATTAGTATACATTAGGATATTAGTATTAGTAAATTAGTAATTAGTATGAGGGGTGATGAGAAACTGAGGTTACAAAGCCAGTAGTCAAACATGTACATTTTATTTCATGCAATCAATACAGCCAACAGATGGTATATAGGTTAGTTTATTTTTCGACAGTCTCCATATCGATTTAGGCACTCGTTGCTTTGTGGGGTGAGTTTGAAAATTCCTTCCTGGTAAATGTCCTGTGCTTGTATGAACAGCCATGTTGTCACAAAATGTTACTCTTCTTTGTCTGAAGCAAATTGTCTGCTTCCTAGGTGGTTCAAGTGAGGAAAATGGTGAAAGTCGCTTGGAACGAAATCCGGCTTGTTGATGCCATGCTGGGGTTGGCCATTGCCGTCCTTGTCAGTGACATTTTCTCCACTGGCCACAAACAATATACACCATTCTGTGACATGCTGACGAGACATTGCAGTGTCATCCTAAACCTCCACCAGCTGCTGTTGAATTTCAGTGTTTTGCCCGCAGAAATCTAATAACTGAGTGGATTTCTTCACAAGACCATTTTGCCAAATAAGTCAATTTGTGTTTGCTTACAACTATTGCTGCAGGTGGCTAAAACTCTGCACAGTGGCCAAGTGCATGTCTTAGAATTACCACACACTACTGATTTCTCTATAACGGAAGACAGTCAATTAATATTGTCCTTGCAACCTTAGTTTGTAATCACCCCCTTGTAAATTACTGTAGATTATACACAAACTGACTGCGAGAGAAACGAAGTGTGAGCGACTGATATAATATGAAAAAATTACACATGTATGGCATCATAGGCCGTGGGATCCCCGGAGATTATTTGGCTGCCTGTGTGATAGAGTTTAGGTTTGTCACACATTCCGTCTCTATTGTGACTGGACCTTCACTTAACATGAAATCCAAACCATGGAGTGGGGTGGCTCCTATGATCAAAAATTCCTGGCCCCACTGGGATATGAACCCGAGAACAGATACTGACCTCTTGAAAGCAAGTATCTTAACCACTGAGCCACTAGACTGCTCTGTAGTACCCCACCTGGACACCGGTAAATTTGTGGAGACCTATGACGAACCTGGCATGCCGAGCAGAGACTTGGCCAGATTCAATGGGAGGACTGAGCAAATGAGTAAGGATTGAGCATAAAAGTTGATCTGGGATTAGAGTGAGACATTCGTGGTAGGATCATCAGGTTGAATGATTTCATAAACACATACTATGTACACTATTTACTATCACGACAAAGTGCTGTACAAAATATACAAGCGGTGTGCAGTAAGACTACTGCTGAATACTAATTATAATGTAATGTGCTATTGCGCTACATTCCTCCATCCTGCTATGACATAGTTGAATATTGAAAATGGTTCATTATATTATGACTGCTTGAATGTGACATTTATCTGAGAACGACAAGCGTGTCTGCGACTGTGGATGATTATCTAGCCCTGATATCCCCATCTAGGCAATGTGGAGGACCCTAGCTCCCTATCCATGATTCAAAGATGGCTTTCCATGTCCAACCATACACTACAGTAGAGCCAACCTGATAGGCGCTGTCCATCTCCTTCGTATGTGGCGCCACTCCGCAGCCCCGGTCGCTGGAGGGCGGCTCGATGTCTGCATTCCCTCTGCTCCGACTGTTGCTAGCTGCGGCTGATTTATGGATACCAGACACACTTCGATGCCTGTGCAGAGGTTTTTACACAAGCTCCCAGTGGAGGGGCAAATGATAGATCGATGATGAGGCCGATCAATGCCCTACTGTGCCCGGTCATTATGCACTTTTTCCTAACTGTCAGCGCTCACCATACACTAAATAATTGGATAGTGGAAAGGGAAGAATAGGGGGTTGGGGCGGGATGTAATAACACTTCATATTGCAAGGTATTGTCATTTCTCGAGTGATAAGACTCGTGATGACTTGGACAGACTATAGAAAATATTGGTGTTATAGACATGTTGCTTGGACAGCAGCAGAAAGTTTGGGAAACTAATTATATATGCTATAGTTTTTTAAACATGCACTTAACAGACTTCATAATTGTGTCTTGAGAAATAGGAAAATTTATGTTACAGCCAGCAAACATTCTTTGTACCACATCTTTAATAAAACTAAAATGTGTCAAAGTTTTGACATTGAGCGATAAACATTTTCGCATTGAAATTTTGCTTGTAAGAAACACAAAGTTTCTATATATGCTTACATGCTGTTTGCATTGAGAGAAACTGTTATTTTACCTTGTTACTTATAACAGTAGTAGAAAATTTGGGTGTCAGTGCCAAGGCATAATTCTTACCTTTGTTGAGAAGACAGAATTTGCCATATTGAACACAGTTATGCGGGAAAAGTAATATACAGGTTTATGAAGTAACAATCCAAAGCTTACCTAAGATTAAAACGGTACTACTACAAATTTGTAAAATGAATTTTGTTTTCTTGGCCATTCTTGCTGGGTTGCTTTCAATACTGCTGCTAGATTATTTTATGAAAGATCCTCAAGAGCTGCAGTTAAAGATTGCATGTTCTGTTGTTTGTAAAGGGTATTTCAATAAGAGTGCAGGATTTGGATTTCCCACCATTTTGTCCATTATGATTTGATGGTTCGATAATTGAGATAAGTCAATAGGTTATATAGAAGTTAGTATACATGGAGCACTGCATGATATAACACATCTTTATTGTTAAAATTTACCATCAAAATAGTGAAAGTTTGACTGCAATGATTCAAAAAGTCCATTCAATTTTTGGTAGAAATGATGTTCCAGTTTTATTAACTGTGAAAAGAATAATCGAAAAATTTGGAAGTACTGGTACAGTTGTTGATATAAAGCACACAATACAACCTGGTAGTGGTCGTTCAGAAGAAAACATTGCTGCAGTTTGTGAATGTGTGGCCTCAATTTGTAATTATTCACAAGAACTGGGTATTTCAACAACCACTCCTCACTGTGTTCTCATGGAAGATTTGCTTCATCATGCTTTCAAAATCCAATTGACTTGAGAACTTATGCCAACAGACCATGCACAGTGAAGAGAGTTCACCAATAGGATCACTGGACGAAATCTTCTTCAGTTATGAGGCACATTTTCATATCAATGGTTTTGTTATATACAAAATTTCTGGGAATCGTTGGACCATTTTTCATTGAAAACGAGGCAGGTAATACATTAACAATAAAGTTCATTGTGCTTCAGATGGAAGATACTGCTCTTGGAGATACGTGGTTTCAGCATGATGATGCAACTTGCCATACTACCCTTGCTACATTGACGATTTTGCAAGAGTCTTTTCGTGGTCTTGTCATTTCCTGTTTTGGTCACCAGTATTGGTTGCTATGATCTTGCGATTTAACACCTAAGACCTTTTTTGTGTGTGGTTTTCTGAAGTCTCAGGTTTACGCCAAGAAGCCTATAACTACCCAAGCATTAAATGCCAAATTTAAATGCTGTATCAATGAAATAATGTGACATTGATGAAAAACTGTTATCGGAAATTTTGCCAGAAGAGCACACGCGTGCCACCAAAGCCATGACAGTTATTTACTGTATGTGCTATTCCATACATAATTCACAAATTTGTCCATCATAAATCAATTAACATTTCAATTCTTTGTTGCAGAAAACTAGTTTCGTTTAACATTCAGATCTTTCATTCTTATTGCAACACCCTTTATATACTAATTTTATATTGTCAGGACTACATGCTCTTACTTATTTTATCTTAATAGTGACAGAACACATTTAAGTGTCTGTATCTCTTTATACATTTAAGTATATAGCTTTCTTGACATTAATTTTAATTACATATTGAAAATGATTAAATTACTCCTTTATATCTATTTAAAGGAAACTTTCAAATATATACACACATTAATTTACTTCTGTTTACAGGAGATTACCTACTCTTCATAACATCACTGTGAGACAATTTGTGAGTCTGTTAAAAGTGTACAGTAAATGTGAGCAAAGATTTGGAAAGTGATTGTGTGAGAAACCAAAATTAGAATACAATTGAATTCAACACATTCCTTTACCTTGGAAGTTGTTCCTTTGACAAGTACAATGTAGGTGACATTTTGTACTGTATGTGTATTGCGTTGTGAACTTATCTTTTCAGCACTGTGTGTGTGTGTGTGTGTGTGTGTGTGTGTGTGTGTGTGAAAAGAGGAGCATTTAGGTCTTTCAAGTTATTGATGTTATGAATGTACAGTTTGCTTCAAATTTGATGCATTTTATTTTATGTGAGATAATGAGACGACATAAACCATTCCTTCATCAGAAAGACTAAAATGTGCTCTGTAATTCTGGTGAATAAAGATTTATTTATTTAAATGTTTCATCATTCTATATATATTTCTATGTACATACAATGAAGCCCTGCCAATCATTTGATATTGCAGCATGTAAGGATTTACTTTTATGTATAATACTATAACTGAAATCAATAAAACCGAAATTCATATAACCTTTTAATCTAGTTGTACTCAAAATTGGTATCAAAATGATTACATTCTCGTCACATTTTATTTATTTTAATATCCTACCATGTGAATTAAATTAAGAGAAGTTGTGAAGGAAATTATGTTGTTCCACTATAAAATGTACCTGTGTATAATTTTTGTTAATTTTTGCAAAGTTGCAGTATAAAGAGAGGTATATTAATTTATATGGGGATCTACTTCTCCAAAACAAAACAAAAAAAAAAAAAAACCACTTGAGGAATTTCCAGGTAATTTGTATAGGGGTATTATTAACAAGAAGCTGTCCTAACAGCAAGGTACTCGCAGAACTTATGTTGCTTTGTATTCTTGTAATGAATTCATTAAGTGGTAAATTTTCTTGCAAACTATTTGTTGGTGGTACTTGTAATGATTACATCATCAACAACAAAAAAGGCAACAAAAGAAAGGCACAATAAAAAAATCTCACCAGAAGAACATAAATGCACCAATAAATTTTGGCACGTACTATTAATGTTCTTTATGACTGCTGCTCGATTCTCGAAGTGTGTGAATGTTGTGCAGCTGGGGTAATATTAGAATGCAGGTAAATGTATCTATAGATTATCTAACATTATGATGGTCAATATGATAGTGCTGGTACGCCTGCACGGAAAATTTTGTTTCAGTAATATTCCCGATTTTGTGCTAGTTTTAATACTCTTGCCAAAATCTTAAAGGAGTCTGCTCCTTATCTTCCATCAATAATGTAGCTTTTTGATGTGATTTTGAGACCATCCTGGTTTTGTCACTGAAATCTGTTGTAGTTTTATATTACTTTCCTTCCTCCCAATTTACTAACCTTATTTAAGTACATAAGTGGATCCTCCTTGGTGCTGATCTCCCTCACCTTCTAATAGTCACATTGGGGGAATTCCGAATTACATCAGTCAGTAGTTACATGGCATCCCGAGTTCTTAATTCACCTTCATTCTTCACTGTTATACTCAGTTATCAAGAAGCTTATGATGATGTTCTGCAAGGGCAAGCCCACGTGTGGTAAATGTAGCATTGAGGCACATGATCTGGGTAGCCGTTGTGTGCATCAACTGCTCTGGATCACACCCAGTTTGGAGCATGAAGTGTCGAGTGTCTTGAAGAACCCAAGTGACAGGAGTAGAAAACCACTGACCGAATACCAAATGGAGAAGCAGAATAACCCTTTGGCATACAACCACGAGTGAGGCAAGTCAGTTTTTTGAGCCAAAACCATCTTGAGCCTGGCCCGTGGTACATTGCTCAGGCTAAAACTATGAAGATAGTGACAGTTGTGCTGACATTTCATTCAAAGATATGTTAGATACTTCAGTTAGTGGTAATGACAGTAGTGACAGTGTAGGGCCTATTCAAAAAGCCACAACAAGAAAAACGAAAAAGTTGGAAGCAAAGAGTTATATTGGATGGCATAATCAACAACAACCAGAGTATTGGATTTGGAAAGAAGTAAAAATAATGGGTTTATACAGAGACTCTTGGCATAAAAGTGACAACCTTATGCCAGTTGGAAGAAAATAAAAAATGAATTAATCTTTTTTTTTTCTGTCATCAGTCTTTTGACTGGCTTGATGCATTTCTCCATCCCTTGCTATCTTGTGCTAACCTCTTCATCTCTACATATCCCTTACAACCCACGTCCTCAATTATCTGCTTTATATATTCTAATCTCTGTCTTCCTCTACAGTTCTTTTCGACTGTTCCCTCCACTAACAAGTTAACCAGCCCAGCATGTCTCAAAATATAACCTAACAGCCCGTCTCTTCTTTCTGTAAGCTTCTTCCACAGACTTCTTTCCTCACCCATCATTTCCAGAACTTGTTCATTTCTTACTTTGTCTGTCCACTTAATTTTCAGCATTCTTCGGTAGCACCACATTTCAAATGCTTCAATTTTCTTTCCTTCAAGTATTCCTAAAGTATGAATTATATATATTTAATATAATATTTGATAATCTGCTCTGGGAAAATATTGTAACAGACTAATTGATATGTGAAACACACAAAATCCAATCCAAACAAAATTCGAACAATGGACAAGAATTGGTTTGCTGTAGATTATAATGAAAGTGAATTATATTCATTATCTATAATAATGGCTCAGGTGAAAAAACCCAATTCAAATGAATTAGTCTAATAGAGCAGTTATCAAAACACCCATATTTCGAAGAACAATGCTTTTAAATAGGTTTCTGCAAATTGCCAGATGTTTGCATTTTGCAAATAATATGGGTGACAGTACAGATAAATTAAGTAACCTAACAGCTATGATCGATTTTTTAATGAAAAATTTAAAGAAATGTGTACAGTAAAATAAGACACTGTTATCGATGAATTGCTTATGAAATACAAGGGACACATGTCTTACAAACAATTTAATCCATCAAAAAGTGCAAGATTCGGCATTAAATTTTACAAATTGTTAGTCAGATTCCGGTTATTGTTACAACTTTAAAATATATACAGACCATGATGAAATAAATTGTGGTGATAGTGCTTCTGAAAGTGCAGTCAAAGAACAATCACAGCCAGTGTTACACAGAGGTCTCATAGATAATTGGTACTCTTCACCAAAATTATTTATGACACTATCACACCATAATAAAACTAATATCATTGGCCAAAAGAATTATGTAAAGCAAGTCTAAAAAGGAGTGAATGAGAAGCAGTAACGGAATACTGGCTTCAAAATGTTATTCGATAGGTATTTTTAAATGATATTTGAACTGGAGGACACTTTCGTGGGAAGAAGCAAAGATGGTCACCATTTTAAAACCTGGAAAGGACAAGTTGTAGCCAGGTAGTTATCGTAGCATCGCCTTAACGAGCTGCGTCAGGAAGACACTAGAGCAGATGGTCAAATGTCACCTTATCTGATGTCTTGAGACCCATAATCAGCTGATCTGCTTTCAATGTGGATTCAGGAAGTTCCATTCCACCACGGATAACCTGATCCTACTGGAAGCGGCAATACAGGATGCTTTCATCCGAAGCCAACACCTTGTGGGTGTATTTTTTGACATCGAACAGTTATATGATACTACCTGGTGGCATGTCATTTTAAAACAATTGTATGAATGGGCTTTCAGGGGAAATCTGGCCCGTGTTTAAATTATTTGTATCACGACGTTGCTGCCAATACCGAGTCGGTAGTGAAGTGTCAGACCTTTTTCTTCAAGAAAACGGTGTTCCTCAAGGGTCAGTTTTTAGTGTGATTCTTTTCGCTTTTGCCATTTAATAGCATTTCAGTACTCCTTATATGTTGACAACTTTTTAATTTTTTTTTTTTTTTTTTTTTGTACTTTTTCTAAACCGAGGTTAACAGAGAGGTAACTGCAACTTGCACTAAGCAGGTTGGATGAATGGTCAGTACACAACGGTTTTCGTTTCTCGCCCAAGAAAACCTGTTGTATACTTTTTACTTGTAGCAGAAGTCTCTTAATAAAGCCTCATTTTACCTTAAGGAACACCGTTTTAAGGTTTAGAGAAAATATTCGGTTTCTGAGCCTCATTTTTGGCAGTAGATTAAGTTGGCTGCAACATCTGAAAGATGTAATAGGCAGAGTCCTAGAAGTTATGAATGTTTTAAAATGTCTGTGTAGCAGGTCATGGGGCACCGACCGCTGCTGCTTGTTACAATTTTACAGAGCCTTTGTATGGTTGCGGTTGGAGTACTGGTGCAGTATATACAGTTTGGCACAGAAGAGTTATCTCCGTATATGGGACGGTGACCACCATGCTGAAATTTGGCTCGCCACAGGTGCCTACCGCACCAGCCCTATCCCAACATTTGTGCCGAGTCTGGCAAGCCACCACTTCCCATTCGCCGACATCTCCTCATGGTGCGACACTATTTACATATTGCCACAACTCCTGGCAGTCCCATGTATGACATAGTTATTCATCCTAACTTTGAACAGCTTAATACCAACCACCAAAGAGCAACCATTAAGCTACAATACAAGGGCTATTTTAGAGAAATATAGGTTTGAGCTGCCCTCTTTTTAACAACAGGGTTGGAGTAAATCTCCTCCCTGGCTTTTTAAAGAGATCTAGAGAGATTTTAGAACTGTCAGTACTAGAAGCTGTTTACTGCTGACAATGTTTTTATCAGAATTTTTAACGATGTTTTAAATCAGGATTACGATTTCACTTCGGTATATACAAATGGGTTAAGCAGGCTAATGGAGTAGGTTTGTTGCATGCCATGGCTTGATTTCTAGCAATATCAGTGGAAGTGAGGCAATGTTGATGCAACTGTTGCATTGATGGGTCACATTAGCAGTAATTGTCAGACAGCAAGGGGAGACCGTGGTTGGTCAAACTTGATCGGTCGGCGGACGTCGCACAGAAGTTATCGCCGGACCGGGTCGGCCTGCCCGGGCCCGAACACTGGACTCCGAAGCCTCGCCATTGCCTCGCCCTCTGCTCTCCTCTAAACGTGTAAGCATCTTTATCTATTGGCCCATAGTACTGTTCTATCGTGTATAGCCAAGACTATGTATCTTTCTCATTGTTCCTTTCTATGAAAGGGTTGTAAATATACCTCTGTATCTTCAACCACTGTTACATTAGTAGCAGTAATAGAAGCATGCACCCCCGCGCTATAGACCATAACAGCTGTTAGCTCCTTCTGAGTAGTCAAGCTTCTTGACTAAATTATCCCATAAGTACCTACCCTTTGTCCCAAGTCATTCGAGGGACGGTAGATATTCCTTAAGACCATTGGAAGTTAGCTAAGCGCTTCTGACATATTCTGTGGACGCGTGTCGATGAATTCTAAGAGAACAGGAACGCGACAGGGTGAAATATTTCTGGTGTCAGCTGTCGGGTCTTGAACCCTGGAAAGTGTAATAGGTGATGTCATTTTTCTGCTGTTCTAGATATATCGGGGCAGATGACGTAGTTTACAAGTGTCATTGTCGGGACTTGAACGGCAGTTATGGGAACAGAAGGTTACTTTCTGGTGATCGTAAGACCTGGAACAGAGAAACTCTTGTAGCAGCTAGGGATGTAATGCCCCAGACAAGTCACACTATTGCTTTAGTAATTGCAGAAATGGTTTTTGTGTTAGTTGGGGACGTTAGCCCTAGTCAGAAACATGCAAATCAATTTTTAGTGGTTTCTAATAGTGCGGTGCTTCTATCTACTATATTCAATTTTCTGTTTTCAGGCTGCCCTCAGTCATGTAAGGAGACTGTTGGCTAAGTCACTAATTAGGATTTCCTAGAGCAGAGGGTGGGCAGATGGTCAGGCGGTCATTACACGCAAATTGGAGGCATTGTTTGCAGAACAGAGTTGGCTAGCAACGTTAGCATCGAGCAATGGAAGTCAGCACAAGGACGCAGTGACGGCATTCAGAGAACACTGACTGAAGACAACATGGGTTTTGCAGTCGCCAGCAGAAGCCGCAGTCGACAAAACATCATGCGATAATGTAGGTCAAATGCAAAATAGCCTATTGTAACAGTAAATGTATGTAACTGCAAGTGTGGAAGCAGTTACTACGAGAGTAAAGTAGAAATAATGTAGTTGCAAGTGTGAATCAGTACTAAGTAAAATGAAAAAGTAGCTATAAATGGAGGCAGCAGTGAGGGGAAACTCACAAAGAGGGTGCTGGTATGAAATGGTAGCAAATAATGAGAAAGCGAGTAGAAAGAGATTATGGTGGCACAAATGTGATAGGCGCAAGAATATGGTTGCAACGAGTTGGCAAAGGATAGCAGTTATGTATGGAAAACTGGGTAGTGCTTTAAGAAGGCGATTATGGGAACACCGCAGAGTGATTAGAGATCCCATGGTAGAAAGCGCAACTTTAAAGTTGTCGGGAATATACACAGAGGGAACTGTGTAAATCATTTTCTGGTATAATATACTCCCTTGCTGTAAGTTTTTGCCCCGAGTTCTAAGATAACAGGGAAATGCAGTAGGGGAGAGGGGAGAATGGGTGCAGATGGTGCTGCACAATGCTAACGTCATTAGTCCGAGATAGCGGCATAATGATAAGTGCCATAGCAATATACTGTCAGCATTTATCCTGATTTCTAAGAGAACAAGAAAATGCAACAGTAAGAGGGGAAAATAAAAAATGAAAGTACGAGTAAAGGAGTCGCGTTGTGTGCAGATAGAATTGCATAAAATGAAGCCATTGGCCAAGTAGCGGCGTAGTTGAGCAGTGTTATATTTCATAATTGTGAACAGTCGCCGCCAATTCTCAGAGAACACGGGCACACCATATTGATGGAAATCGAAAGTTAGGAACGCTAATACGCCACAAGCAACTGATGATAAGTTCAGACTGTTGGCAAAACTGTAAGAAAGTAAGTCGGAAGATATAGTCAAGAGAACGTAATGTTAAGTTGTAAGATGTTGAGTGAAGAGAAATATGTGATTACTGATAACTATGTACGTTCTCACGGTGGCAATGCTTTATAAAAACTTTTCGGGTTTCAAGCCGCGTCAAAATAGAGCCGTCTGGCGACGTTTCGGAAGCTTGCACTGCTTCCATTGTCAAGCCCCGCTTAACATCACTGAAGTCCGCCACACAGTAGTCTATTATATAGCGCCGGGAGCGGAGGGGAAAGCACGTGGAAGGGCGGTCTAGTTGGGCCCTGCTCGCTTGGTGACGTCACGATCGGGTCACTCCTATGCCCTAATATGGCTCGATTCTGTCTCGTGTGTAATAATCCAATTGCTGGCTTCCAAGCTTGGCTTAAATTGAGGCCTTGATCACGATTAATAACATTATTACTAAGCCTAATCTCAATAGCCTCCTTCACAACACTGTCCCAAAAGTTTTTTTGCGTAACAAAGGCGTGTCGTTTTGTCGAAACATGGCTCGTGTCAGTTGTCAATGGTGTGTTTGGCTAAGGCAGATTTTTCTTTATGTTCAAGTTTAAAATGTCTGATGTATTTTTTTTTTGTCTTTCATTAATCATCCTTAAGGTTTGCCCTATATAAGAAGTGCCGCATTCACATGGAATTTTGTACACTCCAGGAGCCCGAAGATTGAGACCATCCTTCGGAGTTCGCAACAGTTGTCCAATTTTTGGTGGTCGAAAAATCGAACGGATGCCCTGTTTGTTGAGTAACCTTGCTATTTTTGATGTTACTGCTCCACAGAAAGGTAGAAAGGCACGCGGCTTGTCTTGATCTCTGTCATCTGTCTTGGTTCTGTTGTTTCTTCCGATTGTTGCGCGTATGATTTCCTTAGTGCTATAACCATTTGCACGAAATACGCGTTACAGGTGTTGCAGTGCGTTACAGGTGTTGCAGTTCCTCCTTTAAATGTTCATTATTGGACACCACCTTTGCCCTATGGACAAGAGTATTGAGAACTCCCAGTTTCTGAGAAGGATGGTGAAAACTTTGAGCATTAAGATAGCGATCGGTGTGTGTAGGTTTTCTGTAAATGTTGTGCCCTAACCTTCCATTAGACTTCCGACATAGATGACAGAGATCAAGACAAGCCGCGTGCCTTTCTACCTTTCTGTGGAGCAGTAACATCTAAAATAGCAAGGTTACTCAACAAACAGGGCATCCGTTCGATTTTTCGACCTCCACCAAAAATTGGACAGCTGTTGCGAACTCTGAAGGATGCTCTCAATCTTCGGGCTCCTGGAGTGTACAAAATTCCATGTGAATTATATAGGGCAAATCTTTAGGACGATTAATGAAAGACGCAAAGAACACATCAGACATTTTAAACTTGAACAAAAAGAAAAATCTGCCTTAGCCGAACACGCCGTTGACAACTGACACAATTGACAACTGACACAAACCATGCTTCGACAAAACGACACACCTTTGTTACGCAAATAACTTTTGGGACAGTGTTGTGTTGTGAAGGAGGCTATTGAGATTGAGGCTTAGTAATAATGTTATTAATCGTGATCAAGGCCTCAATTTAAGCCCAGCTTGGAAGCCAGCAATTGGATTATTACAAACGAGGCGGAATCGAGCCATATTAGGGCATAGGAGCGACCCGATCGTGACGTCACCAAGCGAACAGGGCCCAACTAGACCGCACCTCCACGTGCTTTCCCCTACGCTCCCTGCTGCTGGCGCTATATAATAGACTATCGTGCGGCGGACTTAAGTGATGTTAAGCAGGGCTTGACGATGGAAGCCGTGCAATCTTGCGAAACGTCGCCAGATGGCTCAATTTTGACACGGCTTGAAACCCGAGAAGTTTTTATAAAAAATGTAACTACTGTGTAAATAGAATTGGTGTGAGAAAGTCATGATAGGAAATATAAATTGGCCACAGAATGTAATAAAAGTAATGTAAGAATGGCCACAGATTGTAGTAAAAGTAGAAATAAATAGTGTACACCTGTGGGTAACGTGGAATTAATAAAATTTTGAGTAATTTGTAAGAAAGGTAGATATTAGCTTGGAGGGTTTTTAAGTGATGAATAATAATTAACAAAAGAGTACCAAAAATGTATATATCAGTCATTATAAATCTGGGGAAATTGACAAAACATGTAAATGTGTAGCTTATCTATAGTCAATTTATTTATCATGAGAAGAAATTTCTGTTATTTCAGTGGAGGAAGTGTGGGCCTAACGGCTGCATGAAGTAAGAATTTAAACAGATTACTTATTTCAGGCCAGGAATGCTAACACCCGTCATAACCAGGGCACGCATCGTAATATGACTTGCTGGTATTATGTCACGAAATCGATGTCAGCAGTTGGCAAAACTTGTGTTTACGCTCCTCCATATCATCACGAGGTGGTGTTTGTGTGGTCACGCGAACGCAGTAATGCAACTGTGTAAAGCAAGCTAGCAACAGTGATTTAAAGAAACAACGGTAACTATAGCACAGTTGAGTATTTGTTATTAACAATAAGGGGAATTAATATATTGTGCTGTGGAAATGTTTGCGTAATAATTTCTATGTTGTGCTATCAGTACATAAGAATTATGTTTCGTAGTGAATAATGGGTATTAAAATGTTTAAGTAACTCTTACCATCAATAAATAACGTTAGTGACTGAAAGATAGTTCAGGATTTTGGTCTATTTGAAAAGCAATAATAATATGTGTTACATTGTAAAATTTTGTATGGTAAAATTCATAACATCGGTAAAAACCAATTTGGCTAGTTTGTGGAAAACTGTAATAATTAAAAATACTTGGTAGTACCCCACCTGGACACCGGTAAACCTATGACAAACCTGGCAGCAGGCCGAGCGGAGACTTCGCCAGATTCAATGAGAGGACGGAGCGAATGAGTAAGGATCGAGCATAAAAGTCGATCTGGGATCGGAGTGAGCCATTCGTGGTCGGATCATCAGCGTGAATGATTTCGTAAACACTTACTATGTATACTATTTACTATCATGACAAAGTGCTGTACAAAATATACAAATGGTATACATTGGGAGTGCTGCTGAATTGTTATTATAATGTAAGGTGCTATTGCGCTACTTTCCTTCGTCCTGCTATGAAATATACTGGCAAATGGTTGCTGATGATATGACAGTGTGAATACGACCTTTACTTTGAGAACGGCAAGAGCTTCAGCGACTGCGGATAATTATCTAGCCCAGATATCTCTAGCTATAGGCAGTGTGGAGGACCCTAGCTCCCTACCTATGATTCAACAATGGCTTTCCATGTCCAACCATACGCTACAGCAGAACCAACCTGTTAGGCACTGTCCATCTCCTTCGTGTGTGTGCCACTCGGCGGCTACGGCCGCCAGAAGGCGACTCGATGTCTGCATTGTCTCTGCCGATTGGTGCTGGCTGCGACTGAATGACGAAGACAAGGCAAGACACTCTTCGATGCCCCTGCAGAGATTTTTACACAACCTCCCACTACGATCCCAAAGTGGAGGGGGGCAGGTGGTAGACCAATGATGAGGCCGACCAATGCCGTCATCTGTCCTACTTTGCTCGACCATTACGCACTTTTTTACTAACTGTCTGCGCTCTAAATCCCTGGTCGATGCCTCTGTCTGGTTTCTTAACATGCAACTGGCCGTCCTCATTTCATAATTAACAAAAATGTAACTCTTAACCAAGCTCCGTTCGCTACAGAGTTACGGTCAAAAGAGTAGCATTTATCTGTGTAGTTGGTTAATTTGTTGAATGGCACATTTCGGCTAGTAATGGTATGCTGGTAATAAAAAATTTAATAACATAACGTTATGATTTGTAAAAATTGTGGCAACAGTATTAATTGATTCCAACGGAAGAAGGAAAAATCGCACGTGAAGTAAAGAAGGGTTACAGGGTGTCCACAAACCGGGAATATCGGGAATTCTCAGGGAATTTAATGTAACCGGGAAATTTCAAGGAAATATCAGGGAATTCAGGTAATTTCGAAAATTATCAGGGAATTCAATTGCGACTATTCAAAATTTAGAAATTTTTTAATATCATACAGAATTCATTTCAGTCATTAAATATTTCATCTTATATATATTTATCATAAAATAGACAACGATAGTGTAAACAGCACGCTAGCGCTCACCACGAGTGCCTTCGATTCGCGCCACCGTGGCGCCACTGTCAAACAACCACGCGAGCGTGCCATGTGCTCTTATATTGTTATCTCGACTCGCGCAAAGTGTAAAGGCCGCATTAGAATCCTAGATAGTCCGTTGAGTTTACTAGCTAAGCGACAGTCACTTCATTCATCGTGAAATTTCGTCTATTGTTTACAAACACGCAAACGCATTTCGTGTGATCACATCTAATTTAAAATTGGAAGTATTTTCTAAATATCGTTATGTTAGTTTGTTATCAAACTGCAAGTTTTCTTAGTTTTTATCATTTATGTGGGGGTAAAATGTTATTTTTTAAAATTATTAATTTATTTTAATCGTGAAATTTCTCATTAAATATTTCAGCTCATATGTTTTTAACATGAAATAACCGACAATAAGACACAAATAATTTATTTTTCTGATCATTAATTATTTTTTTTTCTCTCTCTCTCGCAATCAAAATTACCATTACCACTGTCTATGTTGCAATCTTTCAAAGCTGTTTTGACTGTTGATTCGATGCGACAGTGTAAACAGTGTACTAGCGCTCTCAACGAGTGTCATAGACTCGCGCCAAACACCCGCGACTGATGCGAGCGTACCGTGTGTTCAGGCAGTGCTTCTCGATCCGAATAAGCTCGCGTAAGAGAAGAATACTGGAGACGCATCTTGTGTGATCACGTCTAATTTGGAATTGGAAGTGTTTTCTAAACATCGTCGGTTTTAGTTCATAATCAAACGGTAAGTTTTTCTTAATTTTTATGATTATATCTAATTTTTCTACTGATATTTTTTAAATTAATAATTATTTTTGAACATTCATTGGGTGAATGATGATTGTAGATTGGTTGTTATTACTATTGGTTTTACTAATATTTATTTATTTAATTTAATTATAAAAATATCAATTTTTTTAAACTTTCAGATTAATGAATTCAGCATGACAACACGATTTCAAAGTGACTGGTTGACTAATCCAGACTTTAAGATTTGGTTAGAAGAAGTTAAAACTGATTCTAAAAGTGCAAAATGCAAACTTTGCAATATTACATTTTCTTTAAGTAATATGGGTAAAACAGCTATCAGAAGTCATGCTAAAGGACTGAAACATATTAGCAAACTTAAAAATTGCAAAACTGTCTACCCTCTTCAAAGGTTTTTAACTCAGCCGCAACAAAGTAGTACCGAGACAACTATACATGGTTTGTCTGAGAAATTGATTATTTCTAATCCAATAAAGACATGCGAAAAAGAACAGCAAATTCCGACATCACAAAATACTCTCAGCTCCTTTCTCATCAAGCAAGAAGTCAGCCGTGCAGAAATACTTTGGTGTATTCAGACACTGATGACTCACAAGTCAATGCGCTCAGCTGGAAGTGATGTACAATTATTTAAGAAAATGTTCAACGATAGTCAAATAGCAAGAGGAATGGAATTGCAGCGAACTAAAATTGCCTACTCAATTCTTCATGGGATTGCTCCTTATTATAAAAGTAGACTGATGGACTCCATAACTTCTTGTAATCATTTTGTAATAGGATTTGATGAGTCACTCAACAAAGTTTGTCAAGAAACTCAAATGGATTTAAATATCAGGTTTTGGAGTACTGAAAAGAATGAAGTATGTACACGATACTTAACATCTGCTTTTCTTCGTCGCACAAGAGCTTTAGATCTTCTTCTGTCATTCAAGGAAATGCTTCAACCTATTATTAGTCTTAACAAAATTTTACAAATCTCAATGGATGGACCAAATGTTAATCATAAATTTTTCAGAGAATTGAAAGCTGAACTACAGAAAACTAAAGAAATCAGTGATCCGTTGATACTTGATATGGGTAGTTGTGGTCTTCATAACATGCATGGCGGATTTAAATGTGGAATTGAGGCCACTAACTGGAATATTGTTCCGTTTTTAAGGTCAATTTACTATCTGTTTAAAGACGTACCAACTCGCCGTGCAGAGTATTCAGGATCGACTCTTTATCCTAAAAAATTTTGTGCAGTTCGTTGGATAGAAAATGATAGTGTTGCTGCTCATGCTATTGAAATTATTCCAAATCTTAAAAAAATGGTGGAGGGTTTACGGCATGATAAAAAAGAACCAACTAGTGCCAGTTACAAAATTGTAACAGAGGCTCTTTCAGATCCTTTTCTGACAGCAAAACTAGAATTTTTTCGGTCATTAGCAGCTGAATCGCAACCATTCTTACAAGAATATCAAACTGATGCTCCTATGACACCATTTCTACACAGCTCTTTAGTGACAGTTCTCCAAAATACAATGCAAAGGTTTATCAAAGCAGATGTACTGAAGTCTGTTAACTCATTATCAAGCATAGACTTAAGTGATGAAAACAATTTGATTTTGTACAGTCAAATTGACTTAGGATTTGGTACTAAAAAAGTTATCAAAGGATTTAAAAATAAAAATATCACTGATCTCATGATTTTACAGTTCCGAAAAGATGCCGCGTCTGCTTTGAAAGCTTTTACAAGAAAATTGTTGACACAATCGCCCTTGCTTTATAAACTTACCAAAGCAGTCTCTTGTTTTAATCCTAGTATTGCACATTTTCCTGAAGTCAGAAGTAGGAGATTGAAAAGCTTACTCACTATTTTGAATGAAAATAATTGGATCAGTGGTATTGAGGCTGATGAAATTAGTCGAGATTTCAACAATTTATGTTCTCAACCTTCAGCATTACAAATTCTTAAAAATTATTCACGAGGAAGTAAACGCCTAGATCATTTTTGGAATGAATTAATTCTTACACACGCCAATCCACAGTCAATAGTAAAACTGTTAAAGATAGTCATGGTTTTATCTCATGGCAATGCTAATATTGAGAGAGGTTTTTCAGTCAATTCTGAATGCTTAGTTGAGAATATGAAAAATGAAACTTTAATTGCTCAGCGGTTAGTATACTACTCTATCTTAAGTGAAACAAATGGGGATGTTGCAACTCTTGATGTTCCAAAATCTTTAGTTCATTCTGATCGTAACTCGCGTTCAAAATTGTCTGAAGAAATTGAACGTCGAAGAAAAGAAGCTAAAATAACTGAATCAGAAGATTTGAAAAGAAAACGTGTAGCTAATGAAAAAAAAAGATTTGGCATTAAAAAAAGCTAAACTTCTAGCTGAGATTCAAGTTATTGATGATCAATTTAAAAATCTTCAATGATTTTTATATACAAAATATTAAAAGTTTTATTTGTTCTAGTTTATGCTAGTCATTTGCTTGATTGTATTTTACTAACTGTAAATTATTTTTCATAAGATTATTGAATTAGTTATAAAATACCAACTATGGAAATGTACTAAAAATGAATTAAATTATGATATTCAAATAAACATGTTTAAATATGTCTTTTTTAATTTTTGTACCAGATTTAACAATTTTAAAGTAATCAAATCTTAAATATTTTAATTATGTGAATAAAATTTCTAAATCAGGGAAAAGTATGACAAACTTCACTGGAAAACCTGGAAATATCAGGGAATTTTGAAATCATTCTTTTGTGGCCACCCTGGGTTACTGCGAAGTGGTTACTACTACTATAATTCTATCAAACAGACAAGGTCTAAAATTTATACAAAGAAATCGTATATTAGGTGGTACTTTGAGTAATAGCACTGAGCAGAATTGTAAAGGAACTTTTATAGAACATTAATGAAAACTGGTATTGTAATTAATAGGAGGAAATTTAATTAATTCTGTTCTTGTAGCAAAGAGATGAAAATTTAACAGATTTAGGTGCATTAATAGCAGTTGTGTAATTTTGATCGTTGCAAGGCGCTATATGGGTATATTGGCAAATGTGAAATGACACTTTTAGCGAGAACACCTTACAAGGTGGATTTTTGTTTGTTTGTATTTAGCACACATTTTTACAGCCTAGTATCTAGAAACTAAAATAGGCCTTAATTTAACACAACAGTTTTACATTTGATATTTCAACAGATAATTCCACAATGAATAATTTCAATTTTTGTTATGTATGGTTTTGGCAATATCGGTACAGTCTTTTCTTGTTGGCACGATACATACGATTGTTTCGCTGTTAACCTATATTATAACTTTCTAAACTTGCTGCATTTCGTCATAATTGATTTATTACAGTTTTCTAGTTTTGTATGGTGTCTACAGTTTCCTGTCCACTTTATGGTTAGAATTTTTAATATCTCACTATGTCACTTTGTGCGTCTACCACTGCTACTATTACTAAACTATTACTACTATCTACTACTCTACCATCTAAGAAAGCATTTTACAGCATTGGTATCGGTGCGGTAATCCGAATTCCAAATCTCCCGGAATAGCGCACGTTCTCAGTCTCTCTGGCAGCCAAAGTGACCGAGAAGGCCGCCCGTCGGGAGACTGGCCACCTCCAACACTGGTTGTGAGAACTAATTTTCAATAATATATATGTAATTGCAGAAGTAAGGAGTCTTTAATATCCGGCTAGTAGGTTGTTCATTTTCACAGGTGAACTAGATTAGTTAAACATCTACTGCCGGTATTTGTTATTTTCAATATTTGAACAAATTCCTATTTTAAGATTATTGGCTACATAATTTACAACTTTTACTCATTACTAGCTGTTAACATTTTTACATATTTTAAGAGGTAACAAGGTGGATGCAAGACTGTTGTAAAGGTAATATTGAAGACCATTACTATTTGGGGAATTATAGGAATTTTCAGTCGTCGAGCTATTGGCAATCGGCGATCATTAACACTTAGCACGCTCGAGCAGTGACCAGCCAGGAATCTGCACACTTGCAGTCAGCACCTCAGTATCTACATCTACATCTATACTCTGTAATTCACAATTACTGTGGCTGGCAGAGGGTGCTAAGCACCAATCCTAATTCAGTGCATTCCAATCCCGAACAGAACGAGGAAAGAAGGAATACATAAATGTATCAGTACGGCGTCTTATTTCTTTAATCTTATCCCTCCTGTCATTGCGACCTAAATAGTTTGGCGGAAGAAGTATTTTGTTGCACTTGTAGATTAAAGATTTTCTCATATTCTCCAACAAATTCAAACGAAAACAACGTCGTCTGTCCGCCAAACCATTCCAGTCCAACTCACGTATCAGCTCTGTGACACTTACATAAGGACTATAACTAGTGGTCACGAATCGAGCGGCTCTCCTCTGTACTTTCTCTGACGTGTCAATCAATCCCTTGCGATACGGATCCCAAATTTCACAACAGTATTCCAAATGCGGACGCACTAGTGGTTTGTACACTATTTCCTTTGTATGAGCATTACAACTTCTCTAAATACGACCTATAAAACATAGTTTAGAATTAGCTTTGCCTACGACAGAAGTTATGTGCAAGTCCCATTTCATGTTGCTTTGTATTGTTACGCCTAGATACTTCAGGGAATCCACAGTGTCAACAACTGAATTGTTATCTTTGTACTCGTATTACTTATTTGCATTGCCTTGCACTTTTTGCAGTTAAGTGTAAGCTGCCATTTACGGCACCATTCCGAAATAACATCCAGATCGCGCTGAATTTCTAAGCAATTGTCAGAGCACCTCACTTCCCTATAAATAAGTGCATCATCAGCAAAAAATCACATCCTGCAATTAACGTTGTCACTGAGATCGTTTATAAAAATTAAGAAAAGAAGTTGTCCTATTACACTTCTTTGAGGAACCCCCGAAGTAACATCTAGCTTTGAAGCTTCCCCGTCAACAACGGCATACTGTGAGCGACCAGTTAGAAAATTACGTATCCATTTGCAAATCTGATCACATATACCTTACGCTCGAATCTTTGCCAAAAGCCGGTTGTGTGGTACAGAATCAAAAGCTTTCTGGAAATCCAAGAAAATAGCATAAACTTGTGATCCTGCATCGATAACCTTCATTACGTCATGTGAAAATAGAGCCAGTTGCGTTTGACACGGTCGGTTCTTCCGAAATCCGTGTTGATTTGCTGCTAGTAACTCGTGTCCATCTAGAACCTTCATAACGTTAGAGCATATGACATGCTCCAGAATTCTACTGCAAACAGATGTTAGGGATATGGGTCGATAATTCCTAGGATCTCTACGATCTCCTTTCTTGAAAACGGGAATCACCTGCACTATTTTCCAGTCAGAAGGTACTTTTCTTTCTTCTAAAGATTTACAAAATATATCTGACAGAAATGGTTCTATTTCTTCAGCGTATTACGAAAATACTCTTACTGGTATACCATCAGGACCCGGTGCCTTCCCCCACTTCAGGAGCTTTAATTGCTTTATGATACTACACTATCGATTTGAACTGGATCGATCTCAAATTCTACATGCCATGCAAAGCGGGAATGTTTTCATCAGTGAAAGAATTTTTAAATTCGGAGTTAAATACGGTAGCCTTGTCGCGGCTGTCATCACCTTCCCGACCGTCTTGTAGAAGAACTGACATATTGTTGTCACTACCACTAACTTTTTTTATATACGACCAAAATTTCTTTGGGTTTTCGTTGAGACTCTTGGAAAGTGAGTTGCATCTAAAGTCATTAAAGACCTCGCGCATCGCATTCTTAACATGTTCTCTTGTCTCAGTTAACTTTTCTAAATCACTCCTATACATCGTCCTCCTTGAGCGTGCATGTATCTTCCTTTGCTTTTTAAGTAACCTTTTAACTTCACGTGTATTCCACAGGGGATCGTTCCCATCCCTGATTGTGCTTTCCTTCCCTGACTATATGCATGAATCGAAGCCACTTCTCTTAAACTGAGCCTCTCCCTTCTATAAAGGTAATGTAATTATCCCTCAAAAACGCTCTTAAACTCTTCTTTGGGGCCTTTTTGAACCTGTAAACGACCCTTTCTTTTTTCTTTTTGCGCGCGGCTATTAACTTTACTGTAGCAATTACAGCTTTTTGATCACTTATTCCCATGGTGGTAGAAATGTCCATGAATAATTCAGGCCTATTCGTAACGAGAATATCTAAAATGTTTTTGTTATCTTTGGGGTACTGCGTTGGTTCAGTGACGAGCTGCTCAAGATTAAGATCTGAGAAAAGGTCAAGAATAATTTCACAGGATGTTTTATCCCTGCCACCAGTAACGTGAACATATTTAGTCCAGTCGATATACGTAAAGTTGAAGTCACCTCCTAGTATTATTCCATGGTCCAGAAATTGACGAGCTGTATTACTTACATTAGTTCTTAAGGCCTCAGCAATAGCTGCATCTGCACCTGGTGGACGATAGAAAGACCCTATTACAAGTTTTTTCCTAGCTACGTTTAGTCTAATCCATAGGATTTCACAGACCGTATCGATATTTATTTCGTTGCATGACAAGTGTTTACTAACAGCTATAAATACACCGCCTCCATTAGAATTCAACCTATCCTTACGGAAAACATTCATGCTATTGTTAAAAATTTCTGCTGAACTTATATCTGGTTTTAACCAGCTTTCAGTACCTAATAAAATATCTGCTTTTGTGCCACTAATAATGCTTTCAAGCTCAGGTTGCTTATTACAAACACTTCTACAGTTAATAATGAGTACTTCTAACGGTCGAGATTGATTTACGCTGCTCCTAACATATGGTGCCGAATATGATTGGGCTGCCCGTAACTGTAATCCCAGTTTCAGGTCTTCCTCCCTCAGCCTAAAAAAAAAACCCAATGCACTCCACACGGCCCCTGCCACCCGTGTAGATGATTCACATGTGTAGTGCACACCTGATGTATCTAAGGGAATCCTACACGACTCGACACAAAGGTGAAGATCTAGGAATCTGCATCCATGATTATCGCAGAAACGCCGCAGTCTCTGGTTCAGACCCTTGACTCGGCTCTGAACCAGAGGTCCGCAGTTGGTTCTATTGACAATGCTGCAGATCGTTAACTCAGCCGAAATCTTACGGTCCTCAACCACAGAGCTCACCCTTTGAGCAAGCCACCGGAAGGAGGAGAGGATAGCCTCCGACCCCAGATGGCAAGCATCATTGGTGCTGACATGAGCTGTGCAGTCCCCTTCATAAATGTAGGTCAGCTGAGGTGGCTTGGGAAGTACAAGCGATCAAGGAGTGGTCTTTACTGTCAGGCTGTTGTCAGGTGTAGTAGGGCGTACTTCAATAGCCACCTGTTGGGAGCCGGCCACCCTCCCATGCACCTCCCATCTGGGGCGACATCTGTCTAACAATTAACTACTACAGTTTGCACTAATAGATTCCACAGACTATACGAGAAGTGACAGTTCTTACTAATCTATTATCAGCGATCCCGTAGATTGGAACAAATTTTGTTCAATGGATTTGAGGTAGATTCACAGTTTATAATGCTACATTAAATTGATTCTTCACATTTGATTTCTCTTTACCATTTATTATTGCTGCAATAAGTGTCATCCATTTTTTTGTGTCCATATAACAGCATCAAGAAATCCATCAGGTTTAAATATAAACATTGATAAAATTCCAATTCATTCATATTTTACCTTCAAAGATTCCTTATTAATCACTATATTAATTCTAATTTCATTAACTAGACCATATCTGCTAGGAGACTTGGATAACTTTATTGCTGCCAATCCTCTAGTTACTTCCATTCATATCCAATCAGAATGGTTCTTCCTGGTTGTATATGCCATTCTACGATCAATTCGAAATAAACTAGGGGGAGTAATTGCACTAGTTATATCAATTAGAATTTAAAAAGTTATACTATACTACAACAAATCAAAATTTTGAGGAATTGAATTCTATCCCATAAATCAAATTTGGTTTTAAATCTCAACTCTTATCCTATTAACATGAATTGGAAAACGTCCAATAGAAGAACCTTACATCTAAAAATGACAAATATAAATAGTAATGTACTTTTCCTATTTAATTTTAAATATCCACATTGCAAATATATGAGATGAAATAATTAAATCGTTAATTAGCTTAATACCCCTTGAAGCCTGTGTTTTGAATGCATGTACTGGAAGTTTAAATCTTCTAGTAACTTAAAATATATTTTTTTCTTTTTTTACTAAATAATTTAAATCCAATAAAAACATAAATAATTTAAAGATGAAGGAAGGAAAGTTATCCATGCTAAATATATTAATTTGTCGTATTTGGACTGTGGTGAAGCACCTCAAACTGAAATGAATAAAATAATACAATTACTTTCTTGAAAAAATATTAATCTATGGTAATCCCCACCTAAAAAAGATTAAAGATGATAATATTCTTGTAAAAAGAATACTTGTATATTCAGCTAGAAAAATTAAAGTAAAGCCCCCAGCACCATACTCATCCCATACAGGATCAACTCTTATTCACCTTCAGAAAAATCAAAAGGGGTACGATTGGTCTCAGCTAAAAGTGAAGCAAAACTTGACAAAAAATAAAGGAAATATAAATAAATAGTCATCTATTTAATTGATAGATATAAAATAATGTAAATTATATCTATCAATTAAATAATAGGATACAGTAAAATCAATACTAATTTCGCCTCATATGAGATAATCTGAGAACAGAGTGTAAAGAGCCTAATATGGAATTATTAGGTGATCATCCAGCAATCATAGTTGTATGAACCTCCAAATCTGTACAACAAAGAAAAATCCATGTATAAATAAACGTATATAAGTCAAATAAGGTATTAAGAATCTCCGCTAATGACCTCGCTGTTGACGTGCCATAAAGCCTCCCAATAAGAATTTCACAAGTAATGAAATTACTAAACTAAATCCAGGAGAAAAATAATTAATACAATAATTTGACTTATAAGGAATTGGTTGTTCCCTAGATAACAATTTAATAACATCTATATATGGTTGAGGAATACTAATAATTCCAACATTATTTGAACCTTTAGAAATTTGTACATTTTTTAATACCTTCCGTTCTAATAAAGTTAAAAAATAGCTACTCTTCCTAAAACTGAAATCAACAATAAAATAAAATGTAATTATAACTCATCAGTACTATCTATAGAAATAAATATAAATATTTGGGATCTAAAATCTATGCACTTATCGGCCAGAATAGTGTTAATAATCAAAAGTTTGAGATTATCCTATTTCTATGGTACCTTCATACTAAAAAAACAATTATATTCAAGATAGAAACTAACCTGGCTTATGCCAGTCTGAACTCAAATAATGTAAGAATTTAAAGGTCGAACAGACCTAATTATATGACTTCTGCAACATATGTTTATATTAATACAACATCAAGGTCACAAACCACTTTATGAATATGAACTCTCTAAAATAATTATGCTGTTATCCTTGAAGTAAGTCTCTTAATAACAAATTATGGATTATAAAACATCAGTTAATGTTTCAATTAAACAGAGTTAGATATTCTCCCCGTCACCCCAACAAAATAAAATTTGAAATAAATAAATAAAAAAATACCAAACATTAATGTTAACCCTTTGACTGCTGTTGACGAGTTTACTTGTCATGCTGCCTGCTGCCCTCGTGTGCTAATGACGAGTTAAGTCGCACCCGCCTGCCGCTACCCAAGTGCTGATGACGAATATATATGCGCTGCTACCTGAGTCGTACAGCGGACTTCACCTCCCCTCCCCCCCCAATTTCTCAATAGCCTTTTGCAGTTCTGGTCGCTAGCTTATCGTCCGAATGTTTGTCTGTTTGGAGCCTAGGATTCACTCTACAGTTCACTGTTCATCGAAAATTATATCAGTGTTCTTTGTGTCCTGTATTTTATAAAGAAAATGGCAAGACGTCGTGGGTGCATTGAGGAAGATATTATAGGAATTCTTACGAGGAGCGACACCGAGGATGAACTACTTGATTTTGATGGAAGTGATAGATTTCCACAGAATCGGAAAGCTGTAGTCATAAACCATACTCGTCAGCAGGGGTGACAATGCAGTCTAATGTTTCAACAAGAGATGTTAGTTGTTCTGAATCTGAAGAATCAGAAAGTGGTAGTGAAATGCCGACGAAGAAATTACATCTAAATGATAAATCTGACCAGAAAGAAAATGATTTTCGTCCAGTTAGTCATGCATTTGGTGGTACTCTATCGGGACGTGTTTCAAATAGGGAATGTGCCAAGTATTCTGTCAGTTTTCATTTTATTTTTTACAGAAGAACTGATTAAATATATAGCTGATGAAAAGAATCGGTTTTACATAACCACTATGGAGAATACTCCAGAATCAGTGCATTCTCGAATATCAAAGTGGAAAGATACTGAATATGATTAAATTTTTTGTTTCATAGATATTTGTCTTCTAATGCCTCGCGTGAAAAAAATTGAAAATTAGTGAATATTGGACCAGAGAAGTTCTTCTAAATACTCCAATTTTTAGTGAACTTATGTCCAGATATCGCTTTTTGTTACTCTGGTGAGATTTCGTGAGATTTCGCTGCCCCCCCCCCCCCATTTCACCTCACGTAATTAATGGACAGACACTTCTCAGCTTTGAAATGTTGAAAAATCTGTTGAGTACTTATGTGGAACAAATTTCATCAAAGAAACAAAATTTCATATAATCGGGTAATTACAAAGTGTAGCAAACATTCTGTCAACATTGAGATATTTGGGAATCTACATCTACAAAGATATTCTGCAAGCCAAATTTCGGTGTATGGGGGAGGCTGCTTGTGCAATTACCATTTTCATGTGTCTTTTTATATTCGTGAATAGCGCGAAGAAAAATTGGATGCCATTAATTATCTGTATGAGGTCGAATATCTAGAATTTTACAGTCATGGTATGTAAGTGTGGAAGTAAAATATTTCTAGCATCTTCTTCGAATCTACGCTCTTTAAATTTCAACAATAACACACTAATACAGTAAGTAACCTATAGAAAATTGCAGTTGTTACAAATGGGTATGTAAGAAAGAACGGTAAACTATTGAGGTAAATTTAGGAATCACAACGCTTTCGACATAAGCTGCAAAAATCGAGTAAAAACTACAAGCAAGATATAATTATTACTGACGAAAAATAGGGTTAATGATTGTTTGATTCTGCAGTAATTTATTTGCAGATAAACTATGTGTTGAGAGTATTTATTGTGTATCAGCCGTGAGAGGTCACGCCAGGAATATTCAGCACTGGGCGGGTGGGGCAGCGCGGGCCACTCCGTCCCCAGGAATAATCACTTAGCACAGGTAGCAGGCCTCAGTGCAGCAGGTAGATAATCCGTCGTCAGCAGTCAAAGCGTTAATATACTTTTAGAGCCCTTTAAATCGAGAACAGTAAATAAAATCAAATACCCTGATGCAAAAGGTACAACAAATAAAATAAACTTTTCCATCATAAAGTAATAGAATTTAATAATATTTTTTCTACAAAATATACTAAATATAAACTAATACAATTAATTTGAATGTAAATAATATATATGAAAACAAAAGCAATATTTTTAAGATGTCCTGAGTTGCACAAGATTTAATTCATTGGAAATGAGGTATTTAACTATCTTCATCCTATCTTTCTAGGTAAACTTTCTATACACCAACTATATTATGACATATCTTGTCTAAAGTACTGAGAGTGGTGGGTATTGTGTATTCTGTTTAGAGCTTAAATATTAATAAAATTATTATTATTACTTTAAATTCCACCTTCAAATAATCATAAAACAATATTATCCATTTAAATAAGTTTATTGTAACTCATCTCTTATATATTATAAGCTGTATTTTGATATCAAATACAGTTTATTTGAATTAACAGAAAATTAAAATCCTGATAAAACGTTCTTATAATGAAGGTATACAAAGCAATTGATAAAGTAAAAAAGACCGTGTAATATCGATTCCAGGACAGGTTCCTTTAATGAGATAAAATACCACCGACTTCTTTAAGTTTTAAGAATATAACTAATAGTACTTCAGTAATCAATTAAAATAATAATTTATCTAATCCTAGTTCATTATTTAAATTTTGTATTCTCATTTCCAGAAAATAAATAAAATTAAAATTTCACATAAAAATTATATTAAAAAATTTAAATAACTGTTAACCAATAATTTTAAAATGTATTTATTTTGTAACTGCGGTTGCTGGCCGAAACTTTGTCAATACTTATAACAAATACTAATTTCAACAAGATTAATTGATAATTAATTTAAAATACTGCTTCATGAGCATTAAGTAATAATCTTACATATAATATATAGAATTATTAAAATTACAGCATGAATCAATCTTTTCTTTAAAAAATATTTACAATTATCCATTTAAAAGTTTTTTAACATAAAAATGTTTAGAATAAGCCCTTAATTATATACATAGCAAAAAGTCTAGAATATCATACCATCAGTCAACAACACAATAAAAGCTTATTATATGTATGACTTCATAAGTTATAAGTATATAAGATATTTTAACTTATAATTACATATTTAAATGAATGTTTATTATATAATTTAACCTTTTTAATTTTATAAAGAGATTAAATAATATAAATGCTTATTCTTTATATCATTAATTATTTAATATAAGTTATTTATGTAACATAACTTAATATTATATGTTAATGAGGTTTTATATTTATATATGATTAATATTTTACTAAATTGTTATCATTATGTTATTATATATTATTGAGTTAACTTAATATAAATCATTTCTAGAATACAGTATATATATAATATGTCTTTAAACATTTACCAATATGTTTTTAATGTAAAATACTTTTTATTCATTTCAAACAGGACTTTATACATCTTATACACATAAATATAGGCATATATTATAATATAAATCTTTCTTGGGCTGCTTTACATATCATAAAATAATTATATAAGATAAATATATTATTACATAATCCATAAAAAACTAAACCCATGATGGTATCCATAAACTGAATATATTTGCCTAGTTAAAAACAATAACTTAATTTTTTTATATTTACTTCAAAATTAAAGATTAAATAATAAATGAGGTGACTGCTTAATAAAGGGCTATCTTTGTAGAGTAGGTAATGTAGAGAACTACACTCATTATGTATCTGATAAGTTTAAACTAATTATCAAAAACTTGCATGCTTCTTAGACTTAAATATAAAAAGATATACTAAGAAAGCTCATGAGTTTATACCCTATCAATAGAGATATTTATTTTCTTCTTTTTGGAGCTCAACAACACAGTAAAACTCTTATCCCTATCATTTTTAATGATAGGGTCCATATTAACCATTTCCTCCAATTCTTGGCTTGGAGTTTGAATAGTATTCATTTATTCCTATATTGTCAAGATAAAACATTCAGCTATAAATGAAACATCAGTTAAATATTTTACTATTCAGATACTAGTGTCTGCTATAATATTGTTCTCTATTCTAATTATTCAAATAAATAAAATAACATTTTGAGAATACAATTTACTTACACTTCTGATAATTATCTAATATTAAAAATTGGCGCAGCTCCATTTCATGTATAATTTCCGTAGTCATAAGATAAACCAATTGGATAAATTGCTTTATTTTAATAACTTTTCAAAAGGTAGCATCAATATCAATTATATCATGATGTTTAAAAGTAAATTTTGCTACATCAACAAAAATGAAACATCATTACGTAAATTAATAGCGTATTCATCTATTAGTCATATTGGGTGAATTATTAGATCAATAATCAGAAGAGATACAATATGAGAATTTTATTTTATTATATATTCTATTTTGAGAACAACTATTATTATATTATTCAACCAAAATAAAATATTTTGGCTAAAAGAAATTATAAGATTAAACAACGAAAGAAAATTCGTTAAATTCAGAATTTATATTAGACTTTTATCATTAGGGGGCCTTCCGCCCTTTGTAGGATTTATATCTAAATGAATTTTTATCCAGTCTACAGTAAATACCATAGTATCAACCATTGTTATTCTTACCACAATCACCTTATATTAGTATATACAAGTAACTTTTACATCACTTATTCTTGTTCATACAGAAAACAAATAGAGTATTGTAACATATAAATAATTGCAAATAAATATTTTTTTTCATATTTAACTGCGGTAAGAACAGTAGGACTAACAATAGCACATATACTAATATTTATAATTTAAGGATGTAAGTTTAATAAACTAATAGGCTTCAAAGCTATAAATAAAATAAGTTTTAGACCTTAGTATTATTACATAATTAGAATTGCAGTCTAATATCATTATTGAATATAAAGCCATTTTAATGGTGAGAGTATTTAGCCTATAAATAGATTTACAGTCTATCCCCATATTCAGCCAGCTCATCTAGTGGGAATACTAATTTGAACAGAAGTAGGACAACTGGGTCAAGTAATTGAAAATGATCAAATCTATAATGTAATCACTACAGCATATACCTTTGTAATAATTTTCTTTATAATTATACCTATTATAATTGATGGATTTGGAAATTGGTTAGTACCTTTCATAATTGGAGTGCCAGTCACAGCATTTCCATGAATAAATAATATAAGATTTTGATTATTTTCACCATCCTTAACTTTATTATTATCTTAGTTGAAGGAGGAATTGGTACAGGATGGAAAGTATATTCACCTCTTGCAGGTGCAATTGCACATAGAAGTGGGTCAGTAGATTGAGCAATTTTCTCATTACACCTATTTAAGGTGAAGTAAACTTTATTACTACAGCTATTAATAAACGATAGCCTAATATAACCCTACACCAAACGCCACTATTTATTTGGTCAGTAGTTATTACAGCCATTTTACTTCTATCCCTGCCTGTGCTTGCAGGTGCAATTAATATATTAATAATAGACTAAAACCTAAATACATCACTGCTGGTGGGTGTGAGCCCATATCAACATTTATCTTGATTTTTTTGGACACCCAGAAACATATATTTTAATTCATGCAGGATTCGCTATTATTTCCCATATTGTGTACCAAAAAAGAGGTAAAATTTAAGACTTCAGAATATTAGGAATAAATTTATGCTATAGCTACAATTGGAACCTTAGGATTTATTGGAGCACGCAATCTGTTTACTGAAGAAATAGATGTAGATACGCAAGAATACATCACTTCAGAAACCATAATTATTGCTGTACCTACCAGTATTAAGGTATTTAGATGACTAGGAACACTATATGGAACAAAATTCAAAATTTTAACCATCATTATATGAGCATTATGGTTTTCTTTTATTCACAATTGGTGCTTTAACAGCACTGGTTCTAGCATATTTATCCATTGATATTGTTTTTCACAACACATATTATATAGTAGCGCGTTTCCATTATTTTCTATCATTAGGAGCAAAATTTGCTATTATATGAGGTATTATTCAATTATATACATTATTTATAAGTTTAAAAAATCACGAAAAGTGTTTAAAAATTCTGTTTACAATTATATTTATTGGTTTAATCTTAACATTCTTTCCTCAACATTTTATAGGACTAGCAGGTATACCACGATGGTATTCAGACTATCCAAATGCATATACATCATGAAACGTGTTATCTAGAATAGAATCAGTAATTTAATTCATTAAAATTATTATATTTATTTTAATTATATGAGAAAGAATTATATCAAATTGTAATTGAATTTACAATTATCTAGCTCTAATGAATAAAATCAAAATTATCCTCCAGCAAAATGTAAATATACTGAATTACCAATCATTTCTAACTTCTGATATTACAGAAGAATACCGTAAATTTAAGCTTCACATATAAATTTTAAACTTTTATTAGAAATTGTATGGTAAATTTATCAAATATTTCGTTTCAAGATAGTTCATCACAATTAATAGAACAACTATCATTTTTCCATGACCACATATTAATTGTTCTAATTGTAATTACTATAGTAGTAGGATATTTCATAATATACATATTATCTTATTATAGCGATATATATTACATGTTCACATAATTGAATCGATCTTAACTTTATTACCAGTGATAACTCTAATTTTTATTACATTGCCTTCAATCTGTATACTATATCTAATTGGTGATACTACTGACACTTTAATTATAATTAAATCAGTTGTACTTCAATAATATTGAGATATTCGGATTTTAAAAATATTGAATTTGATGCATATGCATTAAATGAAAATGATTAAAAAAATAATAGATTTCTTCTTCTAGAGATAGAAAATCATACAGTTTTACCTACAAACATTCCAATCCGTATTTCAACAACAGCTTCAGACCTACTTCATTCATTCATTCTATCTATAGGAGTAAAAGTATGTGCCACGTCAGGTGGGTTAAACCAAGGTAGATTTAATATCAATCGACCAGGAATATATTATGGACAGTGCTCGGAAACTTGCAGAGTAAATCATAGATTTATACCCATTGTAATTGGAAGAACATCTACAAATCTATTATTATCATGAATAAAAATATAATTAGGTAAGAACTCAGGCTAACATGAAACGATTGAGTGTTAGTTTTTAAATACTAATGATTAATACTTTTTGCACCAGATGGCTGAAAGTAATTAATGTTCTCTTAAACCAATTTATTGTAAATTAACAAATACTTTTGGTGGAGAAAATTATTATAATTCCCCAAATATCACTATTAATATGATTCTCTATTTTCAACTTTTGACCCATCAACTAATATTATAAGTTTATTACTCAATTGAATAAGAACATTTATTGGAATAACCATTATTCCAATAAAAGTTTGGTTAATTCCCTCTCGATTTAATTGAATATGAATAATATGTTGTTATTCCTAAATATTAATTTAAAACATTATTTGGATTTAATAGAAGAAATAGAATAACAATTATATTCATTTCCTTATTTTTAATAATGTTATTCAACATTGTTATATGTTTATTTCCTTATAGATTCACTAGTACAAGACATATGTCTATAATATTTTCTATTGCGTTACCACTATGACTATGTTTCGTACTATTTGGTTGCATTAATATTATGAAACATATATTTATACATATAGTACGTGATGAGCTCTTATAACATTTATACTAATAATTGATACAATTATTAATATTATTTGACCAGGAACCCTAGCCATTTAACTAGTCACTAATATAATTGCAGGTCATTTATTATTAAACATAATAGGAAATACAGGACTAACAATACCTTACCAATTGATTATATTTCTATTAACAGCTCAAATATCATTATTAATTCTAGAATCAGCAGTAGCCATTATTCAGTCATATCTATTATCAGTACTAAGAACATTGTATTCAAGTGAAATATGCTAATTTGTGTTAACAACTAATTCAAATCAACTATTTCGTCTCCTTGATTGTAAACTTTAACCTCTAACAGGAGCTATTGGCGTTATGATCCTAGCATCAAGTTTAGCTAAATGTTTTAATATACTAGATATCCATTTATTTTTAATAGGAATAACAGTTACATTATTAACCATGTATCAGTGATGAAGTCTGAGAAGGAACATATGAAAAACTTTACACTATTGCTGTATCTACAGGACTATGATGAGGAATAAGTCTATTTATTACTTCAGGAGTACTATACTTTGTATCATTTTTCTGAGCTTACTTTAATATAGGATTAGTCCCAACAATTGAACTTCGTGTAAATTGGCCCCCTAATGGTGTAATACCATTCAACCCAATACAAGTTCTACTATTAAATACATTAGTATTATTTACTTCAGGTATCACAATTACATGGGCTTCGATCTGTTGCAAGCATTTATAACTGCTGAGCATACCATACCGAGTTAGATATATTAAGACATGTACACAAAAACAGACTACATTCAAAGAGGATTCTCATACTTTCTTGCAGTACTGAATATGTAAAGTGATTACATGAAAGCTGTAACCGTCATCTCTGATGCCTTTTGAATCGTTTTTCATACCTGGTTGCACCCAACACGAAAATCAAGACACATGTATCCAAACATCAAGACACAACACTGACATCACCTACCAAAAACCTCTTCATACAATGACCAACAGACAAACGGACATCCAACCTCGTAAACACACGTACTACAAATTACAAACATCCACACACCAGGAGGCACTCACTGGGACAGATCCATCACCATGCACATAGACAACTGACATCACAATACAGACAACTTCCCTGCACAAAAGAGGGGATTCGCACCAAGGAGGCGATCATTGTTTTTATTTGGTTATGTAAATATTGAGAATAAGTTTAAAGGTTGTGAAAAAGCAAAATTTTTTTAGAAAGCACAAAAACTGATAAAAATAGTGAAATTTTGTTAAAAACCTTGAAACAATAATAATTGTGAAATTTTGTAAAAATATTGTGAAATTGTGAAAATTCGTCACAGAGATGTGCTCTCATATATTCAAACATATACCAATGTTTGCCAATATACACGCCCAAAATATAAACAGACCCCTCACCAACCAACTCTTATACAGTCATCCACCAACACTTGCTAACATGTCATAATACATTGACAGCCAGCAAAATACTTCTAATCTCACTGACATAATTGCATAAACAAGGATACCCTGTAACATCAACACGCATGCCAATACACAACTGCATGCCATCACCAACCAATTCACACACAGACATCTATCAAAACTGACATCAAACTAGCATAAAATAGCTGCCACTAAAGCCTCAACAACAAATACTCTGACACATCAGCAACATCTGATTTGCCTCCACACTTGTGCGCAGTAGCTAAACAGATGGGTGAAGTCACAACACACCCACCTATGGTGCATCCCAGTGTTAGTCTTTTCAAGAACAATTTGTGGTTAGAGCATTTGAATGCGCAAGAGAAGTTGTTTATGACTGAATTGTGCTTGTTATATAATGAGATTTTCTTTGTTGTTGGGGATAAATTAACTCGCACAGATACAGTGAAACCCGAAATTAAATTAAAGGCGGAAGAAATGGTGACAGTATTCAATTCTAGGTCTAACCAAATGCGAGTGGAACTGAAGCCAAATTTATATAAGGAGATGGATCACTTGTTGAAACAAGAAAAAAAGTGAACCTTTTAACAATGGTTGGAATTTTTCAGATTTCTCTCATTCCAAAAGGAGCAGTCGCTTGTGATTAACAAAAGTATAGTGTAAGCGAAAAGGAATGCTTATCTTGTGTGTGGGAATAAACTTTCCGTCCCTACTCATTTGAAAAACATTTAACCTAACACAAATAACTTTTTTGGCTTTTCAGCCTTAAGGAGCCATCTTACAGGCTACTTAAATTCAGGCGGAGCTTCTTTACAATATTTATGCAGGGACTAATCGGGTGAAATATCAAATTTCCAATCAAATTCACGAACCAGGGTTTGAATCAGGGGTTTAAATACGCTCTGACAATGTGAAATAAAGACAATCATGGAGGAGCGGACGGGTGACCTTGGACGAGAGCAAGCTGAATCTGTTGTGCAAAGTGGGCGGTACACAAACGCGGCGGTAATTTATATCTATGATTACTGTGTTTGAATTTTCCTCTACAAATCACACTGAAATTTCAATTTTACTTGTGAAAATAAAACTATGAGTTTATAGATTCAACATTATTTTATTATGTTAAGTAACATGTAAAGAACATAACAAACTTGCGTGTCTCAACATTATCACAATACTAATCTAAAACAATCTGGCAGTTGTGACCGCATTGTTTTAAAATATGCACTACATGCTGCCTTCTTGCTGAAAGCTCTAATTGTAGAGCTGTGGTTAGAGGGGTAAGGTTCATTTGGACATTGGATCCTCCTGGATGGCAACTTTGATGCTGTGAGCGTGCCATGAGAACTATTTCAATATTGCGATTTGTTTCCAAGTATCTGCTTGACGAAGATAATGTGTCTGGATGGCTCATCTCCTGTGACTCACGGCGCTGTTTCGCCAATGGACCCTCCAGATTTGTTTTTTCTTCGGCTGATCTTTTCATGGTGTTCTTGGTAGCAATTGGAGCTGAAGATTTTGATAAGCAGGGAGATCAGGCACCAGGTTGTTTATTCTGGGAACAGAATTAAATACATGTAGTATGTTTCAATTTTTTGGAAGTTTCTTTAGGAACTTGTAATTTTATATGCATTAACTTCAAAACTTTCAAAATAAATTCATTGACAGTTGATTTCTGGAGAAAAGTTTTTCACAACCATGAACTATTCTCACTGGGGCTCCTTGCAGGGAAAAAGGCTTTGTTACCAGTATTTACAAGGATTGTTGGTGACCGAATTTAGGCATGAGCTATGCAACTTAAGATTTATAATCATCAGAAGTAAATAGAAAGCACAGCTACAGTCATGACAGAAACTATCTATTACCCAAGGTACATTTCACGACCACACCAGGTGGGCGAACATTAATAATTGAGCATAGGATTTGGGAGGTTGTGGGTTCAAATCTCCATTCAGGCATCCAGATTTCAATTTTCCATGGTTCCCTTAAATCACCCAATGAAAATTCCAGGATGGTTTCTTCAAAAGGCCATGGCCAAATTCCGCCCAGTTCCTTGCTCCTCCATCCTCAAAAATTCTTTCTGACTCTAATGATCTCAACGAGGCGTCAAGTCACAAGCACTATTTGGTTACCTCGTAAGTTAGAAAGTTGTTCTAGTGGTATTGTAATCTCCCATAATAGCTAATAATTGTATTATGCATCCGGCAGTGTTCTATAGATACTTCATTCATCACAACTTCTTGACCAATGATTTGGTTAGTAAAATATATAACGCAGGTATTAAAAACATCCGACGAAATCATCTCTGCAGTTAAGGCTAGGTACAAATTGAGACGCGTATAGCGGGTGTGACATGACGTGACACGAGCGGCATGATGCGTGCGTGAGACACGGGTAGCATGGTGGTCCGCAAATTGAGACACAGTTTCCAAGTGGCGCGCATACCACTTGCGTCTCAAAATACATGACACGCGAAGAAAACATTTTTTTTTTTTTTTAATTAACATTTGTCATTATTTAGAATCAGATGGTGCCGAACATGGAGTTTTGCTTTATTCCTTGCTGAATAGGAAATTTAAGTAAACTAACAAGTATATTTTGTCTAAAAGGAAAAGCAGATGTGGATTAAAAATTCATCAAAGTTTATATTGGAGCTGTGGGCAGATTTATCAATGGAAATGAATTTGCTAGTAGTGCATCAACATGAAAATAATGTAACACATGTTACTACTTCTGTCTCCTTAAAGTATACATATGATTGCTAAACCGATGCCGCACAAGTTTTTTTGTTTTGTTTTGGGGGGGGGGGAGACAAGGTCTTTTTTTAACAGAAAATATACAAGGAGGCATGGAACTGAAAATTATGAACACAAAATTTTTAACGCCTGAATTTTTCGAGCTCACCAAACCACGGAATGCGCCTTTGGTATACTGTCTTCATGGTTTCGTGTGTTCAGGAAGCCATTTGACAGTAAAGTGGACACGGTGAAAGATATTGTAAAATCAGCTCCCATTTTGAGCAACTACTTACTTTAAAATAATAACTTTAGAGATACAGGTATAGAAAAGATGAAGATTTAACATGCCTGTTTCATTAAAAAAACACATTAAAAATAAACTTATTAACAATAAAATCATGATTTTCTATAAAAAAAAGACTATGTATTATGTAACATTTTATGCTTTAAACGTTATTTCACATAACAAAAATATGTGAAAGAATTTTAAATCAAATAAAATCAATGCTCAGTGATTGTTGAATATAAAAAACGAAATAAAACTATTTGGCAATATGGGGATTTGAAACCAGGTTCACAAAACAGTAAGCAGGTGCCTTACCCCATACACGATGAAAAAGCTTTCGATCTAAGACTAATAATTTTCTTCATAACTATGGCTCATTTTGAAGAAATGGTTGTAGTATAGACATATAGAGTAAATCCTTTCAATATATATTTGGGTGATAAAAATATGTTCTCAACATGTCTGATGGTTTCCAAGTTGTAGTGGTAGCAGAAGATGTGAACGATTCCAAACTATTGCAGCAAACTCAATCACTGCATGAACAAGAAACTTCATCAGCTATTTTCAAAGCGAGGAAGAATTTCACTTAGTGTTTCCACAATTGAGCAGCAGTTCCATTTCAAGGTCAATCCGTTATGATTGGGAAATAGTGACAACATACCATACTTCATTTGTGTTTTACTTTCTATAGGTTATATGGGCTCATGTTAGAGCGAACTAGTTAGAAAAATCCTTTCCTTAGTATGTACGATATGTATTAACGGAAACTTGTGACATGGCTATTTTTGGAAATATGGGTAGCATTAATCGTCCTTCGGATTACAATTATTTGCAGTGACACCCCAAGTCCGATTCTTCAGTTTTTTCTACACGTTTTGTATAATAAAGCTCTTTGTGCTACATCACTGCCTCTATCAACTTTTTCTTTTAAAAAGGCACAGATTAGAGGGTTAACGATACCAAATGTTGACAAGCGTGGTGCGAGAAACTGTGCTTCAACTACAGCGCCGCGCGACTGTGAGCAGCCATGAGTCGCGCTGCGTAGCGTCGTGTTCCCAGTGTGCGATGTTGTATTTGATTCCGTAGTTTACAAAAAAAAGCGCGCTGTACTGTGTCATGTCACACGTGCTTTACGCATCTCAATTTGCGGCTAGCCTAAGAATGTGTTAAATATTTGATATATATTCACTGTGCAAAAACAAATAGCAAAACATTTCTAGTGTTTTGTCATATGTAAGAATTTGTGTTGAAAGCATCATGAGTAGTTTTCATGACAGACATAGTAAATCTTCTAGCAGAAGTATTGGATGTAACAACAAAGCACCAATAAGCAACACAGCGCCTGCTACAGAAATAAACGGTGATACAATAAGCAGCTTAAATGCAAGTATAACATTCAGGCTAATGTTCAAAAAATTTTGAGAACATACAATCAACTGCAAGATAAATTTTATATGGTAAAAACAGTTCATGGTACACGACGATTTGATCCCATATTCAGTAACAACAACGCTCCTTTGGTAAAATAAAAGACAAACGTCCATTTCAGATAAACTTTAGATTACGATACAGTGAATGTATTGTAATGCATATGTTGCAAAACTTTTGATTTCCGATCAGCAATACCATCGGAGATTGTTATTAAGTCAAACTACAGCCTGGACCAAAATATGTTACATTCCGTGTTACAGCATAAGGTACGTCCATTTAATTTTTATTTTAAGTTGCTTTTATTAGCTCCATGTTACCCATGTAACAACTTCACACAAGTGGAAGTAGTTCCACATACATGGTGATGTACCCAGCCCGGTCCAGAACTACACTCCTGGAAATTGAAATAAGAACACCGTGAATTCATTGTCCCAGGAATAGGAAACTTTATATACACATTCCTGGAGTCAGATACAACACATGATCACACAGACAGAACCATAGACACATAGACACAGGCAACAGAGCATGCACAATGTCGGCACTAGTACCGTGTATATCCTCCTTTCGCAGCAATGCAGGCTGCAATTCTCCCATGGAGACGATCGTAGAGGTGCTGGATGTAGTCCTGTGGAACGGCATGCCAAGCCATTTCCACCTGGTGCCTCAGCTGGACCAGCGTTCGTGCTGGACGTGCAGACCGTGTGAGACGACGTTTCATCCAATCCCAAACATGCTCAATGGGGGACAGATCCGGAGATCTCGCTGGCCAGCCACCTTCTAGAGCACGTTGGGTGGCACGGGATACATGTGGACGTGCATTGTCCTGTTGGAACAGCATGTTCCCTTGCCGGTCTAGGAATGGTAGAACGATGGGTTCGATGACGGTTTGAATGTACCATGCACTGTTCAGTGTCCCCTCGACGATCACCAGAGGTGTACGGCCAGTGTAGGAGATCGCTCCCCACACCATGATGCCGGGTGTTGGCCCTGTGTGCCTCGGTCGTATGCAGTCCTGATTGTGGCGCTCACCTGCACGGCGCCAAACACGCATACGACCATCATTGGCACCAAGGCAGAAGCGACTCTCATCACTGAAGACGACACATCTCCATTCGTCCCTCCATACACACCTGTCGCGACACCACTGGAGGCGGGCTGCACGATGTTGGGGCATGAGCGGAAGACGACCTAAAGGTGCACGGGACCGTAGCCCAGCTTCATGGAGACGGTTGCGAATGGTGTCCGTAATTTGCCGGGAAGTGGCGGTGCGGTCCCCTACTGCACTGCGTAGGATGCGATGGTCTAGTCGTGCATCCGTGCGTCGCTGCTGTCCGGACCCAGGTCGACGGGCACGTGCACCTTCCGCCGACCACTGGCGACAACATCGATGTACTGTGGAGACCTCGCGCCCCACATGTTGAGCAATTCGGCGGTACGTCCACCCGGCCTCCCGCATGCCCACTATACGCCCTCGCTCAAAGTCCGTCAACTGCACATACGGTTCACGTACACGCTGTCGCGGCATGCTACCAGTGTTAAAGACTGAGATGGAGCTCCGTATGCCACGGCAAACTGGCTGACACTGACTGCGGCGGTGCCCAACCGCTGCGCAGCTAGCGCCCTTCAACGGCCAACACTGCTGTTCCTGGTGTGTCCACTGTGCCGTGCGTTTGATCATTGCTTGTACAACCCTCTCATAGTGTCCGGAGCAAGTATGGTGGATCTTACACACTGGCGTCAATGTGTTCTTATTTCAATTTCCAGGAGTATATAATTACCATTATGTGGTATGGCATAAAGATTTAAATATTTTTCTTTGGCAACATACCATTGACATCATTAATTCAGCTATATGCTGGTAGTTTCAAGTACTGCCATAAAAACCATACTAATATAATCAACAGATTACACCAAGTCTATTGGTATATATGCCATTGTAATAATTCCAGCAGCAAGCTCGCAATTAATTACAATTTCTTCTATATCTTAGTGTGAAATGAGTCTTAAAGAGTATATGGAATTAAAAATCTGCAGAATACATGATGAAGTGAAGATAATAATTCAAGTAAATTTAAATTACTGTCCTACATACATTTTTATATTCATACTTATCTACTCTGACATTTTACCATTGTCTGGGATATAATATCATATCTTAGTATTTTCCCTAGATATTTCAATAGTTCACTTCAAAGCAATTCACCACCACCCTCACCATGTTCTCCAACTCCTAGCAAGTAACAAGGCAAGCTTTAGTGTGTACACACCTCTCTTGCCATATGACCTGATCCTCCCCGTATGAATAAGGTTTTAAACCGAAATATTGTACCATTGTTTTCATCTCGTGTGATGTGTAACTGTCGCAGTCTACAAATTTGGTGACTGATTTGTTATATTCCCTTTCCTTTTTATTTATACATGATAGTTCAGAAGAAATGGACAAGGAAGGCCAAGTTGATAGATTAGCAATGGATATATCAAGGGAATTTGGTAAAGGGAACCAAAAAATGGTGGTATATAGGGTAAAAACCATTAAGATAGATGAGAAAGTATTTTTTTTTTGCGTAAGGGCCTACAGGAATTATTTTAAGAATGGGCAGCGGGGAATTAGGGTACAAAACACAGTACCAAAAGAGGTTGAAGTGCAAACAAGAGAGAAACGTGATAGCATATGGGGACTAATGCAGTTCATTATTCCAATAAATGATTTGGCTTATACAGGGCGTTCGCCGGGAAACGCAACCCACTGTTAGCGCTACAAGGAAGAAACTGCTCCCGGCGAGCGAGCGGTCAGCTTTCGGCATTGTTCGACCGTCGGCCGCGGACTATTTCATAATAATTACGCTTCATAAACTTGTATGTGCTAAGCATTTAAATGTGACGTAATTCGTTAGCTTACCTTATAAAAGATGCTGGAAGTGTTGACCCTCTTGTGTAATGCACATTTCACATCTTCTGAACATATTTCGAGACACACGCTGCCCTAACTGACTTAATGATTTTTTGGGTGACTGTTCTAGTCGAAAAGCGATATCGTCAATTTTCTCCTCTGTGAGAATACGGTTGACCGACAGTCTCTTTTTGTTAAAAAATGAACCCGTTTCTCTTACTTTTTTAACCAGACGCAGAATTGTTGATTTAGTTGGGAGTAAAGCGCCAGGAAATTTACTGCGACTCGTTTTAAACGTCTTCTTCTTCACATATGTATCGTAGAGAAATATTCTTTGTTGCAAACTGTAACGTACCATAATTTTACTCACACTCAAACACGGTACAGATTAGTAAGAGTATGAAGCCCCAAACCAGCCAAACCACAAAGAAACGTTTATTAACAACACTGATTAATAAGAGACTGAAGTCATAAACTAGCTACAATGCAAAGAAACCGTTCTTAACAATGTAAGGGTCCCATTATACTGTGTCACTGCACTGTTGGGGCAGCGGAGGTGTTAAACCGTGCGGTGATTCACGGTGCCGTGTGGCGGGAGTTGCTGGCGCCACTGACCGAGCAAGTTGCCGACGGCAACAGACTGGGAGGGTAGCGTTTTCCGGCGAACGCCCTGTATTTTCTTGTCAGGGCCTACAGGAATTATTTTAAAAATTGGAAGCGGAGAGTTAGGGTAGAAAATGCAGTATCAAAAGAGGTTGAAGTGAAAAGGAGAGAAAAACAGGGTAGCATTTTGGGACTATTGCAGTTAATTATTCCAATAAGTGATTGGGTTGATATTTTCTTATGGCTTTACACATCGTCAACGTCATTTGAGAAAGTTGTGGGGGATAGGAACAGGAAGGAATTCGACAATGGTTATTTGAAGAAACATTCCATACATTCGCCTAGAGAGATTTGAAGAAACAATGGAAAACTGATACCCGGATGGTAGGATGGGGATTTGAACCTGCGCCCGGCCGAATGGGAGGTCAGTGCGTTATCGCTCATACACCAAACTTGGTACTAGATTGGTGGTTTATAGTAATTAGGTTGTTTGCAAATGACATTATGGGAGGATATTAATAACAGTCACTGACAATCTAGATGGCTGGGTATGTCATCATGGACTGACTCTAAATATGAAAGAGGAACAGCTTATTATGTGTACAGTAAAATTATAATACGACGGATGATGAATTGCTTGTTGATGATTTTATATGCAAATAGCTTGACACGGCATTTGATAGTAAAATCAAATGGGCAGAACACATTAAGCAAGTGGCAAGGAGGGATGCTAAAATCCTTAATTTTTTGTAGAGGCTGATGAGATAATATACTAAATAAGTGAGGGAAATGGGTTACAGCCTTGTTCAGACCATTCCTTCAACATGTAAGGGTAGTATAAAACCCATCGGGGCCGGTGGATAATGTGGGTGTGGTGCGTAGCAGTACCCACCGGGAATAGGAACCTGCGTCTGGCCGAATGCGAGGTTGGTGCATTATCGCAGACCAGCTGAGCATAGGCATATGTATGGCAGACTGTTCACTCTCTCATATTACAGGACTCTAACATAGGCGAAGGAGCCACGGTCACGGGCATGCTAATATCATTTGCCAGTTAGAGAGAGACAGAATGGCAGTGGCTCTATAACCATTTTAATATTTTTTTCACAGTCAGTCAGGCATGGCCTATTATGAATATCTGTTGTGCAAACACATGCACACAACTGTTTGGTAGGGTACAATTTTACAAAATTAAGCAAGTTTCATATTAAATTATTTTTTCACATTTCCAATTACACAAAACTAAAACGTCCTCTTTCAAAAAATTTTTTCACGGATTAATGCGAAATACATTTTCTTCTTTTGAATATAAAACCACAACAGGTTTTTATACCATTTCCAATTCTATCCACTCTTTTTCCATAGCGTCGACCATAATTCCCTCCTGTTTTTTCCATCCCCGGGGTAATAGGTCACTGTCAAAATTAACAACAACATGGTCCCCTCAATTGTATACTTGCGTCTGAATGTTTGATAGTAAATACAGAAGTGGTGCCCGTTTCTTCATCATTCCTGCTCTCTTCTCGACATGTCGTGGCTTTTCGCGAAATCATACGAATCATTGCGTGATGATGACGTTTCTATTCATCAAGGAGGTGACCAATTTTTTCGAAGAAAGTTATGTTTGAAATATTTAACTGTCCTGTCTAGATAGGCCATCACGACACACCTTAATTCAAACGATGCCAACAGGTACCAAGAAGACATTGCTGCCGAATGTGCAACAAACGATTCTTCTTGTACAAACAATACGGAATGGCAGACATCTGATTGGATCGAAATTTATGAAACCTGTACAAGGGAATTGTGGCCCCTGTAACGAACACATATTGTGATCGCTAGTTACATTCGTAAATTATAGGTTTATTTATAAACGTGGAATATTTTAGTTGTCATGTGGGCGCTGTGGACAGGGTGTGAGCGGCAGGTCTCAGGAATGCCAGCCGGCCCGGTTCCTAGGACTGGCGGGCTAGGTGATAGGTTTTTGCTGGGGTGATGCGACTCTGGGCGAGAGGCAGTGTGTCCCTGATGGAGGGGAGAGTTGTGCTAGCCAGTGAAATAAATAGAGTGATCTGCTGGAATTTCTGTTTTCACGTGGCACGACGAACGAGAGGAGAGAGCGGTCTGTTCTGTGCCGGTCGGCAGTCAAGCCAGTCGATTTAGAGTCTGCTGTTTGATAGTGGAAATGCTGCTGCCTGAATCTGGACACCAGTTACTTTTGTTTGTGCAAATGAGCTCAGGAAAAGGGCGTCTTATGAGGAACTGTGCCTCACTGACCTACAGCATATTAGACAACGTCATCCATTGTGTGGCGGCAGACATCTAAATTTGGTAATTATACATCGCCAGTGAAGGACTCTGTTCTAGTTCATAGCATAGCCCAGCTATGACCCTGCAAGATAAGAACTCCCATTGTCTGGAGCAAACATTTCTTTCACAAATGAACATTCAAAATGTTGAATTTTTTCACTGTTTAATTTTGTGTATTTTTATAAAATACCCTGGCGCCCACAGAGGGACAGCAGATTAATTTTAATTAATATCTTGTACTAAAATGTCATGTCAGTAATTGAAATAAAACAATTGATGATTTTTGTTCACGCATGTTCTGCCTACTCATGGTAAATTCAATAACAATAATAACATTAATTATTTTTTCAAATTTGGAAAGGAGGTCAGAACGTTACACCCTCTACCTTTTTCTGAAAAGGAGGTTGTAGGCGTTTTCCTGGATAGATTTTGCAATTTCGAGACACAAACAGCTTTATATGTCTTTAACAATTTAATGTTGACAGAAAATATAGGATTAAACACACAAAAATCGCGTGGGTGACTTTTTTTGACAAAAAGAAACTGTCACCCCGGCAACTACTGATTTTTCAGGTAATTGATTATAATCCTTATAAGACTAACTCTAATAATATAATTTTAAAATATGTTGTAGTCAATATATTAATGTTCAATATTAATTGCATGTCAAACACTAGCCTCTGATGCATTAGACATCACTTAGAAAGTTTCCTGCAAATACAACGACGCATAAAAAAGTCGTCTCACACCCCAGCGGGAGTTGCATACCGATTAGAAATTTACTAAATTCGCTCCCTGCCTATTTGATGGCTGCACACATTAGGCTAATAATCGACGTTAGTTAAAGCCATTTCGGTGCGCGAATCAAAAGTGTGGAAAGTTCTGCCTTTCACAAAGTCACCAAGGTTTACGGTAAGTAATTGAATAACGAGAAGATTAAATTCACAAAGGAGATGGAGAAGTATGGTTGCCTTCCGATGGCACCATAGGTCAGGCCCGCCGCTAGCTGTTAGAGCGCCCGCGTGCAATCCCGATTGTGCCGCCCCCTGTCTAACTACAGCCAGTGGTGGATCTAGGAAATTTCCGAACCGGGTCAAAAAGCTGTGAGATTGCCGCCCCTTCGAATATTATTTGCCGCCCCCATTGTTGCCATCCGAGTGTCGCCGACCGCCCGAAGCAGCCGATGAGCTTAAAAAAAAAAAAAAAATTCGCCTGCTACATAATACACTGCAAATTTCGTCGTGGCGACAATGGAGTGGCAACTATCGCGGGGCGGCGACTGTCGATCACTCGTTTTGCCGTCCCACTAGATGTGCCGCCCGCGTGCGGTGCACGACCGCTTGTGGCGTGCCTGCCATAGGTCATTCTGGATACAGAAAAACCACGCATGCAGACTTCTACCTCAATGCACGTGTCGCGTGTTGACTGAGCGAGTTGTGACAATTACCCAAACTTGTGGGTCCATCCTAACACTTATTTATTGTCGGCTTAGGTTTCAGGTTCCAGTCGGCATTTGTAAAAACCTGGCTAGGATAAAAACATAAACAGAGACTTAGCATTACTTAAAATGATATAGGTGGTCCTTGTAATGATCTCGAGATTTCTGATTAGCTGGATTTATTGCAAATTGTTGCATGGCATTCAGTACAAAGATTTGAACATAAATCGGAGGCTTTTCCGATAGTGAAATAGAGGATCATAGGATCAAAGTGGTAGCAATTGCTTTCTGAGCCAGCGGAGGGGAGAATTTGCCTAAAATGGCAAATTTTGGTTTATAACAGGTCTGTCCTAAGTAACTTTACATCGCGGACTGGGGTGGCGTCTCTGCCGCCAAGAAGCGTCCCCGGCTCTGAAAGTGGGGAATCCGCTTCTCCCATTGGCTCAGTATCGTGCCGTTTGGAAGTGCGTATCACATGCTAGGTCTCCCTCGTAAACAAGATGTAAACGTTGAGTTCCCACAGTGAGGACTGCTACGCTCAGCGTCCTTGGTTGCTGGCGTCGAGTACAGCGGTGTGTTGTTACGCCGTTGTACTGGCGTGGAAGCATACTGCCTTTCTTAAAGCTAGTAAATCTATGCTACAAAATAACTACCCGCGACTAACACACGGCCAAATACAGAACGGTACTGCAAACTGTGGTTCACCGAGCGAAAACCGAGCGTGGTGGTGTAACGGCTAGCGTTCTGGCCTCGCATTCGGGAGGACGGCGGTTCGAATCCCCGTCCGGGCATCCAGATTTGGGTTTTCCATGGTTTTCCAAATCACTCCAGGCAAATACCGGGATGCTTCCTTCAAAAGGCCATGGCCGAATTCCTTCCCATTCCTTGCCCCCCATCCTTTCCCTTCTCTTAAGACCTCGCTGTTAGAGAGACGTAAAGCAGATATAAAAAATAAAAAAAAAGCCGAGTGAAAGTTGTATGTGATAAAGGTAGTTTACCAGTTGAAATGTGCCACCTGCGGGAGACCTTCCTCAAGAATGGTTACAGCAATGCACTAATATATTCAGTTTTTAGAAGAACAGGAAGGAGGAAAATGCAGCAGCAGGAAGACCCTTGTCGCTTCGCCTTTCCTCCGTAAATGGGAGCGACTATGGCAAAGAGTGGCAGGATTTTTCAAATAATTGATGTTAAAACTATTTTCCGACCACCGGCCAAGATTAAAAACATACTGCGCCAGCCCTAGGATGATGTAGCGCTACGAACATACCGTACGATATATAAACCAAAGGTGCGCTGAACATGCACGTTACGGCCACCTGGGTCAAACTGAGAAGACAGAGCACAGCAGCGACACGAGACACAGCTTCAATATTATAGCTACAAAATTTTCGCAAGTACGAGAGATTACCGCGACAGCATTTGTTCTGAAGCTTTCACAAACCATATCTCAGATAATCTATACTACAGAGATGCTGAGCTTAAATTTAGTGAAGCCTGGAGCCAATTGATCCAGAAAATGAGAATGCATTGGAATTCGTGAACAGTCTCGATATATTCCTGCAAAGTACGCGCCTCTCTATCGGTTCCGCCAGCAGTCAACGCCGACAATCAAGGCCAATAATACCGCTATTATTTAAGGGTTCCGTGCGCTTTATAGGCAACCCCATCATCCACTGACAGCAGTCACTTGACAATGGCAGCAGAAACGCCGTGTTACATGCGGACTCACTCGTCTAGTTACCTGTGAATATTTAATCTATACATATTCCATTTTACGAATGGTTAGCAAGAATCTCTTAAATTAGTAAGAGCAAAATATCAGCAGTTAATGCAGTTTTTATATGATCATTCTGCTACCCGAGTAGTAGATAGCGCTGTCGCTGCTAAGGCTTCTGTATTTTACTTCTACATAGAATAGATTAACAGTGACAGAAATTTTTCATCCCATAGAAATTTTAAATGCAGATCTACAGAAATCAAATCTATGCGTTACTGAATCGTATGTAAAGCATACCTAGCAGCTGACATAGACTCTGACTACAATATGATAGTTATGAAGTGCAGGCTGAAATTCAAGAGAATAAAGGAGAACAGATGGAAGTGAACAAACTGAAACACACTAACACGAGAGAAAAACTTTTCAAAAATGGTAGACGTGGGCCAAAGAAATAACTTGAAGGAGTTCAACTGAAGATGAATGGAATACAGTGAAGAGCGAAATAATCAAAGCTGGTAAAGAAACATTAGGTTCTAGGAAACAAACCACCGGAAAACCTTGGATCACAGAACAAATCTTGGAGTTGATGGATCAGAGGAGAAGGCACCAAAATACTCAGGATGAAGCTTGAAGGGAGCAGTAAAGATGTTTTAGAAATCAAATAAACAGGAAATGTAAAAAATCGAAAGAACGTCACTACAAGGAAAGTGTGAAGAAGTAAAAAAGGAAATAGTTGTATATAAAGTAGGTGTGTCTCATAGGAAGATCAAACAAAATTTTGGAGAAATAAAGAAAAGACGTTTCAACATTAAAGTTGCTGTTTGGAAACTTCTTTTAAACTCAGAAGATAGAGCTAACTGATGGAAGGAATACATAAAGAAACTATTTCATGGAGCTGATTTAACCAATACTGTACTGGGAAAAAGAAGGCGATGTTGACATTTATGACTTACAAGATCCTATTTTATGAACAGAATTTGAAAGAGCTTTAAAAGATCTGAAATCAAATAAGGCAGATGGAATTGATGAGATTCCTGCAGAACTTCTGCAATCCCTTCCTGATATCAAACAATTACGAAACAGGGGAGATTCCAACTGATTTTAATAAAAGTATCATCTTCACATTTCTGAAGAAAGCACGAGCCGGCATATGTGAGAATTAACATCCAATATCACATGCTTAAAATATACTGACCAGGATAATATGCAGAAGAATAGAAAGGATAGTAGAAGACATAGTAGGTGAAGCTCAGTTTGGGTTCAGGAAAAACCACGGTTCAAGAGAAGCAATTCTGGCCTTAATAAAATACTTGAAGGTCAGACCAAGAAAAGCAAAAATACATTTATGGCATTTGTTGATTCAAAAAAAAGTTTTTGTTAATGTTAAGTTTGATAAGATGTTCAAAATTTTAAAGAATCCAGTTCTAAAATATCGCGATAGAAGAATACTTTGTAATGTATATAAGAATCAAATGTGTTTAATAAAAGAGGATCATGAGAGACATGCATCAGTTAAAAATAATGTGAGATTAGGTTGTAGTCTGTCTGCATTAATATTAAATTTGTATGTAGAGGAAGTATTAAAGGAAGTAAAAGAAAAATGTGCATGTGGCATAAGTGTTGAAGGAGAAAAATCCAATGCTACGATTTGCTGATGACATTGTCCCGTTAGCAGAACTGACTGAGAATATTGAGAAGTTACTGAATGTCACGAACAAAATACTGGAAGAAGATTTCTACTAAATATATACCAAAGTAAGACAAAAAGTGATAAAATGATAACAGTGATAGTGGATTAAATATAAAAATAAGATCGGATGCGATATAAGAAGTAAATGATTTCTGATACTTAGGAAGTGAACTCATAACCGTTGCCTGAGCAGGAATGGCTTAAATGCAGAGCTGCACTAGCGAAAAGAGCTTTCATAAAAAAGATAAATCGTTTAGTTTCAAATATTGATAAGACTCGTAAAGAACTGTTTAAAACTCTATGTGGGGAACACAGCACTTTATGATAGCGAGGCATGGACGTTAGGAATACCAGGAAATGTAGGATGCTGAAAATTAAGTGGACAGATAAAGTTGGTTAATTTGTTAGTGGTGGGGACAAACGAAGGAAAGAACTGTAATTCTTTAAAAAAAAAAAAAAATTTAATTGCGATGGAGCACACGCTGCGATGGCAATTTCCCTACACACCCTTTCTTCCCTTTTCATGAACCCGCCTACTTTTGCCCTCTACAAATTTTAATTTTAAATTCTTTTAGCGTAGAATAGAATATATAAACCAGATATTTGAAGATGTAGGTTGTAAGGGGTATGCTGAAATGAAGAGGTTAGCGCAAGATAGGAAGGGATGGAGGATTGCATTAAACCAATCGTGATGCTGATAACAAGACAGAAGCAATCGCCGATGATTCGCAATGTGCTCGAGATTCAAAATTCGAAAATACCAACTTTGAAATCAACGAACCATAACTCCCATATCAACCTGAAATTCCCATGCACCTCTGTTATGGTAGGGTCTAAGACTGAAAATCTCTGATTGGAAACACTTCAAGATCTTTTCAGAATATCTTATTTATAAGTTTGTGATCAAATAGACATGTCGACAATGAGTCGATTCGACAGCGATTCCACCCACCTCTTCAAATCGTTAGAGCGATTCGCTTTTGAACAGCCCACAAATATTGAAAAATTATAAATTTCTATAATTGTGACTCTGACCAAGAAAGGCTGCTGAGTGATAGAGACTTATTTTAGAAAATTTTGAAAAGCAGGCAAAAAATTTGAGAGAGGTTCTAGATTTTTTTTTTTTTTTTACGAATGTACAAATGGACTGGAGGACTCATACAATAGTTTGTGCGCATTGTGTGACTACTCGTCACGATTTCTGGGTAGTCCTGTTAGAATGAACAAAGTTTTTCTGTCTTATGCCGACTCAAGAGGTAGACAGTGATGCAAGACTGACTCAATATTATTGCACTCTTACATGTATATAGTGACGAACTTTATTTAGAAAAATTGTTGAATCAGTTCATTTCCAAACAAGCAGTGCATAGTACAGTTTTTGCATTTGTTAATTAATACTGAGTAATAGCATATTTTAAAAAAATTAATGTATTTTTTGTACACTATTAAAATTTATTGAATAAATTGTGTGAATTTTTTTTAAAATTCTTTTTGTAGTTTATGACTCTATGGATTTGTTTGCTTGATATTTATTATTATTAAATATTTTTTTTTAGGTAAGACAACCAAATGCCTGACTACCCACTAGAGTGCTTCTTATTTTTCACACTCATAATTTTTAAGGTCTCACCCCCTCAGTTTTTTCTAATTGTCCTAAAACTGGCACTAGAAAATTATTGTGTCATCAAGTGTTGTTTTATAACATGAGATTTGTAAAACTGGGTCATGGTGAAAGTATTCGTTTGGCTATTCGAGAAACTGACATTTTTTGTCGAAAAGCACGAATACTCATCACTGCATTACTAAGTTGGAAAATTTATATAATGAATGGAGAGATCTTTAGAAAAATGCAAAAAAGGAATAATCTAATACAGGAGTGAAAAGAACGCACTTTTAAACAAAAACTGGAGGACATTTTATATTGCTCACGCCAATGCCATGTAACTTATAAAAATAGAAGAAGACAAACAATTTCTTGTCTCCTAAAGGCAGAAAGAAAGAGTTGGTGTTTTAGGGGCTATTGATAGAAGAAATGCTGAAAAGAAAGAATCTCAAAAAGATTAAGTGCAGAAGAATAGCGTCGAAAGCAATTTAAACAAGATCTAGAAATGAGAGAATGAATGAAGAATTATGTATGTAAAAACACGAAGTGAAAACTAAAATATAACAAATATCCTAGAAATACTTAATATAGATTTAGCAGATAATACAATTTATTGATAATAGATAGGGCTTAAATATAAAATAGTCGTTTGGTACAGTAACACATATTGATAGAACATTTTTGTTACAGTGTCAGATTCCATTGAAAAGGAAATTTTATTTGAAGATGAAAAAGTAGATTTATTCTATCAAACAATCCAGCCAGGCCAGTACATACCAATGAAACCTAGAAAAAAAAATTGGTAGCAGCTCTTGACAAATGCAAGTTAAGTGACAGAGACTATGTTCATGTTTTAATGCACACTTCGGAAGCTTTGGGACACAACACTGATGATGTAGTTATTAATCGCACATCAATACGTCGATGTCGTCAAAAGCTTCGGGCCGAGCGGGCTTTAGTCTCAAAAAATAAACGTATGACTTTATGGTTGGAGAATTTCGCTTTTGTCCATTGGGATGGGAAGCTACTTCCAGCAATAACAGGAAAGGAGAAGGTTGACAGGCTTCCAGTAATTTTTTATGCTAACTGACAAGTTTATCTTTTGGGTGTCCCTCAATTGGCTTCTAGCAGTAGAGTCGATATGTCATAAGCTATTTACAACTTGCTTTCAAAATACGAACTTTTGGATTCATTTGAAGCCTTGTGCTGTGACATCAATGCGTCAAATACAGGAAGAATAAAAGGTGTTTGTGTCTTTTTAGAACAAAACACGGAAAATTATCTCTTATACCTACCCCGCAGATTGGTTTTAAAATCTACTTTTCATCATCTGGACCCTATGTAGGATTATTTCAACGTTTTCAAAAAGCTTGGACCAATACAGACGTTTCTAAATATGCTGTTGGAATTGACGACCAATTTGTCGTGAACACTATTGTCGCGTTGCAACCGGGGCAGGTGTGAATTCGAAGGTTACTTGTCAATGAACACAGCACTTAAACTGAGAACAGGTTTATTGAGAACTCAAACATACACGCAGCACTGACTGCCTCTTGGGCAGAATGCTCTTCTATTTATACACAGATAGAACGTACTAGAGATTACAAGAGTAGTTAACAAGTAGAAGTTACAAGTGACCTTAGGAAACATGTAGAATCTTCTGGAAATAATAAACAGAATTAAATAATTTTTGTCAGTGGGCGGGATTGAACCGGCGACCTTCGGTACCGCAATTCGTGACGCTACCCGCTGCGCCATGCTGGCAGACGGTACACTGGCGTTCATGCGGCATTGCTCCCTCTCCTGAGGAAAACAGCGTCCCGCTGTTAGATTTCTTTTGGGGCACGCTGAAGTGTCCTGGATCTTGATCTTGTCGTGGGTCCTCTGTATGGCAGTTCTGGAGGGCCCCTCCTGGTTGTACTATTATCTTCCTGTCCGACTTCCTCAGTATCCAAACTGTCCTCAGAGTCCTTGAACAAGAAGCTGGTTGTGCCTAGCTGCTCGTCAGGATTGTAGTAAGGCTTCATGCGGAGGACGTGAACAATGTCCCTTCGCTTTCGTCGTTTCGAAGACGGCTCATAATCCTCGACTTCGTATGTGACGTCTGACCGGCGGCGTATGACACGATACGGACCAAAGTACCGCTTCAGTAACTTTTCTGATAGCCCAACCTTCCGGACAGGGGTAAAAATCCATACGAGATCTCCTGGGTTGTACGCAACAGGTCGGTGCTTGCCGTCATACCGCTGACGGTCCTTCTCCTGGGTGGCCAGTGTTCGTATGCGAGCCAGCTGTCTTGCTTCTTCGACCCTGGTAATGAGCTGTTTTATATAGTCATCCTGAGTGTCGTCCGGCTGGAATGGGAACAGCGTATCCATTGTGGTCTCAGCTTCACGGCCATGGAGCAGAAAAAACGGAGTGAAGCCTGTCGTATCTTGCCTTGCTGTATTATAAGCAAATGTGACCACTGGCAGTATTGTATCCCAATCCTTCTGCTCAACATCCACATACATCGACAGCATATCGGCTAATGTCTTGTTGAAGCGTTCTGTGAGACCGTTTGTCTGAGGGTGGTATGCAGTTGTCATCCTGTGGACAAACGTCGCATCTTGACATGACCTCTGATACTAGTCTTGACTGGAATACCTTTCCACGATCGGATATCATCACACGTGGTGCTCCATGCTTCAAAATAATGTCTTCTACTAGAAATTTTGCAACCTCTGGAGCTTCTGCAGTCGGCACAGGTTTGGTGACAGCGTAGCGCGTGAGGTAGTCGGTGCAGACTATTATCCATCGGTTACCGGTTGTCGACTTCGGGAACCTCCCTAAAAGGTCGATCCCAATTCGGTGGAATGGAACTGCTGCAGGCGGAATTGGTACTAGATGACCTGGAGGTAATTGCGGCACATGTTTCCGTCGCTGGCACTCTTTACAGTGACTCACATAATGCTTGACAGATCGGTAGAGACCCTTCCAGTAATACCTGCGTCGGATTCGGTCCAGGGTCTTCACAAATCCCAGATGACCGGATATTGGAGCGTCGTGGAAATACTTGAGAATAGCTGGCTGGAGATGAGCTGGAACGACCAGAAGCCACTTGGGGCCTAGTGGATCGTAGTTGTTCTTATACAATGTCCCATCTATCAATTGAAACTCTCCTTTGGCCGGTTCTCCTTTCTCCAAGGCGTCTATGGTTCTTAATAACTCTGAATCTTCCCTCTGTTCAGCTGCAACGTCACCTAATTCAGCGAGGGCTGAAATTCCATTCATGCTGTTGTGTTCTATTAAAGGATTCCTTGAAAGGCTGTCGGCATCCTTGTGTTTGCGTCCGTTTTTGAATACCACCGTGACGTCGTACTCTTGAAGTCTAAGTGCCCATCTTGCTAGTCGACCTGATGGATCCTTCAAGCTGGTTAGCCAACATAAAGAATGGTGGTCTGTCACGACGGTGAAAGGTTTGCCGAATAAATACGGACGAAACTTGTTGATAGCCCAGACAACTGCGAGGCATTCTTTCTCGGTTGTAGAGTAGTTTATCTCGGGCTTAGAGAATACTCTTGATGCATAGGCTATCACCTTCTCAGCACCTTCCTGAATTTGCACAAGCACTGCACCGATCCCATAACCGCTGGCGTCAGTGTGAAGTTCAGTTTCTGCATTCTCGTCGTATAAGGCTAGAACTGGTGCGGAAGTTAGAGCCTCCTTAAGTGCCTGGAAAGATCTTTCTTTAGTTTCATCCCAGTAAAACTTGGCGTCTCCCTGCAAAAGTTCTTGCAGTGGACGTGCCATGTTACAGAATCCTTTTATGAAACGCCGGAAGTATGAGCACAGCCCAAGAAAGCTTCTCACATCACGAATGTGCTGAGGAGTTGGAAATTCCATGACTGCCCTTACTTTATCTGGATCAGCGCGGACGCCATCTCCGTTGACCAGGTGCCCCAGGATTTTTATCTCTTTGGCGACGAAGAGGCACTTCTTCGGATTGAGGCGGAGTCCTGCAGTCTGAACACACTTCAGCACCGTTGACAGGCGACTCAGATGTTCTTCAAATGTTTTCGAGAAAACAACAATGTCATCTAAATAACAAAGACACGTCGTCCACTTAAGGTGTCGAAGTAAGTTGTCCATCATGCGTTCGAATGTGGCCGGAGCATTGCATAATCCGAATGGCATTACTTTGAATTCATAGAGGCCATCAGGTGTAATAAAAGCCGTCTTTTCTCTGTCAGCTTCGTCAACCTCGATTTGCCAGTAGCCTGTCTGCATGTCCATGGTTGAGAAGTATGTAGCTCCTTTCAAGCAGTCTAAGGCGTCGTCGATGCGCGGCAGTGGGTAGACATCTTTCTTTGTGATTTTGTTCAGCCGCCGATAGTCGACACAGAATCGCCACGTACCATCCTTCTTCTTTACGAGGACCACCGGAGATGACCAAGGACTCTCCGAAGGTGAATAATGTCATTATGCAACATCTTCTCCACTTCCTCTCGAATTATTCGCCTTTCGACTGGTGACAATCGGTACGAGCGCTGGCTAATGGGCGGATGATCCCCAGTATTGATACGATGCTTTATCGTGGGCCGTTCGTCTGACCTTTTTTTTGCTGGGGTGTGAATACACCAGAGAATTGGCGTAGTATAGCTAACACCCGGTGGTGTTGTTCCTTGGTCAGGCCGGACCCTATTGGCAGTTCCATAGTTGTTTCCTCCAGCGTGTTGTCGGTACTAGTAACAGAGCATGGATCTTCGTTAATGACGTTGAGCTCGCCCTCCTGGACTGGTTTCAGCTGTCCCTATGCACATT